>BDSI01000121.1:0-371695 GCA_003117195.1 Eudorina sp. 2006-703-Eu-15
AAATAAACCCGTAGAACGAAACCGGGCACACCCAGCATAATGCAGTATACTTACGGGGTGCCGGTACCTGCAGAGCAAAACGAAAAGATAGAGACTGCGCGCGGGCGCGGGGCGGCGCGGCCGCGCTGCCGCAGTGCCACAACAAGCAAACTGCGAACCCAACCCAACCCGGAAAGGACAGATACGTTACCGACCTGTGGTGGCAGACGGAGTAGCCGCGCCGCGAGCGATGTCCAGGGCCATGGCGATGCAGGGAGGAAGCGAGGAACGGAGTGAGCGAGGGTGGCAACGATTGCGAAGAATGACAAAAGCAAACATCAGAAAGAAGGCAGTATGCGAGAATGGCGGGCGGCAGCGCGGCGCGAAAGAGGACAGGCGGACGAGGGAAGCGGATATGGGACGGGGACGGGAGGCGGTACGATATGTACGGCATGTACGACAGGGGAGTAAGCATGGGGCAGGGACACGGGAACGGACGACCGGGTGGCGGGCCACGTTCGGGATATGGCTCCCCACCGTGCCCGGTCGTAGCGGGGCAGCCCCTGCATGTGGGGTGCCGCGTGGTGGCGCGCCTAGGGCGGTCGGGCGGGCTGCGATGGGTACGTGAGGTGCGGGGTGAGGTGGCGCGGGGGGGGGGGGGGGGAGAGAGGGGCGGGGAGGCGAAGATGTCGTAACGGTTACAGGAGGGGGGGGCCGACACGGCCGGGCCGGCCCGGAGGCCGCGCCGGAGGGGGGGAGGGGGGGAGGGGAGGGGGAGGGGAGGGAGGGCGAGGGGAGGGGAGGGAGGGGGAGGGGGAGGGGAGGGGAGGGGAGGGAGGGGAGGGAGGGAGGGGAGGGGGGGGGGGAGGGGAGGGGAGGGGAGGGAGGGGAGGGGAGGGGAGGAGGATGACTGTCGCCGCCGGGGGCGTGGAAGGAGGCTCGCGAGCTCTCTCTACCGGTGTGCCCCTACCGGTACCCCCACCTCACCCCCCTGCTCCCCTCCCGCTGGTGCGGGCTGTGGGGGCCGGGTCCTCTGGCGCCCGTGCTCCACCACACCACCAGACCTACTGACCGGCTGCGGGCGTGGCCCTATCGGCTCGGCCCCGCCCGGCCACAGCCACAGCCACAGCCACAGCCACAGCCACAGCCACAGCCACAGCCACAGCCACAGCCACAGCCACAGCCACAGCCACAGCCACAGCCACAGCCACAGCCACAGCCACAGCCACAACGAACTGCCGTTGCCATGCCACCGTCATCACCACCACCACCGCCACCATCACCGCCTGTGAAGGGCTACTGCTGCCCAAGAGGAAGACATCGGCACAGCTTGGGGGGGATGTGAACGTGGGGATACGCTTCCTTGCTTCCCCATGTGGTGGTGGGGGGAGGCGCATGGCCGTTATCAGTGTTCCGGCACCTCCACCGCCAGGACCACAGCTGCTGCCGCGGCGGCGGCGCGGTGTACGATACACCCGCTTCCACCCCACCCGCCCCACATCACACCCCACCTTCTGGGTGTGACCGGGTTCGTTTCTGGGTTTGGTTTTTCTTTTTTTTAACCCCAACTCACACCCCAACCCGCACCCCTCACCCTCACCCCCCACACCCGGCAGGTGATGGTGTTCAGCACCGTCCGCGCCAACCCCTCCGCCGCCCTGGGCTTCCTGGAGGACTGGCGCCGCCTCAACGTCGCCATCACCCGACCCAGGAGGGCGCTGCTGCTGGTGGGCAACGCGGACACACTGCGACGGGGCGGCGCCGCCGCAGCGGCCACCGCCGCCGCCGCAGCAGCAGCAGGGCCCGGGCTAGGCGTGCCGAGGTCTGGATCCGGACTCGGATCCGGATCTGGGTCGGGCCCAGCGCCGGGGCCGGCCCTTGGGTCGGGCGGCCACTGGGCGGCGTACATGGCCTGGCTGGAGGGGCTACCGGGCGGGGTGGTGGTCAGGGGCGGAGCGGCGGGGCTGAGCCGGCTGGGGTGGCGGCTGGGGTCGGGATGAGGAACGGAGCCGGCTGGGGTGGCCGGTGCGGTGGTGGTGGTGGTGGTGGTGGTGGTGGTGCAATATGTGGTGGCTGGGTGGTTGAATTGAACAAAGAATTAAACCCTGACTGGGTGGTGTGTCCAGGGATGCAGGCCTGGAGCAGAGGTATATAACTGTGGGGCGGGGGCAGGGAAGCTGTGGGGCGTTGCATTGTCTGTTGAGGTTCGGGCTGGGAAGGCGGGGGGGAGAGGGAAGGACTGGGGTGGGGTGGAGGTCAGGTGGGTGGGCTGGGAGCGGGCAGGGGAACGGCCGTGGGGCGGCGAATTGAAAGCTGGTGAGTGGTGTGAACTGTGTGTGCTTGTTGTACCTGTGAGGGCGGTTACAGCCGTACTGAGAGGGAGAGGGAACTAGGGGGAACAGAGGGCTGAGCAGGGAGAGGGTGAAAGAGATTGCGCAGCAGCCCATGGTCCAGTCCGGCACGTACTGGCGTTGCACCCTGTAGGGAGCTGCCGAAGAAGCGCACACAGATCTGGCGGAATGGGGTTCAATAGGAAAGAAAAATGAAACCCAGACACGAACCCGGGATGGGGTGAGGACCCCCCGTGAGCCAGATCTGATCTCAGCTGATCTCGCACCGAAGGATCGCATCTGATCTGGGTTGCGGAGCTATGGCCGAGAGTGCGCCCTGCGAGGGCAGGGCTGGATGGGCAGAAGGCAGGGTGAATGGATGAAGAAATGAATGAGCAAATGAGAGCTGCATCGGAGTTTATACTCCCAAAGGGACCACCGGTACGTGTGCGCGGGGGGTCAGTGTGGGGGATACCGGAGTGTCAAGGGTGGGTGGTGAGAAGGGCCGACGGCGGACGATGGACATGTTGGTCCAATGCCCAGAATGAAGTGCAGGCTTCGTTTCTTCGTTTCTTGAACGACGGGGAAGCTTGTCGGGGAGACGATTGCCAGCGAAGATTGTTGGAGATGCGGTGTGGTGCGCACCGGTCCCTACCGGACACATGCGCGCAAAGCGTCCCAGGCAACAGTAATATGCCTTGGGTGATGATGAAACTGGAAGGCGAATGGAGTATCTGGTGAACTAGTGTCTCGGGGCATGCCTTCGGCCATGCTTTTGCGAAACTGAAGCGAGCGCCACTCGACGGGTGGCTTCGGAGCCAACGAACAACCAACAGCTTTCTCGGTCAAAAGCCAAGTTATGTTTGGTATGATTTTGGGTGAGATTAAGTGGCTGGCAATGCAGTGTCACCTGCGCCAGCGGTGGCCAGCTGCCAGCCGGCCGCGAAGGCCGGCTGGAAATGGTAAACATGGACCAACGTCTCTTTCTCTCCTACCATTTCATCTGCAGCATGTGTATGATTTTTTGCCGGCTACAAATAGGGAATATGTTCACACACGACGATGCCTTCCAGTGCTGACAGCCACGAAGCGAAATGACACGAGCGACAAGCTCGGCTGGGATGCTGCAGACTACGATGTGGTCGGGCCCGCCTTTCAGGCCACGCTGGACATGCTTGAGTGGCCGAAACTGTGCGAACAGGTGGCCCGCTTCGCCAGCACCCACGCGGGCAAGCGCGCATGCCGCTCGCTGTTGGTGCCGGAGGACCCCGCGAGACTCTGCGCCTGCTTGAGCAGACCCGGTGAGCTGCTTCTCCCCATCCCCGTCTCCGTGCCTTGAAACGGTCAACGGCATCGCATCGCTGGAGTGCGTGCCCCAATGATGCTCAGACAACCGCATGCGTTGACTGCCGCCCCTCCGTCTGCTGCAGCGCGATCACCGTACTCGAGTACGACTGGGCCACCTCCCTGGACTACGGCGGCATCCAGACCAGCGAGGCGGAGTCGGGGCTGTCCCGGGCGGCCAAGGGCGGCATGCTGAGTGCCCAGCAGCTGAGGGCGGTGGTCACGTTGGTCAACGGTACGGCGCGGGACCATGGGAAGGGGGGAAGGGGCAGGAAGAGTACGGGGCAGGATCCTTACCCTCACGGCTGGGCCCTACCTCCGGGCGAGTCAGGCAGCGAAAACCCACATCGCAGTTTATGCTAGCCGGCCATGCCTTCTTGTCCGCCACGTCATCAACCCGAACCGTGTTTCTTACCTCGTCCGCCCTCCCATCTCCTCCCCTCCCATCTCCTCCCCTCCCATCTCCTCCCCTCCCATCTCCTCCCCTCCCATGTCCTCCCCTCCCGCCCACGATCCCCCCAGGTGGTGACCGGCTGCGGAAGCAGGTGGTGGCAGCTGCCCGCGAGAACGACGCGCTGCGGCCCGACAGTCCGGTGCGGGTGCTGCTGGCGGCGGTGGGGCAGCTGCGGCAGCAGCCGTTCCTGGTGCGGTCCGTGGCGACCGCCATCGACGAGGACGCCAACGTGCAGGTAAGGGGGGGCGGGTAAGGGGGGGCGGGTAAGGGGGGGGCCAGGTAAAGGGGGGGGCAGGTAAGGGGGGGGGTAGGGGGCGCGGGTAGGAGGGCAGGTAGGGGGGGCAGGCAGGGGGGCAGGGGTCATTCGGACACCCGCTGGCCTTCCTATTCCTCGGGGGGACTGCGGAAGGATTGCGGAGTGGGCGTGGGAGGGAACAGCAGCGAGGCAGGTTCGGCGCGTGGGTGGTCAGTGCAGGCAGCGACCCCTTCCGGGTGCGGACAGGGGCCCGGGCTCCAGCAGTTGAGTGGCGGGGGACGCAGTGGGGCCACGGCAGTTGCGGCGACCCACCAGACCTCCGGCCCGCCGCGGTAGTCCGATCCGAGGGGGCCTGCACCTCAACCAACAACCCCACCACACACACACACACACACACCACGCGGCGCCCCTATTCCCACCCGGACCCTCACCTCCTCACCTCCTCACCCCCCCTCGCAGGACTCCGCGTCGGAGCAGCTCCGAGGGCTCCGTGCCCGCGTCAAGGCCATCCAGGCCCGCCTGGCCTCGCTGCTCAAGGGCTACGGCGGGGAGGTGTCGGACCGGGGCGGCCGCATGTGTGTGGCGGTGCCGGCGGGTGAGGCGGACCGGCGGGGGGGGTTACGTGGGTGGGCGGGTGCAGCAAAACTGGGGAGGTTGGGGCGGAGGGGATGCCCCGCCGGCTAAGACTGACAGACGGTCGGAGGGTCTCGGACTTAAGCGACGGGGGCCGGACGGGAGACTGCGCGAGAGGCATTAGGCGTCATTGACCATTACCTCTAGAGCACAGGCACGCCCCCGACCACACACACTCACACACACCCACACACACAGCGCGGTTTGAAAATGTTTACCAAATTCCTATACGCCCCCCCACACACACCGCTCCACACCCACACACCCACTCAGTTTTCTTATACACACGTGGTAAGAATATTGGTGCTTAGTTTGGGTCGGGCGGGTCTCTTATCTAAACACACCCACCAACATACCCCTCCACACGGGCCCCCCCTCCCTCCCTCCCTCCCTCCCTCCCTCCAGGCACCAAGATCCCCAACGGGGTGCTCCTGGGCTCCTCCCCGGGGGGCTCGCTGCAGTACGTGGAGCCGCCCGCAGCGGTGGGGCTCAACAACGAACTGGGGGCCGCCAGGGCGGAGGCGCAGGCGGCGGAGGAGGCGGTGCTGTGGGAGCTCACGGGGCTGGTCATGGGGGCACTGGACGAGCTGGAAAACGCGTTCAGGGTGGGTGAGGGCCGTGTGGGGCTGTGTGGGGGCGGGTGGGGGCGGGCAGTAGAGGAAGTTGGCGGACAAGTTGGTATCCGTACTGCGCTGCTGCCAGAGAGTGTTTGGGGGGGAGGGGAAGCCCTGCAGGTCGGGGGTCCGGCAGCGGGCCCCGGGGTGAGGTGGTTCGTGACCCGGGTGCTGCAGCGGCCGTGTGACGCCGTACCGCCCGTACCGGACGATAAGCCTTGTGGCGGTGCAAGGCTGCACCGACGATGCCGTAGCCAGCCGCGCAGAGCGCTGCGCGGGCAGCCGCAGACCCGCCAAACCCGCCAAGCCGAGCTGACCGGTGGCTCTAAGGGGGTTTGATTGAGAAAAGAAAGAAACGGGGAGGGTCACATCGGGTCCAGGGGCGGTGCACTGGGTGCCCCTCCCCTGCCTGGCAAGGTTGGTTGGTTCAGGTGGTTGTGTACGGCCTCCATAAGACCCAGGTAAGGATTTGGCATCATCTGGTATGGTGACGTCAACTCTGACCAACCAAAACCAAAACCCTACCGTCTGTGGTAAATTGACCGATCGATGGCTGACCGCTTGCTGCTTCTGCTGCTGCTGCTGCTGCTGCGGACGGCTGGTGGTGTCGTGGAGCAGGTGGTGGCCTGGCTGGACGTGCTGTCGGCGCGGGCTCGGTACGGCATGTGGATCCGGGGGGTGCTGCCGGAGATCGTGCCGTGGGACACTGTGTTTCACGCTCGCGGCGGGGCGGCCATGCGGCGGCGAGCCCAGGAGGGGGCCCAGGTGAGGGGGAGGGGGAGGGGGCCCAGGGGAGGGGGAGGGGGAGGGGCCCAGGGGAGGGGGCCCAGGGGAGGGGGCCCAGGGGAGGGGGAGGGGGAGGGGGAGGGGGAGGGGGAGGGGGAGGGGAGGGGGAGGGGAGGGGGAGGGGGAGGGGGAGGGGGAGGGGGAGGGGGCCAGGGGAGGGGGAGGGGGAGGGGGAGGGGGAGCCGCCAATGGGAGGGAGGGGGGGAGTGCTAACACCCTGTCGGGATGGGATTTGGGTCGGGGCTCGGGGGTGGCACGAGACTTGCGCGCGCGTGTGTTTGTGTGTGTTCGTGATCATGAGACTGTGATGCCGGGAACGCAAAGCACGCCACGCCGCTTCGAGCAAGTGCTGCCGTACCATCACAACGAGCGGAGTCACACGAGCCATGTTGCCGTACCGTCGGAGATGCACTGCACTCTCGGGGCACTGTAGTGTGTGGCCGCCGCAGTGGCTACGGTAGCTAGGCCCTTCTGGCCCTTCTGACTCGTCGTCCCGCAACCAAATCAACGAGACGGGCGGAAGGGATGCCTCGCCCCCAGCTCGCTGCGTGAGACCAGCAGGGCTATTCCAGTGTCGTTGATGTTTGACTTGAGGAGGCAGCTGTGCTGCGCTGCCCAGCTGCTGGGATAGGAATGTGTGCTTTCTCTGTACGATGTACGGCGGGTGAGCCGCAAATGTACGAACCCCTCGCCGGGCCTTCAGGGCGGCGAAGGCGAAGGCGAGGACTACGGCGAGGGCAGCCTGATGCGAGACCCAGATGAACGGTACGCCGTACGACTGCGTGGGCTGCGCCATCCACTGCTGTACGGCGAATACCTTACCCAGAAGGAGTCCCTGGAGCGTGTCGTACGCATGAGCCCGGCCCCGCCCTCCGGCGCCGCGTCCGCGCCGTCCATATCGGGCTCTACCGCTGGCGGCGGCGGCGGCGGCGGGGGCGGAGGCGGCGGTGCCTCCAAGCGCCGTCTGCTGGGCACGCGGAAGGAGGTGCTGCTGCGGAGATCCGGATCTGGATCCGGTTACAGCTCCGGTTCCGACAGCGACGGCGAGGGCAGCGGCAGCGAGGTCGCCAACACCCCGCAGGTGGGCGGCTCTCCTGTGCCCGCTGATGCGCAAATCCATCTCCTCCCCTCCCCGCATTCCCCAACCCTGCCCCGACCCCTGCCCCGCCCCGGCGGCCCCCCACCCCACACTCACGAACAGTCCGCTCATCCCCCCGCGGTGGCGGTGGCGGTGGCGGTGGCGGCGGCGGTGCGCGAGCCGCGTTGTCCGGCCCCTCGGATCCGCACCCCATTACCACAGGGCCACCTCAGCCCAGCCCAGCCCAACCCAACCCAAGCCTTATCATGTCATCCATATCATGAACCCCATCAGCCGCTAAGCCGGCAATTCCCATCGCCACCAAATAACCAAACAAATTCGCCCCATCCGCCACGCCCCCGTCACCCCCCATTCGCAGGCTCACCCCCCCTCGCTCAGTCCCTCCAGCGCAGTGTAATTATGTCTACCAATTTCCTGTACCCTCCCTCCCTCCCTCCCTGGCCCGCCCGCCCGCCCGCCTGGCCGCCACCCTGCCCCTCAGGCCGCCCTAGCCGCCCTGCAGCCCCCCCGCCCCGTCGACTGGGTGGTGCGGCCCGACACCGCTGTGGTGGTCATCACGGGGCCCAACACGGGCGGCAAGACCGCCGCCATGAAGGCGCTGGGGCTGGCAGCCTGCATGGCCAAGGCGGGGCTGCCGCTGCCCGCGGAGGCGCCCGCGCGGCTGCCCGCCTTCTCTGCCGTACTGGCCGACATCGGGGACGAGCAGTCGCTGACGGCCAACCTGTCCACCTTCAGCGGCCACCTGCGGAGGATACAGGTGCGCGAGGGGGAGGACGCAGCGGAGCGGCGTTTCTTGGGGTTTGATTAACTGGGGGTCGCATCCTCCGCCGGACGGACGGCAGTGCGCTTGTGCGGCCGCACAGGCAGCCCTCCCTGTCGGCCCCCGCTCGCCTTCCTTCGCTCCCTGCGCCCTACATCCCTCTCCCCCCACCCCACCCCACCCCGCCCCTCCCTGGCCCGTAGGCCCTCCGTGCCGAGGCGGACGGCAAGTCGCTGCTGCTGCTGGACGAGTTGGGTACCGGCACCGACCCGCTGGAGGGGGCGGCGCTGGGGGTGGCGCTGCTCAAGAAGCTGGTCAGGGGTACGTGGGTTGGATGGGGGCGGAGCCCGGTTGGAACCTTGGATTCGGTCACGGTACGTGAGGATCGGCTGGCATCATGTTGCGTTTGGGTCGGTTGGGGTCGATTGACTTGGGATCGGGTGCCTTGGGATCAGTTGGGGTTCGGTTGGCTGGCGTCAATGAGTCCACCAACCGTTTGACAACGGCAGCACTGGACGGCGCCGGCCGGCCCGCCACTCCCCGTGGCGGCCGTGCCGAGGACATCCCCCCAGAATGCGATTCCCATTCCCATCACTCGGTACTCGTTGCCGCCGCCAGACTCCACGCCCCTCCCGCCGTCGTCTCCCCGCCGGATCTGTCCCCTTAATCAATGAAGACAGGGAAACCGACCTGAATCGATCTGCCCCCGCTCGCCGCCCCCGACTCTTTCCCCCCCCCCCGCCTCCCAGGCGGTGTGGGCTGTGGCGCCCTGACGGTGGCGACCACCCACCACAGCGTCATGACGGGGCTCAAGTTCGACGACCCGCGGTTCGAGAACGCGTCCGTGGAGTTCGACGAGGAGGCGCTGGCGCCCACCTACAAGCTGCTGTGGGGCATCCCCGGCCGCAGCAATGCGCTCAACATCGCGGCGCGGTGAGGGCGGGAGGGAGGGAGGAGCGCCACCGGGAGGGGGAGGTGGGTGTTCAGAAGAAACTGCCACGGAGGGGGAAGCCCTGGGGGGGCGGAAGACAGACGGGTACAGGGACTTGGCAGGCGAGGGTGAAGCGCGCCCACGGCCAGAGCAAGGGATCCGGGCCAGGGGTGGGGATGCTGCTGCGGGGTCCGGCGAGCGGGGTAAGAGGGCAGGGATGCAGTTGGTGGGTACTGGGTGGGGAGGAGCAGGCCCTGTGATCCCGCCCTTCCTCCCGGGCCCTTCCCTTCCCTGGAGTACCGTACTACGCCCTGTTGATGTTGATGTCTGAGAGCTCGGGGGGGCCGCATCCGGGGGGTACACCCGAGACGCCCCTCCCTGGCTGGCGTTCCTCTCCCACCCCCTTCCCAACCCAGTATAAATATGTCGACCAATTTCCTATACCCTCCCACCCCTCTCCCACCCCATTTTCAACAATTCGACCAATTTCCTATGCCCTCCCACTCCTCTCCCACCCGCTCCCGCTCCGCGCTGCCCCGCCCCCGCTCCCGCGCTCAGCCTGGGCCTGGACGAGGGGGTGGTGGCGGCCGCCCGCAGCCGTCTGGATGTGGGGGTGGCCACCGTCAACAGCGCCATCGAGCAGCTGGAGGCGCTGCGGGGGCAGCTGGAGGTGGAGGAGCGGGGCACGTGGGAGGCGGACACGGAGGTCAAGTGAGTGAGGGGGCCGGGGGGGCCCGGGGGGGGGGAGCTCAACGGTGGCGGAAAGAGAAAGAGGTTGGGTGGTGGTTGGTGATAGTAGGGTGGGAGGTGTGGCCCAGGGAGCAGGGCAAGGTGAAGAGGGACGCCGGTCCCGTGGGTTTAGGGGACCACGGACGCGGCCTTGGCACGTCCGAGTGTCGGGGGTCGCATGAGATGGTTTGGCCCCTACCCCCCCCCACCATGCACTCGCCGCCACTGCTACTGACATCCGCCCGCCCTTTCTTTCCTTGCTCCTTCCTTTCTTTCGTTCCCCCTCCGCCACGGCCGTACCTGCACCCCCTCCCGCGGCCCCCAGGACCCTGACCCGCAAGCTCCAGGCCATGCACACCGCGGTGGAGGCCCTCCACGACAAGCTCACCCGGGCCCGGGCGGAGGCGCTGATGCAGGTCGGCTGGTGGGAAGGGGTGGGCCACACAGCCCCGGGCGGGCGGGGGAGAGGCGGAGGGCCTGCTGCAGGCTGCCAGTCTGTTCCGGGTACTGCCGCTGCTGCCGCTGCCGCTGCCGCTGCCGCTGCCGCTGCCGCTGCCGCTGCCGCTGCCGCTGCCGCTGCCGCCGCTACTGCTCTGAGGCATCCCGAGTGCCGCTGGAGACAACCCCCCGTGACACCGACCTCGGCTGAGCCCTCCTCCTCTCCTGAGCCCCCCGGAAGGCGGAGTCCGGCAGACAGCGCAGGTCCCTCCTTTCCCTGCGGGCCCGCTCACCCCCGCCGCCACTGCCCGCGTTCCTCATTCCACGCCTCCTCCATCCCGCCCCGCCCCGCCCCGCCCCGCCCCTCCTCTGCCCCTCCTCCTCCCCCAGGTGTACACCCTGGCCCGGGACCGCATCCGCGAGATCAAGACGGCCCGCAAGCGCCTCGGCCGCTCCGCCCCTCCGCCCAAGCCCCTGATGGCGGCCCCAGCTGAAGGCGCCGAGAGGGACGGCCCCGCGGAGGACGGCCCGCGCGCAGCCGACGCCGCCGCCGCTGCCCCGGACGGTGCGGCGGCGCCGCCGCCGCCTCACGTCCCCAGTGAGGAAGAGATCTGGGAGGCCTGGGAGGCGGCCAACAGAGCACGGGCTGCCAACAGCGTGTCCGCGTCCGCCATCGGAGCGCCCAAACTGCCGGGACCAGCGGCGGCGCCGGCGGCGGCAGCAGGGCCGCCGGCGACGCCGGCGGCGGTGGCGGTGCCGGAGGCGCGGCGCAGCGGGGGCGCTGGTGGGTCGGCGTCGTCGGGTGGTGGTCTGGGTCTGCCGGCGGACCCGCTTCGTCCGCTTCTGGAGCTGAGTGGAGATCTGAGTGAGGGGGCGCTGGGTCTGGAGGCGCTGGTGGAGGACCTGGCGGCGCAGGAGCGACAGGCGGTGATGGGGCAGGTGCTGGAGAAGCAGCGGGTGGGTGACGGGGTGGGTGACGGGGTGGGTGACGGGGTGGGTGACGGGGTGGGTGGACGCAGCGGATCTCGGAAAAGGGGGGGGGGTAAATTGAGAATAATAAATAAACCCGCAGAACGAACCCGGGCACACCCAGCATAACGCAGTATACTTACGGGGTGCGGTACCTGCAGAGCAAACGAAAAGATAGAGACCGCGCGCGGGCGCGTGGCGGCGCGGCCGCGCTGCCGCAGTGCCACAACAAGCAAACTGCGAACCCAACCCAACCCGGAAAGGACAGATACGTTACCGACCTGTGGTGGTAGACGGAGTAGCCGCGCCGCGAGCGATGTCCAGGGCCATGGCGATGCAGGGAGGGAAGCCGAGGAACGGAGTGAGCGAAGGTGGCAACGATTGTAGGGAATGACAAAAGCAAACATCAAAAAGAAGACAGTATGCGAGAATGGCGGGGCGGCAGCGCGGCGCGAAAGAGGACGGGGCGGACGAGGAGAAGTGGGATATGGGACGGGGACGGGAGGCCGTACGACATGTACGGCATGTACGGCATGTACGACAGGGGGAGCAAGCAGGGGGCAGGGACACGGGGACGGACGACCGGGTGGCGGGCCACGTTCGGGATATGGCTCCCCACCGTGCCCGGTCGTAGCGGGGCAGCCCCGGCATGTGGGGTGCCGCGTGGTGGGGGGGATCAGGCGCTTGTCTGTCTCGTTGACATGAACCATCCTGCTGTACGGTGTTGAGACCCACTGCTGCTGCAACACACGGCCGTACCCCCCAGGGACACGTTGCCCAGGATGTCCCCTAGGCGAGGCGCCATATCTGGGTTCGACATGGTTGTTTGTTCCTGAACATGCTGTGTCCTTGATGCAACTGACGATGACCACCACCACCCCGTCCTCCGCAGGAGGAGGCCCTGTACGACGCCGCGCTTGCGGCGCTGGACGGCATCCTGGACTCCGCCGCCGCCAAGAGCGCACAACCCCACCAGCCCCAGCAGCCGCAGCAACCCGAGCAGTCCCAGCCGCATCGCGGGCAGCAGCCGCAGCAGCAGCCGCAGCCGCAGCAGCGCAGGGCGCCGCGGTCGGGCCGCGCCCGGGCGGCGGGCCGCGCCTCCGTCACGTCGAGTGTCGAAGACAGCGAGGGGGAGGAGGACGCGGACCTGGCGGCGCTGATGGCCATCCTGGAGGAGGGGGAGGCGGCGCTCAGCGCCCGGATGCGGCCGGGGCCCGCCGGCTCGGGTGATGGGGCGCAGGGACAAGGCCCGCACCAGTCTAGACAACAGCAGCCGCAGCCGGCGGGAGCAGCGGCTTCCTCTGCCGCGTCGGCGGCGGGGAGGGAGGAGGACCTCGACGCGGAACTGGGCGACCTGGATGCGCTGGTGGAAGAGACGAGCTGGGCGTTGCAGGCGGCACAACTGCTGCAGCAGCAGCAGCAGCAGCAGGTGCAGCCGGGGCACACCCAAGCACTCACGCAGCGACAGGTGCAGCCACACACACAGCCGCAAGCCCAGCAGCAATCCCGGCGGGCACATGGGGTAGGGGCAGCGGTGCGGGGCGGCGGGGGCGCGCGGGGCGAGGAGGCGGCCGCAGGGTCTGAGGAGGAGGACGATGGGGTGGCCGGGTACCTTGAGGGGCTGATGGAGGGGGTGATGGAGGGCCGCAGGGAGGTGGCGGCGGAGGGCGACGGGACATCGACCGGAGGCGCAGTGGCGGTGGTGGCCATTGCCGGAGATCGGACGTGCGACACGACGGGTCAGGGGGCAGCGGGACGCGAGAGAGGCAGCGGGCGGGGGGACGCGGCGGTGAGCCAGCAGGCGGGACAGCAGCAGCGGGCTGGATCGTCGGGGGCCAACGGGGCTGGGGCGGCGCCGCCGCAGCTGCAGCGCCAGCGGCGGGGGCGACGGAACTGGTAGAGCGTCGTACGCGAGCAGTGTACGACTGTGTGATGTATCCGTACACCGCATGGCTGTAACCCGATGGTGGTCACGCGCCCTACCGG
The DNA here is from genome assembly GCA_003117195.1 of Eudorina sp. 2006-703-Eu-15. Lineage (NCBI taxonomy): Eukaryota > Viridiplantae > Chlorophyta > Chlorophyceae > Chlamydomonadales > Volvocaceae > Eudorina > Eudorina sp. 2006-703-Eu-15. Next base: position 13,309 of record BDSI01000121.1, read on the forward strand.
TGCAGCCCATGCGGGTCAGGGGCCGTGCCGCATGTCGCAAAAAAAATAATAATCGATTCCACCTAGCCATGTCTTATCGCTACTCAGGTCCCCGGCGAGAAATTAGGCTGCTTGCAATGCAGGGAGGGTACGGAGGACCTGGTGGACAGTCAGCCGACGGTTTTCACCGCTGACGTAACTCACGGACAGGTCTTCCAGCTATGATCCATTTGTTTGCATAACCTGGCCAACCTGGCCGGGGACAGGTACCTGCCCTGGCCTCCGTGGGGAACTGCCAATGTGCCGAACCACTCACGTGCGACAGGCAGTGGGGCAGAGGCAGGCAGGCGCACCCCGGGGGCCCCCCCACCGCACCCCGCGACCGCCTATCGGGTTGCACCTGGAGCAGCACGCGATACAGGCGCACTCCATCTAATCCTAAACGCACCGGCGCAAGCCCCCACCTCCCCAACGCTCAGCTCGTTGGTCTGCCTTACAATTTGTTAATGATTTGCCGCGGGATTGGCTGCCGGTGCCCCTGTGATGCGGTTGGAACGACAGGCAGAAATGTATCCCTTCCCCATGTGATCGCCTGGTTCGTTGCTCAGCCTCAAGCCCTCAGCCCTATTGGCTTTCCTTTCCGGGGGCGAGCGTTTTGACCACAGCGATACCCATCAGCCAGGGCACTGTAGCGGGCAGCATCATCCCTGGAGGACGTGGGGCTTGGTCGATGTTGCTCCCTGGGATCGATGGATTGTAGGCGCGTCCGTCAGCGTAGTGCATGACTCTGTAGATGAAAAGAATAGATAACTGGCGGTTCTAGGACACCATCACCACTTGGCCCAGCCCGTGTTGGGACCATTGCAGCTGCAGGAGGCTGAGGTCCAAGTGCTGGGTCTGCGGGCACTGGACTGTGGGGGTTGGTGGCTGTACTGGTTGGGCAGCGGCCGTCACACCACGGCCTTCAGGCCGCTCCACGACAGCACACCCCTCTTGCACATGACGGGTCAATGTCCATAAACAAACATTCGAGGCAAAGATGGCCTGGAAACTGTCGGCAAAAGCGGCTACCGCTCTGGTGCTGCTCCGTCCGGTTGGGACCACTTCGGCACCGTGGGACACCCAGTACCGTATGAGTTGCGCCTGGTGCCGTCGTTCTAGTGTGCATGCAGGTGATGGACAGCGCAAACACTGCTATGGAGCGTGTAAGCTACGGAAGCCCGCCAAGGTCACATCAGACGCAGCATCACACGGCGGCTTAAAGTCAGAACTAGCGTGCCAACCCCAATGGGGTCGCTTTGTCAGGGTCACGAGGTGCGTTAATGGCGATAGTCCGCTAATAGTCACAGAGCAAATATCGAGGTCGTCAAAGGCGATCACACTGGACAAACTTCTAACCCTCACCTTTCGCGACTGCAAGGCTACCGGTACTTGCAAGTCGCCGACGCGACGGCAGGGGTTTGACTTTGCTCAGGACAATAATTTAATGGATGATAACTTTGCCTCAACATTTTGCCCCTTGATGGATAATTCATTGTGACACGTGTTGTGCTGACAGCCTGTCACGGTCGGTCCTGCCTCGAACCGTGCAGCATTCCAGCGCCGCCTCTTGAAGCCCAAAGGGCTCCATGACAGAGGCGCCTAATCCAGAAGCAACTGAGCCTGACCGCTTTGCTCTAGTCCCTGGCGCCAGCCACACACAGGACCTTCATCTTGTCTTTTCAAAGAAAGCTGACAGACTGTAAATTTGCGACACGTTGTAACCGTTTACCGCCTTTGGAGACGGATTAAGTATAGCGCAACTGCGTTATTCGTAGTATTAGAGGCCATGCTTGTAGACTGCCACCTACTTCCTAGACTGAAGTATACGTATGCCTGTTTTGTGGCCCAGGGGTCGGTGCGTCGGCAAGTATTGAAAGCGAGCAGGTCGGATCCCGACTCCATTGCGAGATTATTCTGGATTACATTATTACAATTTTATAAAGGTGCAGGATTTATGACTTGGAAAGACGGATGCGCAAACTGCAGAGGCACAATTGCAAAATCCAGTAATTGCTCGTGAACATCCTGATTGAATAGATTTGGTACCAACACATACGGGACCACATAAAGTCTTGAAACGTGCGCTGCAGCGTAGTCGTGTGGACGTTTTTGAGAGCAAGCAAATATGAGGTGTTTGGAGGGCTACCGTTGTCACCGTTTGACAAGGCCAGTAGCTTCCAAACGCTCATGTAAATCAATTTGTGCTGCAAACTTGAACGTGCGTTCGGGCCCAGCGAGGCGTCGTCAACTTTCGGTCGCGGCAAGCTTGCCTCCAGACGACCGACGTGGTAGGCTCTCCAGTCCAGCGCGATTCCCGCTTCAATACGGGGACTTATCAATTTTATGATACGGTATTAGTATTACGATGAACATTCCAAAATGGCAAGGAATTTGCGATTGTCTCTGCAACCGTTCGTTGCCTTCTCCCCCCCCCTTTCAGTCGCAACAGCATACTTTCCGCCGCTGGTGTCCCCAAACCTGCTGAATCGACCGACGGTTGCTTCGACGTCCACACCCACATGACTCTGGCCCAGCGTATACACATGCACACGGCAGACGGCACGCACACACCCTCACACCCTCACGCCCTGTTCCGCTGGACTTCGCTTCTCGCGGCTCAGTTTTTTTTTACACACCCTCACACCACCACCACCAGCAGCATCATCACCCCACCCCTACATGCCCCACACATGCGGCCCTCCACTCATGGCGCCCGACCATCCTCTGCCCCACACCCCCACCCACTCACCCATCCGCCCAATTCGTGAGCTGCCATGCACATCATGTCGGACCCTGGTCCCCATGCCCGCGAGGTGACGCCCCGGGCGCTGTGCGCGCCACGCTGCGGTGCACGTCCCGCTGTGCCGCAGACCCCGAGGCCTCCAAGCGGAGGGCCATGGAGGACGAGCTGCGCGACCCCAAGAACTTCCTCGAGTACTTCCTGCCGCGGCCGCTGCGCCTGGCGTTCTTCGGGGCCTCGGCGGCGTCCTGCCTCATCGCCACGCTCCTCACCGCCGTGCGGCTGCTGCAGGTGCGAGCCTGGAGAGGGAGGCGCGCGCGAGGGCCTGGGGGAGAGGGTTCGGGCGGCGCGACGGGGGGGGGGGGTTTGCGGTGAAGAAGTGTCACGAAGGAGCAGTTGGCTAGGGTGCCAAGTCGATGTGGCAGCCGGACATTGAGCTGGTGTCGACTGTTCAAGGTTATGGCACTGAACACCACTAAACACCACTGCTCAAGCTTATGGGTCCACTGTAACACCATTGACTGGGGCCCACTGTAACACCATTAACGGTATGACCTGGGGCGACTGAGGGATCAACGGGCGTGATGTCCCCGTGGGGGGGGGGGAGGCGCCTGCTACTGGTGCCTTGAGACGCAAACAGGTTATGCACGAATGACCCTTTCATCAGTAATTTGCCTAAACAGGACACGACGCGCCGCTTGTCGTCTTGTCCTCTTCCGCGCAGAGCCCCGCAGTGGAGCTGGCGGAGGGCACCGGGCCGCGTAACCTGCTCGTCAACATCATCGGCCTCGTCACCTTCGCCAGCCTGTTCGTGTACGACCAACAACAAGGTGCCGCAATGCGCAATGCCCCGCAGGACATCGATCGCTCTGCCGCAGACGCCGCCGTCGCGAGTGTTTATTGCCTGCCACGGGGTTACTGCGCCCTGCTTGCCTGGTCGGCGGCGCCCGTAATGGTCGTTGACGCGGCCGCTGCGTTGCACGGTACCAACGACACGCAGGCGAGATGGCCCATACGGACATCGAGGACGTCATGGAAAGGCGATAGACGATACAGCCTTTTGTTCCCTATTCCGTGCAGCGGCCCGTGTACGGACTGTACGGACACAAGTTGGCCGCGGCGCGGCGCGGGGCGGGGCGGCCTCGGCTCGGCCTCGGGCGGAGGAGAGCGCAGCAGGGCCCCTCTCCCTCCGCATCCACTTCTTCCTTGCCTGTCTCCGTCTCCGTCTCTACACGCCCCCTGTGCTAATGTCCTGTCGATGGGGCATTGTCCGGGTCGATGTGGGTCATCGTGCCTGCCTGCTTCAACCCCCTGTCGCCCCGCCCCGCGCCACCCCGCGCGTGCCGGCCCCGCAGCCCAGGCCCGCATCGAGCGCCGCAAGGAGATCCGGGAGGCCCAGATCGCCATTGGTGACCGCGAGGTGTTCGTGAACGACCAGGGCGAGAAGATGTCCCGACTCAAGGTGCGGACGGGGGGGGTGGGGACCTGGGGGGTCGGGACCTGGGGGGGGGACCTGCTGGGGGGTCGGGACCTGGGGGGGGGGGACCGGGGGGTGGGGACCGGGGGGTGCGGACCGGGGGGTGCGGACCTGGGGGTGTGGGGACCTGTCTGAGCACTGCGTTCCGAGGGGGTGCGGACCTGGGGGTGGAAAAGAGAAAGCAAACCCGGGCTGGGGGTGCGGCCATGGCAGGAATTCGGGATCGAGTCGACCTTTGGCATTGGCGGCCGGGGCCCGGGGCCCTGCTGCCCCAGCTGCCCGCTGGCGCGCGCGCTGCCGGGCCGAGCCGGGCGCCCTCCTGGGTGGTAACCCACAATAGACATCTCGAAGTGGTTTCGCCCCCTTGGGCGGGCGCCCTTGTCACCACTTCGTCCAAGGCGCCACTGCTGGTGGTGGTGGTGGTGGTGGTGGTGCGGGTTACAAAGGAACTGCCTAGGCACACCGGGTGGTGCGGGTGATGATGATCCCGGTGGCGGTGCTGCTGCTGCTGCTGCTGCTGCTGCTGCTGCTGCTGCTGCTGCTGCTGCTGCTGCTGCTGCTGCTGCTGCTGCTGCTGCTGCTGCTGCTGCTGCTGCTGCTGCTGCTGCTGCTGCTGCTGCTGCTGTGTGGTCTCGCCCCGCCTGCGACGCCCGCAGGAGGTGAACGACGACTGGATCGTCCGGCGGCTGGAGCGGTGGGGCCGCCGCGACGGCATGCCCTTCGTGGGGCCCGCCAAGGGCGCCATCCTGCAGCAGCTGGTGGCGGACCAGCGGCCGCGGCTGGTGGTGGAGGTGGGCACCATGGCGGGTGAGCGCCCGAGGTGCCCCCCCCCGCCCCCCGGGGGCCTGCGCCTGGCGCGCGGACTGGGTCGGGCGGGTTCCTGCGCTAAGCATACACACATGTATACGCACACATGTTCGTTCGCCGCCTCTGCGTCTGGTGCTAAGTTGTTTCATGCAGGTTATCAGGTGCGTGTGTCAGTCCCTGGGCTGCTGGGTTGGGCGCGTTCTTGCTCTAAAGACATACAAGTATCCGGGCCTGGGCGGTTTTGGGTGGGCTTCTTGTTAAGCACATACATGCTCACCTGCCCTGCCCGCCAAACAGCACGCACGCACGCGCTCTGCGGCTCAGTCCTCGCGGCTCAATGTTTGTTTTACACATGCGCACGCTCTGCCGGCGTGTCCCCCAACCCTGTCAGGCTACTCGGCGCTGCTGATGGCCCAGGTGCTGCCGCCCGGGGGCCGGGTGGTGAGCTTTGAGAAGGACCTCACCTGGCTGCTGGTGGCCAAGAGGTTCCTGTGGCAGGCGAGCCAGGGGGAGAAGAACAAGGCGCTCGAGAGCCGAGTGGGGGACAGGGTGAAGGTGCGTGGGTGGGGGGGGGGGAGGATTGCAGGGAGTGGGGTGAAGGGAGTGGGGGACAGGTTGCAGGTGGGTGGATGCCCGGGGCACGGGAGGAAGGGAGGAAGGGAGCGAGAGGGACAATGTATGCGAGGTTTGTACAGCGTGTGTGTACAGGTGGAAAGAGATCCCTTGGCGCACTTGCACGATAATACTGGGTTTCGGTTGTGTCTGGCAATGTGATTTAGTCCGTATCTGTTACATGGCTTACTCCGACTTCCGGCTTGTCAGATGTGGTGGCTAAAAAGAAAAGAAGAACCAAACCCGGCTTGTCAGGTGTGGTGGCTAAAAAGAAAAGAACCAAACCCGGCTTGTCAGATGTGGTGGCTAAAAAGAAAAGAAGAACCAAACCCGGCTTGTCAGATGTGGTGGCTAAAAAGAAAAGAAGAACCAAACCCGGCTTGTGAGATGTGGGTGCGCGCGTGACGAACTAACCGCGCGCGGCTTTGCGATTGCGACTTACGGCCTTGTGCGTTCTGTGAAGAACACACCCCTGTGTGTTTTCGCATACACACCGCTGTGTGCCCGGGTTCGTTTCGGGTTTCTTTTTTCAAATTACACCCCTGTGTGTATGTGTGAACATGACATTGCGTTCGTCGCATGGTCGGCTCCCACCCGCCCTATCCTGGTGGACAGGTGGAATGGGGTGACGCGCGAGAGGCGCTGCCCAGGGTCCTGCAGCCGGGCCGCGACCGCATCGACTTGCTCTTCCTGGACGGCACCCCCAAGGAGTACCTGGACTACCTGCGGACCGCTGAGCCCTTCCTGGCACCAGGTGAGCGTGTGTGTGTGTGTGTGTGCGGGGGCGGGTGTGGGGGCGGGTGTGGGGGCGGGTGTGGGGGAGGGTGCGTGGGCGGGTGTGGGGCGGGTGTGGGGGCGGGTGTGGGGGCGGGTGTGGGGGAGGGTGTGGGGGAGGGTGTGGGGAAGGGTGTGTGTGTGGGGCGGGGCTTCACCCACTATTACGCACGCATCGCACGTGTCTCTTCGCTAAACACACGCACGCACACGCCGGGGCAATGGCCTGGCATACGGGCATTATCCGGGCACCGCTTGCGTGGCATGCACTCCTGCCTTGCCCTGGACACGCTCACGCACTCGCTCACGCACGCCGTCGTTAGGCCCACCTACCCACTGCCACCCTACCCGTCTCCTTCCGGCCCAGTGCCGCTTGTCCGGCCAAACCCAAACGCAAAGTTAAACCCAAACCCGATCCACACGAGCTGTTGGCCGGACGCTGACTTGCTGCGACACACACTTCCCCGCCCTGTCCTTTGTCACTCCCCCCTTCCCCCCTCCAAACCTGCCACCGCCTGGCGGAGACCTGACTGCCGTCCCCCCCCTTCGCCCCACCCTCCCCCAGGCGCGCTGGTGGTGGCGGACAACGCGGGCGTCTTCGCGCAGGGCGGTCTGCGCCCCTACCTGGAGTACGTTCGGGGCAGCCCCCTGTACCGGTCGGAGCTGGTGAGGTGTAAACTGGAGTGGCGAGAGGACGTCGAGGACGGCATCGAGGTGTCCACGTACCTCGGGCAGGGTGCGAGGACAGCGGGGGCCGACGGGGAAGGGGCCGGGGCGGGCAAGGCGGCGGAGAAGGCGGCGGCGGCCTGAGGAGTGCTTGGGAGCGCAGGGGAGGGCGGCTTGGGGCCGGGCCCGGCAGCGCGGCATCTCGTTTGGTCGGGTTGGGTGGTGAGGTTCGCGGCTGGGTTCGGATGAGGGCTGCGTGTGAATCAACAAGGCGGTCAAGGGGAAGCGAAGGCGATGGGGGGGCTCGAGCAGCCGGGGAGGGGCGCGTCGCGGAGGAGGACACGAGGTGGTGGGCAGGTAGGGTTGGGATGGACGGAAACATGCGGCCAACGGAAGGTGGCTTGGAGTATGGGTCCCTGTCCATGTACCCCAAGGGGACGTGGGGGCCCTCGGGGGGGGGGGCAGAGCGTCGGGGCCTCACAGGGTCTGCGGTGCAGGCGCGCGATCGGGGTTAGTCAAGTTGACAAGCAATTATCTCGGCGGTCAAGCCGCCGTGCTGCTGCTGCGCAAGCATGGTACGCAACCCTCACGGCACATGACGGCTGAACGGGGAACGTTACTGGGGCGCCAACTGATGAGGCGGTCGGTGCCAGACTGCCCCTGGCTGCCCCTGGCTGCCCCTGGCTGCCCCTGGCTGCCCTTGGCTGCCCTTGGCTGCCCCTGGCTGCCCCTGGCTGCCCCTGGCTGCCCCTGGCTGCCACCCCCCTGGTATCTTCGCTGGACCGGGGATGGCCGCGCGACATGTCGTGCCGCACGTCAGCGAGGGCGCGCAGTAGAGAAGGGAAGGTCCCGACCTGTCCCGAACGCGCACACAGCTGTGCTGCTTTCTTTGGTGTTGCGAACTGAGTGGTCATGAGCGGTCTGAAAGTACGTGCGGGTTGGGGCCGGCTTCCGCTCAATTCAGGCGGAATAGATATGCTGGACGGGGAACCGGGCACGCGGGCAGTGGCCGTACGAATGTGTCACACGTATTCAGTAGACGTTTGTACTCTTCGTCGGGCTGTTATAGCCCTCTCCCCAAATGTTATTGACACTGTTTTAACTTTGTCATAATCTTCGTCTGACGTTCACCGCAAAAGATGGGCAAAGAAAAGAGCAAGAAAGAAAAGGACAAGAGTAAAAGTAAGAAAGAAAAGAAGGATAAGAAGCACAAGAAGCACAGAAGGCGTTCAAGTTCGGACAGTTCGGACAGCGATGGTGCGCGCTTCACGACAGTCTTGTCGCGATGATCGCCGAAGGAGCTGATACCGCACCTAATGAAATACCTGTTCTTCAGGCAGCGTTGAGAGACCTGACCAGCAGTTGGCCCGGGAGCGGGCTGCCGTGCTCAAGCTCCGGGACATCCTCTCCACCTTCCCCGCCGTCCGGAAGGACCTTCGGGAGGCGAGTTGGCCTTCAAATACACGGGACGATGACTTGAGGGAGGCACCCTTACGGGCCCCGTGTTCCCGGGCATCACGGCTCCTTACCGTACACGCCTGGTTTGCGCTTGGCGTAGATGCTGTGGCGAGTGGACCAGGGCGAAGCGGCAAACATCTCTGGCGTCCCAGACCCGGACCTCAAAGCCAACTTGGCGCAGCTTCTGGAGCTCCTGCGGCTTCGACGAAATGACAAGGTGAAAGCGCGCCGCCGCTGCAGTTCAGTGACCCTTCACCACACCAGCGCCAACTGCCACGCCCTAGAAAAGACCACCCTCGTTACATGCGCTCGAATGCGCAGCCGCAGGGCCCATGACTCCATGTGCACCCGCAGGACCCGCCAGCACTGTCGCGCCACACCGCCCTTGCCCTGTGCCCTTGTCCCGCCGCTGCAAACCCGGCCCGCCCTCAGGGTATCTACGGGATCGTCAATCGGAGCGAGAAGATCCTGCCTGTCGTGGGGTTCGTGTTCGATGAGCCGCCGCGGTCGCGCCCCCAGCCAGCGGCCGCACCAGCACCAGCACCCGCACCTGCACCAGCGCCAGCACCCGCACCTGCACCAGCGCCAGCACCAGCACCTGCACCAGCGCCAGCACCAGCACCAGCGCCAGCAACAGCGGCGGGGAAGGTCGGTCCACGTCGTCTGTCGACGGAGACAGGCAAAGCGGAGCCAGTGGACCCGCAGCAGCGGCGAGTGGGTCCCGTAGGGCCGCACAGGCCGGACCCGGACCCGGCCAACCCGGACGCGGATGCGGGCAGCCCGAACCCGGACGCGGAACTGGAGCGCGTCGCTGCGTCGGCGGAGGGGCCTGGGAATCACGGAGCAGCGGCTACTGCGGCGGCAGCCGTAAAGGATGAGGCGGCGGCGCAAGAGGAGGCGGGTGCAGCTGTGGGCCCCGCTCCCCGCCGTGTCGCTGGCCCCGCCATGCCGCCGCGGGAGCTGCTGGAGGCCGCCGCCGCCGCGGCGGACGCGCTCCGGGCGGCGGGGCCGCCCGGTACGGCGGGATTATCCTACGGTGACAGCGATGACGACGACGGACTGCTGGTGGGGCCCCCGCCGCCGGAGCTGGTGGCGGAGCTGGACGCGGCGCCGCAGGACGAGCGCGAGGCGGAGGTGGTCCGCATCATCAAGGTGACTGAGGGCGCGCACCTCGCAGCTCAGCCCACCCGGAGCAGGCCCGGGGCAAGCCCGTGGTGGCAGGCCCGTGGTGGCAGGCCCGTGGTGGCAGACCACCAGCTGGGCTCGTCGCATACGCGCTCCCGTGTTTGCCGTGTGGGGTCAACGGTGGCAGCGTGGCCGGCCAGCACCCTAGGCGGTTGGCCGACCGCTAGGCAGCCCTCGCGGTCCCGGCATGTTCCCCTTCCGTTACATCCCATGGCCTCGCGCCTCTCGGCCCGCCTACACAGCTAGCGTGCCCGCAGGGCCGCTGACCCGACCTTTCCGCTGGTTCGCCTGCCCCCTCCCCCGCCACACATACGCACACGTGCCACCACGTGCGGCCCATGCACGGGCAGGTGCTGCGGGAGCACAACGCTGGCGCCGGCGCGGCCCCCGGTGGCGGCCCGGGTACGCTCGCGCCGCCAGGAGGGCCCGAGGCCTCGGCGGACGCGTACTTGGTGCTGGGCCTGGACGCCGGGGCCAGCGCGGCCGAGGTCAAGAAGCGCTACATGCGGCTGTCGCTGCTGATCCATCCGGACAAGTGCGGACACGCCATGGCCCATGAGGTGCGTGGGCCGTGGGCCGGACGCCTCCCGAACCCACTCCCCTATTTGCTCGCTTCCCAGGCGGCGCCGCAGCGCCCCACGCCAACCTGCACGCCTACTCGCATCAAACCCTGTCAGTGCCCCCACACCCCGCCTGCCGCTGCTCCCCTGAATGCTACCAGCTTTCCTCGACGGTTAGGTAGATGGCCTGTCGGGCATGGTGGGCGCGACGGAGACTGGGTTACGATGTGGGTTTAGCGTGGGTATAGTGTTGGTTGGGACGGACGCAAGGGTGGCATGTTGGCTCGCTTGCAGCCCCTGACCTGCGGTCCTGCGCGCCGCCGTCCCTTCGTGCTGGCCCCCTGCTCTGCTCTGCTCTGCTCCCGCGCCCCCAGGCCTTCCAAGCGGTGGCGGGGTCCGCCAAGGTGCTGCAGGACTCGGGGCTGCGGTCGGCGCTGGACGAGCGGCGCGCGGACGCGGAGCTGCGGCGGAAGGCGGCGGCGGCGGCGGCGCAGATGGAGCGCGAGCGCGCGTGGCGGGTGGCGCGGGGGGAGGAGCAGCCGGCGAACATGGCGGGTAGGGCCAGCGGGTGGCGCGTGTTGTGATACGGTAATCAGGGCCCGGATGTGTCAGCCTTGCCCTTGATTGGGGTGCCAACGTCCTCCGGTGGTGGTGTTGGTAATGGTGGCGAGGGTGGTGAGATGGCTGTTGTTGATGTGAGTGGGGACTCCCACCGATGGGACAGACGTCGGCGCGCAGCCGCCGTGCGAGCGCAAGCCCGACGCCTCGTCGTTACCCCGCCCTTCAACAGCCCCAAGGTGCCGCACCGATGCACCTGCGCCTGCGCCCACGGCTACTGGTCAGTTCCGGCACTTTGGCATGTTTCTTTTCGAGTGTAGAGACCCGCGCTTGTGGAGACACAGTTAGGGACCTCCCCCTATCCCTCCGATGACGGGTGCGTTCTTGCTTTGTCTAGCAAATTGATCCCTCCCGGGTGCGCTCAGCCGCTCACACGCGTTGGTCGCTCGTGTGGGTCGCGTCGCAGGACCCGTGGGTCCGTCCGGACCGCAGCGGGAGACCTGGATGACGGAGCTGCCGCCGGAGATGTCGGCCAGGCCGGGCGCGGAGGGCGTCAGCCAGGTCAGCGTGCGCGCCTTCAGCCAGCGGGGCAAGACGGGCCGCGGTGACACCACCGCATGGACCGACACGCCCGAGCAGCGCAAGGCGCGCGAGGCGCAGGCGCTGCTGGCGGCGGCGTCGCAGGCGTATGTGCAGGCGCTGCCCGGGCCGAGCGGCGCCGGGAGTGCGGGTGGCGGCGGCGCGGGTGGCAGCGCAGCGGCGTCGGCGCTGGACTTGTTCAATGCGGGTTCCCGGAAGAAGAGCCTGATGGAGGTACACCTGGAGCTGCAGGTGAGAAGCGCCCACGGGTGGGAATGGGGGTTTGGGGGTTTAGGAACTGGGTAGGCATACTGGTTTGTGTTCTCAGGCGGGCAGAACAGGTGTGCGTGACATGCAAGAGGCAGGGAACTGCCCGCAAAATTGCCCGTATGCGTACATGATGTACCCAATGCCCGACCCATAAGTAATAACAGGCAGCGGTGTCGGAAGAACGCTGTTGATTTGGCGCGCTTTTGGTGTCGCTGCGTCGCGGAAGACTATCAGATGGTGCGGGCCGGCTCCTTGGCCACACAGACTCACTCCACAATGCTGTGCGTGCATGCGATCCTCTCGTTGGTATCGCAATTTAACCACCTGCAAGCAAAACGCCGTGTAGTCGGCGCCGCCGCCGACGGGTGTGTGGTGGCGGATCCTGGGCAAGAGGCCCAACGCAGCACTGATCAGCCTCATGCGGAACGGCGGTGCGGTCATAGGGTGCTTGGTCGGGGCGCCCTAGCCAGGTGACAACTACACCCGAGTCCAGTGCGGCGGTGCGATCGCGGCGGCCAACAGCCGAGCCTGTCATAGGAATGGGTCGTGGCTTGGATACAGCAGCCGTGCGGTGTCTAGACGCAGACTACGACGTGAGTGCATGCGTGCGCGCAGGAAAAAGCAAATGAGGAGGCGCGCGCGGCGAAGAAGGCCGCGAAGAAACAGAAGACCGGGGATGGGTCCAAGGGCGCCGGTGGGGCCAAGGAGGCGGCGGATGGCAGTTCGGACTGGCCGTGGCGGCCGTTTGATCGGGAGCGAGACCTGGAGATTCGGCCGAGGGCCAAGACGGGGGCCGACATCCTGAAGAGCGCAGCCGCATTGGGCTCCAAGTTTTCGGGGGGAGGCACACAGCGGCACTTTTTGTGAGGCTCGACACCGAGGCGGCGTGGGCACGCGTTTTCGTGGGGACGGGTCTGAACGTGGGGATCCCGCGCCCCGGAGCTGTGAAGGGGAGCAGGTTTCGGCTATGGTCGCAACTCCGGTGGTCTCAGTATCACAACTGTTGGGAGATGCCGTGGTGAAGGATTCCGTGGGCGGTTGCCATCGGCGACACGGTTCTGAGCGGGGATACGAGGGGTACAGGCCTAGAACGGTAACAATGCGCAAGGCGGGATCGAGACAAAACGTGAAGGAGGATGTTACGAGTCGATTTGTGCATCTTGCAAGGGATTGCGACAACCAGCTGCGGCTTGAAGTGTACCCTTGGAGCCTCATTTTGTCCCGCTGTTTGCAGCACAGGAAGTCTAGAGCTTGTATGCCCTGTCGAGGAAGTGTGCTACTAAACGGACCGCGATGACTCTTGCAACCGAAAAGACGGAGTAGTAAAGTAATGTACGGTGGAGTCGTACGGAGCTCTTTATGTCAAAGTCTGTTGCCGGCTACACTGATCAAATGCTACCTGTCCCTATGTGGCTACGAATATCAACTTGTTTCTTTGGCGCTTGCGCCGCACACACTATTTGTCCAACGAGCACGCTGCAGACGCGCCAAACGTTTTGCCACTCGTCTATCGTGTTTGCGTTGATGCGGGACACCCTACCATAGTACGCACTTGGAGGCGGTTTCTTGGGAAACGAGGGGAAAGTGCGGGCAGGCGGCAGAGCAGATGACTTGCGTTCGAGGCAGAAGAGTGTAGCGTGCACCGCGTTGTGGCAATCTTGAGAGCACCATGGCGGCCATGGTGGACGGCGGGGAGCTGCAGCCAGCGGAGACATACACGACAAGCACCACCACCTACTCGCGGGTGGGCTCTCAAGGCTGCTGGTTAGCTTGCAAACTGTTCAGCGAAAAAGTATTTTTTCGTATGAGTTACCCCAATTTCTACACGCGTCTGTCCAAACTATTGTGATGTCTGCTGAGGGCTTGGTCCCTTGCCCCTGTTTGCAGTATGACGTCGTGCTAGGGCGGGGCGCGTTCAAGACGGTCTTCCGTGCATTTGATGAAGGTAATCAAGGAGTTATTTTGACTGACCTTTCGAGTTCATGAATAAATTGGCCAAGGGATTACCTTATCTAGAAGTGGTGCGTCCTGCACGGGAATTATTCAGTATATTTGCGTTGTATCCTACGGGTCCCAGGCAATATGTAGGTGCCGTGTGCCCTGGCTTACAGATGTTGTGCTTGTCCTCTCCACGGTACCCCGTCTCAGAGGAGGGCATCGAGGTTGCATGGAACCAGATCAAGGTCAATGACCTGGCATCTTCGCCGGCTGAGCGGGAGCGTTTGTGGGCAGAAATACGCGTGCTAAAGCAGCTGAAGCATAAGAACGTAAGGCGGCCCACGGCGGGCTTGTGCTGCGTTTGATCAGTGTCACGCATGGTAATGTGTTCTTGTTGGTCCGTCGGAACAGATTATGACCTTCTATGACTCGTGGCTGGACAATAAGAACAACACGGTGAACTTCATCACGGAGCTTTTCACGTCAGGGACGTTGCGGCAGTAAGTGCGGCGTTCTCCATGATAGTGCTGTGGGGCATGCGTACGACGTGTGCAGTCGCGGCTGCGCCGCCACGGGCGTGGCGTAACCCCCCCCCGCCCCCACTTTCCCTGCAGGTATCGCAAAAAGCACAAGCACATTGACGAACAGGTGCTTAAGCGCTGGGCCTGGCAGATTTTGCAGGGCTTGGTCTACCTGCACGGCCATAACCCGCCAATAATTCACCGCGACTTGAAGTGCGACAACATCTTTGTGAACGGGACGTCTGGTGTTATTAAGATCGGTGATCTGGGCCTCGTCACACTTTGCCGGGGCTTCACGGCGCCTCAGAGTGTCCTCGGCACGCCGGAGTTCATGGCACCGGTGGGTTTGGGCCCTGTTCGTTCTCTCCCTGGACCCTAGCGTTCATGCAAGATGTGTCGTCAGGCATGTACGTTCCATGTTTCATGGTACAGGAGCTGTACGAAGAGAAGTACGACGAGAAGGTCGATGTTTACAGCTTCGGGTACGCAGTTGCTCGGCTGCCCGATGCGTGTGGCTTGAACTGACGTCCTATCAACGGCCTCTCCAACAGGATGTGCCTCCTGGAGCTGGCCATACTCGAGTATCCGTACGCCGAGTGCAAAAATGCGGCGCAGATATACAAAAAGGTCACGCAGGTGGGAGGACAATGGCGATCTTGCTGTGGGCCAGATGCGGGGCGCGTGCATGGCGATGCGTGTTTGGCGCGCACTGATTTCCGGCAAGCGTCTCTGACGATTCGCCGAAATGTCCTCCGCGACCCGGCAGGGCATCCACCCCAGCGGCCTGGCGAAAGTGCAGAACACGGAGCTGCGCGAGTTCATCGAGTTATGCATCCAGCACGATCCCAACCAGCGGCCAGAGGCGCGGCAGCTGCTCAAGCACCCGTTCTTCGAGTCCATACGCGCTCAGCTGAGTTGTGGGGGCACAGATAAGGCGCCGGCGGACAAAACCGAGCCGACGACGGCGGGGAACAACACGCCGGAAGTCTTCTCGGACGAGGAGCCAGCGCCCCCAGCTCTGCCGGCTGCGTCGAATGGTCCATCTAACCGCAACGCGGAAGGGGAAGGAGGCGTGCTGTCGGCGTCCGGCGTGTCGCCGATACTGATGCAGGCAGTCTCGGGCGAGCTGCCCATGAGGGCAGCTTCGCCAGCGCTACCGCCGATGGCACGGGCGCCTTCCCCGGGGCTACCCTCGACGTTGCACGTAGTAGAACACGGAGTGACGCGGGGCCTTGAGTCTGCGGAACTGCAGACGGGCACGTCGGTAGGCGTGCGACAATCAGGGTCTAGCCTGGACCTGCGATCGCCCGTGCTTCAGGAGTTGCCGATGACCTCGCTCCACCAGCTACAGCAACAGCAGTCACAGGCGTCAGCGCAGAGCACACCTGGGGACTTGGGCGGCGCGAATGGTGGTGGCGCAGTGTCTCCAGGTGGCCGAGAAAAGGAGGAGGCCGCGGACAGACCGGGCGCTGGCGACGTCGAGGAAGGCGAGGGGCTTGTATGGGCGCGTGAGATCGACCTGCACTGCAAGGAGGTGGAGGAGTCGAAACTCAGCTTCCAGCTGCGCTTCACGGAACCGGCAGGTAAGAACAGCTGGGCCACATCGAGGTTTCGCAATTGAGGTTAGTCCGCTGTCGGTGTTATGGAGGGATTCCGGAGGCGGAGTTTGCGTTGCGACCCACTTTCAGCTAAACAACTCTAAACTCAAACGGCTGCGCCCTTGCTTAGCATGCTGGTGCGCGGGTTCAAGGGTGTAGGGAACAGTATATTTCGGCAAGAGGCGGCCTTAACGTCTCGGCCACTTAAAATATGCCATCGTTGTTCCGGATCCCGTCAGGGCACTGCAAGACCATCGAGTTCGCATTCGATATGGGCGAGGACACCGCCGAGTGCATTGCGAACGAGATGATGGAAGATTTGTCGCTGTCAGCCGCCGAAGCGCAGCAGATTGCGGCCAAAATTCGCGAGGAGATAGCGCGGACGGTAGCAGCCAAGGGCCAGGACACGCCGCAGGCTTCAGCACCTGCCGCGTCGAGCTCTGCCGCTCAGATGGCACCTTTGCCGGCAGCAGCTGTGCCACCCGCGCCGGCGCCGTCAGGATCGCATTCGGGGCAACTCACACCGCAGCTGTCGGATAACCCAGCGCCTCTACAACCTTCGCCGCTCTCTCTGCCTGCACCGGCGTCCCCACCGTCGACGCCGGCAGTGTCGAACCCAACGGCGGCCAGTGTGCGGCCCTCAGAGGCGGCTGCAAAGCCGCCGCTGCCCTCCGGGCTTGCGCAGCAGCAGTCTCTGCCTGCTCAGCCGCCAGTCCTGGCCGAGGCACGGCGAGCGTCCGTCACCGGCCTTGCGAACGGGCGAACCGGGAAATCAGGGTACCATACGCCGGCCGGGGAGGAGGCTGCGGGCGTGAACGGCGGCGGCTCCTTGAAAGGCTTGCCCATACATGAGCTGATTGCCGCGATGAAGGCCGCCCAGGACGAGTTGGACCAGGAGTCGCAACCTCTGTCACGCGTTGCCTCCACCGCGGCGGCCGCACATCAAAACGGCACATCACAGTGAACTGTAGTAGAGACCCAGAACGACGTTACAAGCTCGTAAGCGGCAGGATCAGTTATAGAGTATGCATGTGTGGCGACGTCTAGCCAGCTTTGGGCGGTGGCACCCGAAGACGGGCTTCGTGTTATAGGGGTAGTGGGCTCTTGACGCACATTCTTCATGGGGTCAACGCAGGCAGGTCAGCACCGGGCTACGTGTCGAGGCTGGGTGCTTTGGGGGGTAGGGGAAGTGTCCCATGTGGGACGTCTTCACTGCCGTATGTGCATATAAGAGTCCCAGCCTTCGACTGCACGTGAGCTGTGATGCATTTTGAGGCTTTGTCGTCAGGATGCAGGCGTTGACGGAGGGGGGTGTGCGCACGCATGTGATGTTTGTGGCAACCTATCGGCAGGGCCTGAGAAAGCCTTGGCCGTGTGCCTCGGGCGTAACGTTGCAGACATCTCTGACGATGTGGTGTTGCGTGTGGCATTACAGGATGGTGCAAAGTTTTTATGATGGCTGATTCTCTTTTCGCGAGTAGCATCCTCCGGCTGGACATGTGAGGAGTTGGATGTGAGTCCGCCTTGGGAGCGATAAGGCCGCGTCGTGGATCTATGGATCTGATTGTGCCGTCTATCTGTTTTGTCTGATTTGGGTTCTCGTTGGTGTGTTGGCACGGCGCCACGGATAATGTGGATTCGGCAGGCCTGAGGTTTCTTGGACAGGACCTACTTTCAAAAGGCTTCAAATGGTACGCCGATTTGACTGTGACCAATTGTCATTGTACTGAATGTGGTGCAGTCGAATCTTGTGTTTTGCTCAAAGCTGTCGGTTCACGACTTTGGCAAGACAGCTTAACGATGAGGTACCCTTCGCCTGCATAAGATTTCAATGGAACGCCAATTCGTTTGAACATGCTGCACGACACGCACAAGCGGAATGCTGGTATGCTGCCCTGCATGCAATAATTGGTTGTTTCAGCAAATAGAATCCTATCAACCCCACATTATAATGACAAGCTTTTGCACAGGTCAAATCATCAGTCACAACGCGTCGCCGCCGCGCCGCCGAAAATAAACCCTCGAACCACGATAAACAGCTGTGATGCACCTTATGGGGTGCTTGCCTTATCTTCTCAACCAAAATCAAATGCCAGAGACGATGCCACAATGCGCGGGTAACTGTTTAATCGCGAGCGAGGGTCATCTCGCAAAACCCTAGTGTTGGAGGGTCGCTGTATTCCTGGTGAATCATAACTCACTACATCTATTCAACCTGAAGGCTTTACCTGTAACGCCTTGACACTTGACAGCATGGATGCCTGATGGCGTACGGCAGTTGGTGGGGTGGTCAAGGTGACATGACCCCAAAAGAATTTGAGCTGATCCTAGAATGCATGATGAGGAATCCTCAAGAAGTATGACAATCGTTTCACGCATCTGTAATGTAAATGATTTGTACACCAACTTTTTCAGTTTACTGCTTGATAATAGTAGAGCCGTAAGCAATAGAGCTTGATAAAAGCTATCTTGTGATCCGCAATGGCAGTTGCGGCTGCGACAACGTTGCCGAGCATGCTCAACGCGGGAGTCCCGACGGTGGCAGTCGGCGTTGGCGATTCTCGCTGTCCCTCAAGGCGTTACAGAAAGGTGTGTTTCCCGTTGAGTGCGGATCTCCATCTTTGAGCACCTTCGGTTTAAGAAGAGCGTGCGCACGTGCGTACATATGGGTCGTGGCCAAGGATGATTCCCAAGCGGCTTTCATCGAGACACATGTTTCGGAGATGACCATGGGGGTCGCCATGTTTTGAGTATGCGAACGCAGTCAACGTTAGAAGGTTTCACTATTGGCAGCAAGGCAACCTGCCGACCGATCAACCTGACTGACGTGTTTGTATAATATTTGCGTGCCAACAATGTTTGACCTAGTTGCATCTGCGCAAGAAATTAACTATTTCAGGGACGCTTGTGCTGCACGGGGGGACTCTGAGCGTTGTTGTGGGTGTCTTGTACGGCGACACCACAGGGACAAAAGGGCATGTGCACATGGTGGATGCTGGGATACAGGGGTAATTATGATCATGGCAACGTGCATTTACCGTCTGCTTTATGCCCTTGACAGCTATTATTCCCCCTGGTGACCCCGCGTAAACAGTACGAACTCATTGGACAGGGAGCACAGAAGAAGGTTTACAGAGCTTTTGATGAGGAGCGAGGAATCGAGGTACGTGCGCGGCTGAACACGTTCAGTTGCAGCGCAGATCAGTGTGGAAGTTGGCTTGAGGAACATATCGCACGGGAGGGGAATTCGTGGGTCATAACACACAGGCCACACGGAACATTGTATAGTTGCGGTTGTATAGTACGTCGCATAAAGCATCACCCCTACAGTATCTGAATGAGTTCATCGTATCAGTTGCATTGGCCAACCATGGTCGGGACCGGTCCCTGAAGTCTTTGTTCAGCAGAGCCGCGGCTCATCTCGCAGCGTTTTTAACGCGCTGCCGGTTGTCCAGTGACTCCGTCCAATCTGTGACAGCCGGGACTGAACTGGGTCACGGTCCGCCTGCACAAGCTCATCGAATGACCCAGCTGCCGTGTCTGAGCGGCTTCCATTTCCCCAAACCCTCACGGATTGCAGGTCGCGTGGAACGAGGTGGCGGTTGCGGAGCTGGCACGCTTCCGTGAAAAAGACCAGCAACGCGTTTTTGCAGAGATCCGCGTCCTGAAGCAGCTCAAGCACAAGAACATCATGACGCTCCACGACTACTGGTTTGACCAGCGGCGGCTCATGCTGGTGTTCATTACGGAGATCTTCCCCGACGGGACGCTGCGCCAGTGAGACGGGGAGCGGGCCGGACCAATACACGACCGTCGTCTCTTGGGCTGGGTTGGTAAAGTCGTGCTGTCGGATAGTGTTGACTTCACTGCTTCGGGGATGCACCCCCTTAAATTCCCATCTGGGTCTCACGATTTGGGTTGGTGCATACAATTGGTAACTTGCGCCGGCCGTTTATTTCACGTCTGGCCGACAAGGACTGGGCCCTTCTTATGAACATTACTGGGCCCTTTCAGTTCGTCGTTACGCCGAATGATGTTGATGTCATACTGGAGAGCTTCATGCGATCCCTTGTTCTGCACAGCAATGCGGATGCGCCAAGTACTCCGTTCTACCAGGTTCCTGTGATTGTTCATCAAGTCAACAACGGAAACGTTGTCTTTCGCTTGCCTTAGGTATCGCCGACGGCACAAGCACGCCGATTTACCCGCCATCAAACGCTGGGCCTGGCAGATTCTCCAGGTGCGATGGCAGTTGAACATCCACAAGCCAGGGCAGTTTGCGATGAGCGTGACCTCGCGACCTGCAGTATACTACCAACGCAGCCGGTGTCCATTACATCACGAGGTCTGCAAGTATAGGCGGGCGTTAGGACTCAGAAATTCAACTACTGCAGCGGCACAAAGATCGTGATGAGCTGCTGCGCGTTGCCATACGGGGGTTTTGGCTGGCAACTGGTACAGTTTGTCCATCCTTACATGAGAACGGATGCATTCGACCCAGCGGAGGACACCGGGCCCGCTCTCTGGCGCCACCAAAGTTCGAGAGCGCGCATGCGGACAGCAACCCAAATCGCTCCGGATGCCACAGCACCCGTTTGCTGCCTGGTGGTTGGTACCGCAGGGCCTGGTGTACCTGCACGGCCACAATCCGCCCATCATTCATCGCGACCTCAAGTGCGACAACATCTTCGTGTGTGGCAGCTCGGGCACCGTGAAGATTGGGGACCTGGGCCTGGTGACTCTCTGCAGGGACTTCACGGCGCCGCAGAGTGTGCTGGGCACGCCGGAGTTCATGGCGCCGGTGGGTGGGCTCGCGTCGTGCGCAGTAGTCAATACCAAGGCTTCAGGCAATCAGCGTAACACGCATTATCTGTATTTGTCAACTGGGTCAATGGAATCAATTCACAACTGACAGACGCAGTCGCGGTATCTGGGTCTGGTTCAAAGGCGTTAACAAAAGCCGGGGGCGAAATGGAACCCTGAGGTGTCCGATGCATGCAGTGCTGACGTCGGTGCGATTTGGGTTCTGACTTTTTCTAGTGAGCAGTGACTCGGTGGACGTTCGGAAGCCCGCCAAGCCGAGAGGTAACCACTTTCGGCCGGCTGCACGCCTGTCCCCGCGGGTGATCACAGGAGTTGTACGAGGAAAAGTACGACGAGAAGGTTGACGTGTACGCGTTCGGCATGTGCTTGCTGGAGCTAGCTCTGATGGAGTACCCGTACGCTGAGTGCAAGAACGCCGCGCAGATTTACAAGAAGGTCACGCAGGTGGGTAGGGCGGGAGGAGGAAAATCAGAATCGACCAGTGGCTATATGCTCATGTGCATCGCACATCCGATTCCGCAATTGTCGCCTGACACATCAGCCCTTGAAGCGGTATCGCCACATACGAAGCCCGCCCGACGGGGAAATACCGGACTGCCGTTTACGATAGACTAGAATCTATCAGCAGGCTTGCGCCACTCCGGAGCTCCTCAGCAAGCCCGGGAAACGGGCTGAGGGCACGGCTTGGTACGCCATTTTGAGTTTGGGTTCAGAGCAGAACCTGTTGGCCTGACATGATTCACACGGCCGAGCCTCAAAGTGGCTGGGAAGAGCTCATCCAGACCATTTCATTGGCACGGTCACACGCGCGCGGTCCTGCAGGGCATCCCGCCGGCGTCCGTGGAGCGGCTGGCCTCCGCCGAGCTGCGGGAATTCGTGATGCTGTGCCTTTGCCACGACCCCAAGCGCCGCCCGGAGGCGCGCCAGCTGCTGAAGCACAGCTTCTTCGAGGCGATCCGTTCCTCGCCGCCGCACACTGGGGGCTTCGGCACGCCGCCGAAGCTCACGGTCGTCTCGTCCATTAGCGTCTCCCCCAGCACGTCATCGCTCCGGCCTGTGACTCTCACGACGGTGTCGTCGGCGACCGCGGCGGCGCTGGTGGCAGCGGCCACTGCGGCGGAAAGCAGTCCATTGGAGCTCAGCCGGGCGGGGTCTGGCAGCCCCAGCCAAGGCCCTTCTCGCGGAACGAGCAGCAGCGGTGCTGTGGAGGTGGGAGCCGTGGCAGGGGCGGCAGGCCTGTCATCGGGGGCTCAGTCGGGTATGTGGAGCATATCGGCGGCGGCGGGGCCAGCAACGCCAGCGCCGGCATGTCCTCTGCTGTCCGTTCGGTCGACGTCCATCGAGCTTCCTGGGGTTCAGCCGTCGCTGGCGGCCATTGCTGCCTCGATTTCGCCACAGCCGACGTCGCCCATCGCTGCCGCTGCCGCCGCCAGCGGCGTGCAGCCGCTGTGGTACAGCGACAGGAGCAGCGCCGGTGGCGCTGCGGCGGCCCTGGCGCCTGCGCCCGTGGCATGCATCGCCGCGTCGTTGCTGCCACACGTGGGGGGCGCACTTGCCGGGAGTGCCGGCGCCGCCGGTGTTGGCCTGTCACAGCTTGGCGTTTGCGGGCTGGGCAGCATCGCGTCTTCCTTGTCGCCGGTGGCGCAATCGGGGGCTAGCCTGAACGCGGCTGTGGTATCGGGCGTGACGCTCAGCGGGAGTGCGGGATCTCCACCGCTGATCAGTACCGCAACTGGGTCCGCCGACGGCACCAGCCCTGGCCCTCATCATCATATGAATGGCGGCGTCATGGCCTGCCCCGGCAGTCCAAGCTCCCCGGCGTCCGCCGTGACAGCCGCGCTGCAGGCATCACCGCAGCAGGTCTGCGCAACGACCCCGCCGCGGCCGGGCGTGCCAATGAAGTTTCCGGGTGTGCACCCTGTCGAACCCAACGGGTTCATGGCCGGCGGGAGTGAAGCTGCGACCCTGGCGCGATGCGGCGCTGCTGAGAATGGCGGCACAGGCTACGGGGCGCGGGTCTCGGATGGCCGGTGAGTGGTCGTCCGTTGGGCGTCGTGCTGTTGGAGGGGCCCGAACCGCTTCCTCGGCGTCGTCGCGCCGAGTCGTTGCGAAGTGTGGTTGCGAATGATCGGCCATGAAACTACTTACCCGGGTGGATGCTTTTCGACACGGCGGTTTGGCTGCGCTTAACTCCGCTCCAATATGTGTGTATGGCTGCCCTGTTGTCTGTCGTGATGGATTGCAGGTCGGGAGGGCCCTGTGCGGGCATATCGCCGTCAGCAGCCGCCATCGCCGCGGCCGCCGTCAGCGCCGCGGCCGCCGCGGTCGGCGCGTCCAGCGGCCCCCCTTTGACGTCTCCGCTGGGCCTTCCGTCGATCCATGATGACCACGAGCTGCACGAGGAGATGCTCTTCGATAACGACGACTCAGGTACGTGTGCGAACCAATCAGCGGACGGACAGCGGCGGGCCCTGTTGGGTCACGGCAGGTATCTTTTGGGACCGTCTCTCACCCAACACAGCTGATAGCCAACACCATGCAAAGTCAAAAAGCTTCTTTCCCTGTCGTGGCCGTGTCGCTTTATGTAAGTCCCCGGTTTCTCACCTCGAATCGTCGTTGCTTACTGCGATGCGCTCGTTGCTCCATGCCCGGGCCGCAGTGCGCAGAGGGGGTGTGTACCGCGGGGGGAGCACCTGCGACGAGGAGTCACAGGACGAGGACGACGTGGCCGATGACGGCTGCGGCTTGGGGACGGACACCCCGGCTGCGCCAGCCGGGGTGGGCGGCGGGCGCAGCCAGCCCGTGAACCTCCAGGTGCGGTCCTCGAGCCAGGCGGCTGTCTCCAACATGGCGCTGAGCTTCGCCATGTCCTTCACAAGCCAGAGAGGTGCGGACCGAGCGGCCGAGTCGGAGGCCGACGTCGGACGTTCCGACGCGGCCTGGGACGCATAACTTATCGCGGGGGGACATTCACGCGCGGCGACGGCCTAGGCTGCTTCACCAAAGCACCTTGACATGGATTTGTTTACTCCATGACATGCCATCGGGTCGTTGAAGTGAATATCGTGGTGGCGGTGTACGCGCTGTGTCGCCGGCAAGCCGCCGGTTGATGAGCGCGCGGACCGAGTCGATCGCAGGGAACTATCTGTTTGCTTCCAATGTCCTTTTTAACCAAACGCATCGGCGGTTGGGCGTGTCGCACGGCCGCTCACGCCCTGATGAAGGTTCGCTCTGTCATTGGTACCTGCTGCTGATTCTGTTTGCGTGTGTCTTTGCGACAGGCGTACGGAAGAAGGTCGGGTTCCAGTACGACTTGCTGCACGACACGGCCAGCGCTATCGCCGTGGAAATGGTGGAGAACCTGTCCCTAAACACGGCTGAGGCGGAGGCCATCGCGGCCATGATCCAGCACGAAGTCTCGAGGTTTAATGCGCGGCAACAGGACCAAGGGGAGCAGCAGGCGCCGGAGCAGGGTTGACATGCCATCCGCCCTCAATGACTGACCTTGCAAGAAAAGTGGTCAGATGAGTCTTTGGGGTGTCCAAGTCGGCTGCCCGGTGACGCTTGTGAAGGACCTCGGCGCCATTTACTACTTGCGTGGTCACGCGCAGAGTGTGTGCGGATTCACGACTGTGAACGGAACGGAGCGGAGTGCGGCGCGCGCGCATGAAGGTTAAGCGTGTGTATGTGTCGTGCTGTTCACTTGCACGGGAGGGAAGCCACGTGCGTGTGCGCAAACACAGGTACGCGGTATCTGTTTGAGGAGGACCGAGCTTGGGGAAAGTAGGATAGGTTAGCAAAGCGCGCTTGACATGTTCGTGTGGATCGCTGCGCGCTGGCCTCACAAAATAACACCTCCTCGCCAGTCCTTGGCATTGCGCAGCAGCAGGATGCGTTTTATTGTGCACGGTCCGCCCGAACGGTCCATGCATCGCCGGCGGAGTAGATGGATTTCCGGCCGCAAGCCAGGCGCGCCGAGCAGAGGAAAGCAGAGAAAGCAGAGATTTATCTTGCCCCCAGCAGGCTGTGTTTGGATCAGACGAGAGAGAAACTGTGTTTGCGTCGCATCTAGACCACCGGTGACATTTCGACGGTACTGCTATGAAGCTGCGTCTTGCGGGGGTACTGTTAAGAGTGTATAGTGCATTGGCTGCAGCAACGCCAAACATGGGTATGACGTGGTGAGCACCATATACCCGCACTGCTTGCGCCCGTTCGGAGATTTCGGCAGGCTTCTCGGGCGTGTTTTTTTTGCTTGAGGTGTTTTTTTCCGCATGTGAATACCTAGGTTAGGGAGGTGCTCTGTGTTCAGCGCCCAGCGGCTGCTTGCGGCGACGTGGTCGTGTTTGAAGTGATCGTGACATGCGGCGGGTGGGTTAAGAAGAAAAACAGCCCAGACACACCCTGCCCGGGCGGCGGGTGGGTGGTGGCGCGTGGAGTGATGCGTGGGCAGGGTGTGGCAGCGGCGTGCGATCGTCAGTCATTCTTAGTGCCCGGAAGGGGTGGATGAGAGGGCGCAGTGCGATGCATACAGGATCGTGCAACCGACCCGTCGTGGCCGGGTGCTTGCTTGTGTGCCTTCGCATGGTGCTGTGTGCATTGGTACATAGTGTTGCAATGTGCCGAAATAGTGTATACGATTGTCCCAGGAAAAGCGAGCCAGAAGATGGGCGGCGTCCAGGAAGGCATCCTTGTGTGTGTTTTGAATGGCACTGATTGTAGGCGGCAAGGGCTTTGGGGTTTCGCTCACTACCGGCCAATCTGGCGAGACCATGCGGATAGAGAGAGCATGTCTTGAAGCAAATTCATGGTTCGGTTCATCGTGTTTTGTATTCGATTTAGCCTTAGCGCGGCCCGTCTTAGCCTGAATTCGATACAGAGCCTGTAAGATTGCGGGGCGCAGTGGCTGTGGCAGCGTTCGGCATTTTCTGTTCAAAAGTTATCTTCGTGTCTGTACGCACTGTCTCGGTCGTCAGCGGTTTACTTGCTAAGGGTGCTTTGCGCTTGGGCCGCAGCGCGCGGTGCGCCGTCGCATCTGAGAGGCTGGGCAGCGGTACTCCTGCTGCTTAGGTAGGGCTGCCCGATGCAGAGTGTTACAAAAATGGAGGAGCAGGCAAGGCTCCTCACGGCTGCACGGCTGGAAGGGGCTTTTCAGGCCGCGGAACTGCGGGCGGGTAGTGCTCACGAGGGTTGATTCCTGCAGCACCGCCACCCATGGCACGCGATGCCGGCGGCGCCGTGTGGGCGCACGCGGCGTTGTACCCTGGTAACCCTGGGTGTGTGGACCAAGGTCGATCTGGACTCGTCTTATACGCTCTTTGATCCCACGAACCATGCACATGATTCGTATGGGTGTCGCATGTCCGATTCCTTGACATATCATTCTATATGCTCCGTGAAGGCCGCGGCTCGGGTTGCCTGCCCTGATGCTGTCAGGATGTCCGTGAGGGATCGGCCTGGTGTCGTGTACTAGTAAGTGCTGAGGGATGCCTTCGGTCTTGTGGAACGTTCGTTGGCGTAGTTGCGTGTGGAGGGCGAAAATGCGCGACCATACCGCACAGGTGACGATGGCGATAGGTGATTAAGGCTGCGGTGCGGCGGTGAGGGCCGGGCCACGACACGGCCCTTAGCAGCAAGAGATAGCCCGAGTCCAGACGGATCCGTCATGTACGGTCACGGACTGCTTGCGGCGTTGTCCCCTTGGTAGCTCTCCTTGCCGCATGTAGTACCTGAATTGCCCTTCATTGCGTCAGCCCCGGACCCACACCTGGTCTGGCGTCGTGCGGAGCCAGGCGCTAATCAGGTTCAGTCTTGCCGCTGGCACTGACCCAGGCACAACGGTGCACGACAGCGACATACACCATTGATTGAGCAGCTGATGGAAGGGGTGCTACCCTACAGGGCTAGCCCTCTGAACTGCCGGTAGCGGGTTCGTGTGATTTGGGCACGGACCTGCCGGCTTGGCCGGGTTTATCGGCGGCAACAACTTGAGCCGTGGGAAAAGCCACAACGTTAGGGCGTGGGACTTAATCCATGGCATCCTGACAACACAGCACTCCTCTCGCACGCATTACGGTATTGCCAGCACAGCGCATGAGGATCCGTCATACTCCAGCGATAGTCGAGACGACAACTCTTGGTCGCGACATCACGCGGCAGTGTTCACACACACACTAGCTCCCCGCGCCCCGGAACCTCAAAAGACCCAATTGATACTCGCATCAAGAACGGATGATCATCTGCTCACCACTACCAGCGTCCACCAAACATAGTACCACAAGCAATGCACTCGTGGCTCTGTCCGGGCACCACTGACATCTCAGGAACGCACGCGGAGTGCCGGACCGAAGGGGGGGAGGGGAAGCTGCGGCCAACTCTCTCATATTATCACACGTCTCGCAGCCACCCTGTCGCGTTCAACCGCTCCTCTGCCCGCCACTCGAGAAGCTACCGAAATCACAAACGACTTCCACCACTCCAACGAAATACGCACACCGAAAAAACACTTTGATAACTCACAAAGCAACAGCATTATTATTCAACAGCCGACGGCATTCATCAACTCGCGTCAGAGCCATGAACTAGCGACGGAGAGCTAAGGGTGACGTGGGCAGCAAATGTGCGCATCCATGGGCCACCGAGCTGCGATCGTGTCCGATAGCCGGTACCCACATCCGAAACGGGTTTGCCAGTGAGATCCCAGTGCAACTGCGTGGCTGCTGCGCTTCTTCCCACACGGTTCTTTCCCGGCCGAGACGCAGCTGACACACCGCCGCGCTCTCCGGTAGGGGACTGCCTGCCACGCTGGCCCTCGTCTAACTGGCATGGAACGCTGTAGCTGCCCAAACCACCGGCAGCCGCGAGCCGACTCGGCACTCAACGCGCTCGGCCTTCGGTGCTTCGTGAACTGGCATGCCCCGAGTAAAACGGCCGCTGGCGCACGAAAGGGGATCAAGTTCTGATGGACCAACACAACGGTCAGGAGGCACCAATTCGGCACACGCGCACACAGGCATGCACGAGGGCGACGTCCTTTGAAACACAACACAGAATCCAGATACATCACTTGTAACAGGGCCGCTTTCTCGGCTATAGACACAGGACGCAGACGCTGGGCACAGAGACACGCGCTGGGCAGGACGCAGCAACATACGCACGTAGCTCACGCCTCTCGCGCATACGGCATGCCTAACCTTGCCACGTACACACGTACACACACGGGCGCGCACGCGCTTGTGTGGTGCGCGGTGAGCGCCAGCACCCGACAGGCCCCGACACGCATTTCCGGGCGCGCGCGGGAACAGGGCCTGGCTAAGGATATAAACACACAAAGGGATACAGCCGGCTGAGGCAACTACGTTATTGTCCAACATTCGCCTGTCTTAACGAACAAAAACCAACACGACAACGACACAGTCGGCCCATCGTCGTACACCCATTGAGCCCGACGAACCCAGATCCCTGGGGGTGGGTGTCAGGTCTGCCTGACGCCCTGTGCAGCACCCATTCCCTGTGCAGTACCCATTCCCTGTGCAGCACCCATTCCCTGTGTCGCACCCATTAGCACTAGAGTCCCGTAACGCGCACACCCCACCCTCTTGAACTCTCACGCGGATGATATTACAGCAAACTCGCTCCACGCAACGTCCCACCCCGAAGCAAGCAGACGACATCTCTGGGCGGCAGCGCGGCAGCTTGCGACGCACAACTGCCGGCGCCCATCCCCAGCTGCTGCTCACCGTCCAAGACAGCGTCCCAAACACATGACCGTCCCACGCTCGCGCTTTCACGCGCGGCGTCACAGCCTGCAGCCGCGCGTGCACCTGAACATGGACTGTATGCATCGTGTATGTCCTGTGTGTGTATGTGTATGCGTGTGTGGAGAGTGGGTGCATGGGTGGGTGGGTGGAGAGAATTTGTGGACAACTACACACTGCGCTAACTTCCGGAGACTGTCTGAGACTGCCAGCCCGAGAGAGGGAGAGAGGGCATGGACCAGGGGAACAGCCACTGTGTCCTCTGTCGCCATTGTGTGCTCTCGATTGAGGCACCCTGACTCTCCTCGTCGCGTCACCCGCAGCCGAGGCCTTGCGCTCAAGCCGCCCAGGCGCCCAGTGCTTGCATGAATCCATGGCATCGCCGGAGCCGGCCCTTGCCAACCCTGGAGTGATCCGCTTCCGAGCCCTCCTGCACCCACTCGACTCGACTCGCAGCTGCTCGGCACTGGTTCTGTTCACGAGCCCCCAGTAGGCCACCATCAAGCCATCCTCTCTAAAATCATCACTCCCACCCTCCGGCTCGCACCCAAACCCGACACTCCTCTGGGGCCAACAATGCGTTTCCGACACAGCACGCCGACCCGTCTCATTCGACTCCCCCAAACCTGCCGAGTGTCGAGACACACCGCATGCCACCCGCACACACACACACACAGATGGGCCTTCGCCCACTCCCTTGAGGGGGCACAGCGGTCACCGATCCTCGGGGATCGGGCACGCGCCCTTGGTTGAGAGCGAGGGGACAGAGGCCCCTTATGCCCCTTTCCCCCGTATCCGGGGGAAAGTGCTTCGGCGGTCTCCCGTATGGGGCGGGTTAGCGCCCCCGGCCAGTGTCGGCCCGGCAGATATGTAACGATTCACACACACACACACACACACACACACACACACACACACACAAACACACGCGCGCGCGCGTCTGAGAGACGCCGACATGCTGACCAGCTACGACACGGCACGCCGCTCCCCGCCCCGGACCCGCCACCTATACACCCGACCCGGGGCAGTACAGCGCGACAGCGCCTCCAGTCCCTTCTCCCTTCTCCTGGACGCTGGCGCGTATCCACACCCGGACATGCATGACCCCCCTCTTCCAGCCCACTGCTCCCCCACACGAGCTTCCTGCCCCCCGCAGCTCATTCGCCTGCCAGTCCGCACTCCGTTCCGGGATGGAGCTTCCGGAGCTGTGGAAAGGGCTCCGGGAGGGAATCCTGGAGCTGCAGGAAGGAAGTTCCGGAACTCCCGGAAGAGGGTTCCGGAGCTCCCGGAGGAGGGTTCCGGAGCTCCCGGAAGAGGGTTCCGGAGCTCCGGGAAGGGGAAAGAGCTTCTCTCTGCCTTCCTGGTCAGTCCCCGGACGTGCTGCCCTCACTTCTGCCCTCACTGCAGCCCCAGCCAGGCTGCACTCGCGGTCCGCATTCAGCCGTTGATGGTTGAGCGCCGCTCCTTTCTGCCCGCCCTCGCCGGAGCAGCAGCAGAATCACGACTCGACCCGCCGCTAGGCCGCTGCGCACGCCGTCCATGACGTGGAAGCTTCAGATGCCATTTGCCAGCTGCCTCCGACTCCCCACCCACCCACTCCGCGGACTGTCGTCATCTCCCCAGGTTGGCTAAGAGCTGCTTGCGCTGCTGCTCAAGCGCCATGAAGGTATCCAACTTGGACTTCAACTGCAAAGTTCGGAGGGGGTGTCGGCAGCAGTGCGCGCGGGAATGATTTTGCTGTTGTGCACGGTCCTATTTTGGTCAGGGCCTTCCAGAGACACGGTCCCGAGAGCCTCCCGATTTCCGGAAGGCAGCCCCCGAAACACGGTTTCAAATCACACGCGCGCGGTCTCACCTGCAAGTACGAGTCTCGCAGCTGGCCGAGCAATGCCGCACATGTCTGCTGGTTTTGAGCCTGGCATCCCTCGCGCATCCGAACGCAGAGCTGCGCAATGGTCGCGGCGCCAAGGCTTGCGCTGCTGCCCTTAAACTGATGGACCAGCTGGTCCAGCTCCTTGTAATCGGGGGATGGGCTCGTGAGCATAGCCCCCATGCGTTCTATCTTTTGCACGGAGTCCTCAAAGTACAGCTGCACAACTTCCGCAACGAAGTCTGGATTGGTGTCGTCCTGCAGCTGCATCAACTGCTGAAATTGTTCGTCGAGGATGCCCTCATTTTGAAGTTGAACTAGAAGTGACTCAATGTTTTGGCACACCGCCGCAAGCTGTGCCTCCATCAAGGCCCCGACTAGCCCCGGGAATCCTCGTAACGATACCTGAGATGTGCGTGACGCCTAATTTATTGTTAAGAGTGAAGCTAAGGATTCGAGACCGTATGGGCTCTGGCTACAACGCACAAAAGGCTTGTTGCAGCTAACAAGATAATGTGATGCAGTCAGAGAAGATCGACTTCATGCCTATTTCGCCTACGACCACGGCCACAGAATCCACTCGTGCGGGCAACCGAGGGTGGTTCAAAAGGAGAACTTAGGTAATTGCCTCGGACGTAGAGCTGGCAGCAAGAAGAACTCACGTGTAAAGACGATTATGTTAGGCACTGTCTTGAAGTCCTGGAGTCAGCAGGAAGTACGCGTACGTACGTGTACGAGAGATTTCCCGACAATCTTTCCCGATGCACTCTGATGCAAACCTCAGCGTTTCAACACATTGAGTTCATGCGTATCTACATCATAATATCAGAATAATACAGTGTAATCGTCCGCCATGTTCTCAAAGTAACTTGGCGGGTTAAGTTAAATAACAGTGACGATGCAGGAGGATACGGATGTAGGGACTCCGTACCGCTACATCATACATGGACGAGACTATATTTATGGACGCTTGATATGAAAGCAGGGCGGAGGGTTCACGGAAGGCATGTATGTGTAATCATGATGATTTGCCGGACAGTACCGAAAGCGGCATGTGAATAGGAGAACATAACGTATGCCCCACAACAGTGTGCACCAACTGCGCCAGTCCGCCCTCGCTGTCTGCCCCAGACGGTTACAGCGTCATTGTTCAGGTTACGGCGGACCCAAGGGTCACAAGTAAGTCTCGACCTCTGACTCAGGGCACGCATTTCCTGTCCTTGCTTGAGCGACTTGACTTGTTGATCTATATTGCCAACCAACGATTTGACATTGCGCTAGCGGTGGGGTCCACACATCCATCTTTAAGGTGCACGATACCTGTCTTGTGCGTCTACTGTGCCGTGGTCATCTGGCAGGATCACCAGCCGAAACCAGTGGCCTCAATGGGGACCCGGGTTGGCCCGGGGGGGACGGGACTATAACGCGACGACTGAGCCCTTGTTGGGGCTAGGAGGTTCTTGATCCTGGGAGGCATTCCGGACAGGACCCTCATGCTGGTTCGCGAGCCCTCGTCGCGATCCACGAGTATGGGCCACTGCCGGAGACGGGAGCCGGTCTTGGCCGTGGCACGGTGGCAGTGGTTCGCTGATACAAATCCCAGAGTCAGTACTCACGAGTTACGAGCCGAATTCACAGGAGTCTGAGTGAAGGGACGGGAACACAGCGCAAACGCCCTCCATCAAGTACCCCCAAAACCCTCGTACGTACGGGTCCACGTCAGGCCCGCGGCCCTCCCTTCGACTCGCCTGCGCTTAGGTTGCAGCAGCATCCCAAAATGAGGAGGCGGCAGCACTGGGCGCGAGGGAAGCAGCACAACTAGAACTGCACCCGGGTAGCCATCCACTCGAGTAACCGCCTACCCGGGTAACCCGGGTAGCTACTGCACACATGTTCCGCTAGACCCCACAGCGTTCCCAGTATTGCCGAAAACGCGCATCCCAGAGACGGACGTGCCAGCACTAGGGGTGAACACACCAACCGTCAGACCTGAAACCAAAACGTCCCAGAGCCGGACGTGCTAGCAGAAGGGGTGAACACGCAAACCAACAGATTTGAGACCGCAACCGTTTCCAGTACTGGACCCGGAGCTCCCAGCACTAGCAGCCAACGCGACCCCACAACCAATAGATGCAGCCAGGGTGGCTATCTTAAGATATGAATATATATTCGGCCAGAAATCTTGAGTTTCGATAGATACTTGCCCTCGGGAGAAAAATGATACTCATGGCCTCTCGCGCGGGGAAAAGCCCCCTTGAGTAGATAAAATGCCGGCAAAAGCTCCCTCCGACAGATACTTTCAGCACGATTGGGCAAGGAGTATCTCCGGCCGTAGATACTCTGCAAAATAAGATAGCCACCCTGGATGCAGCGTTTGCGAACGTGGTGGTCATGAACGGCGATGCTCACCACGGCCTTGTTGGATGAATGAATGAACGTTACAGCGGACCCCAAAAGGGATCAACGGTGCATACCAGGGCAAGCCCCAGCAGGCCCCACCGACAAGGCGGCAAGACACCTCAACACCTCAACGGCGCGAATAAAAAACACATCGGGCCATGACCCCACCCAGATAGACACCGAAGCAAGCAGAGGCGCACAGCGAGGCAATAGTGCCAAAGGGATAGGAACAGCAAAACGCGGGATCCCCAGAAGTGGATAAAGCCAAGCACGGGGCCGTGTTGTCTTTGTGTAATGTAACCGTTTCATGATGGGGGTGGTCCAACGGGCCCATATAGCTCGTAGGCGCCTCGTCTCATCAACCCAACCACGGACTGCGCACCCATCCTCCATCACCCGCGGGGGGAGGGTGTCATGCAGCCATACCGGCGAACACACCTGGTTAATAGTGCGCCACGATTGCCTCTCCTGGAACCCGCGGCAGACCTGCCGAATCACGTGGCGGGAAGGGGCCCGGGATTCTTTGTGCCGTCCGCTTGCTGTCCAATCAGATGGTCATGAAAGACAGCCAGGGCAAAGCCAAGGGCTTCGGCTTCGTGTGCTTCACCACCCACGATGAGGCCACCAGGGGTCTGATCTCGCCCTCGCCTGGCCGTGGCGATTCTACCGGGGATGGGATCGGGCCTCGGCGGTCGGCGCAGAGTGAGACAGGTGGGGCGGACCCCCGAGGACCCCCGTGGAGCCTCAGGCGCCTTGACAACAGCCGCAGCAGTACGTACCTGTCCCCGACCCTGCCGCTGCCACCACCGTTCCAGTACGCCGCCCCGTGGGGCGGCATGTTGTTGTGGGCCCCACCGTTTCAGCCGCCGCAGGGCCAGGCGGCACCTCCAGTGCCGCCGGTGCCCCCACGGCTCACGCCTTCGCAGCCTGCCGCCACGCAGCAGCCTTGAGCTGGATCTTGGGCTGCCGCGCCCACTGCCCGGCCGCGTGGTCCTGCGTTGCGCCCGCCCAGCCGCAGCCAGCTGCACCAGGGTTTCCTCCGACAACAGTTCCGGCCCAGTGCGTGCCGCCGCCGACGCCGACGCTGCTGCCGCCGCGGCCTCAGCCGCGCAGCGCGCCCACCCAGAGCAGTGCCGGCAACTCGGGCAGTGGTGCGGGTTTGCCCGCGCCTACCTGCAGTGAGGTCTGCCCCCGTCGGCGCTGCCGCAGTGGTGCCCGTCGGCCCCGCCTGGTCGGCTCTGCACCAGGGCCAGCAGCCCCGTGGCATTCCTTTTTAACGTGTCACAAAAGGAGCGAAGTTTGTTAAGACATTGAGGTGAAATCTCGTCTGCGTGACTGCGTCAGCCGAGGAGCAGCTATGGCTCGGTCAGCCATAACATATCCATGTAAAAATCATTATTACATCAATGTAATCACTTGTCCTTTGTTAGGGTTCACAACCTGAACTGTCGTTAAGGAGAAGTGCATTGCATGACAGTTCAGGCCGCTCTGGTCGATGCACAGTCCAAACGTACGACGACTCTCGATCCTCTGCTCTCGATGCACGAGAGTTTAGGACAGTTCGGACTGTCGGAAACTCTCAGCGCACTGGAGTACTTTTTGACCCCTTTTTGCCGTCTGACGAGATACGTCTGGCACTTGCCTATGGGTGCACCTGGCGTTGGCTGTTGGGCCAGTTGGGCCCTATGCCCAACAGATATATACAATACATTCGTGCAGGGTTGCTCCTTCTCAATGCCTAGACAGGTTGTGCAGAGATATCCTGGATTTACATATTTTCATCGATATCCTTGTATCCAAATTCAATAGGCACGTCGCTTGGCCCACAGGCCGACTGTACGGCTGCTCATCACACACGAGCTTGCTCCGGGATGCGATCACACAAGTCCAGATGCTTCCGCAGTATCCTGTCGCTAGCAAGTGCCTCCGCTGGAGCCAACCTCCCCCCCATGATCCAAGCCAACGAACTACGGCAGAGCCACAAGTGCAAACACATGTTATGATGCGTTTTATACAAAGCTAATAATAGGGCTAAGACAGCGAGCTATACAGCGTGCGTGACCAGCTGCAAACATAGCGTCATGATGAAGAAACCACGCACGGTCCTTATTTCTGAATTGGCGTGTCTGTATGAGTGATTTTGGTGATCAGTTTCTGGTGGTGCGTGTACAACGGGTGGGAAACCGCGCTGTGCAGCTGCTTATGCTAAAACCTAGCCAGGGTGTCTGGTCGACTGGTCCGCTCGGCAGTCTCTTCAGCGCAGGTGTGCCGCGGGGGTGTCTGACGGTTCCCATTCTACCCGTCGGAAGTAACGGTCCATCCGGGTGCCGTAGAGCCCCTACCTTCACCGGCAGGAGCTGCGTCGGCACGTACCCGCCGTACCCGCGTACGGCGCCGGGCGCCGTACGCACCGGCAACCGACATCGGGATGATTGTGTCATTCCATCGGACAGTGTAGTACTGTTCGTGTGTTAATGCTTTGTCCCGGCTTTCTGCTTCTTGGGGGGTTTCGCGCTTGTGGGTGGGACGCGTTTAGTGATTGGGCCTGCGAGGACCTCGGCGATGTCCACGGCCTCGTCGTACAGGTCATATACTAATTGCTGTTGTCCCGTGGTGTCCTCAACTTTGTTCTTGCCAGGCTTCCAGGGAATAGGGCTTCGAAGGATCTGCTCCCGAGCGACTTTCAAAGTGTGGTCGCCACCACTGCGGGGTGAGATGCTCCTGGTGTGGCTTCGGTACTGGTGGCGCTGTGGACGGTCCAGGTGCCCGCGACTCATCGCCGAGTTCTACCTCTTCAGTTGTTAGGTCGGCGTCCTCGGCGCCAGCGCTTCTTCTAACACGGTATGCGACTTGCGTGCCATCAAGCCCTTTGCTGGCGGGGTATGCTGATGGGGTGCTTATCCTAGAAGGACGGGATGCTTGTTTTTGAAGGGCAGAGGCTTCAGGCAATGCCCTTCTAAATCAAGCACCCGCCCTCAAGGTGATCCCGGATGGGACCTGGGTGTGTCCTGACTGCACCAAGAAGGGTGTTGCTGCTGCACGTCGTGTACCGCGCGCGGCAGAGCGTGTTGCGACCAACTCCCCCAAGCCTGCGCCTCCACAGTATCCCGCGGAGCTGCAAGGCACACGTATGGTCCGGCGCGAGGTGGGCACGGACGGAGTGGAAACGGAGCAAGGCGGCGTGGCATCCCATGCCGGTCGCCAAGGCAGGAAGCATTTCTTTGAGGCTCTGTACGACGATGGGGACGTGGATCTTGCGGAACTTGCGCGTCTCCACGCGCTGTTGACGCCAAAATTCTCTTGCAACCGACGAGTCGGCCTTCCTGGCTTCGAGTGGCGTGGCCTTAGGTCTGGCCTTGCCCTTAGCGTTGCAGTTGGTGAAGAGGTTCATGGTAGCTTGCGTCCCGCTGCACTACATCTTTCTGCAGCGGATGAGCGCGGTGTGAATGCGCTGCCAGTAGTCCTTGCGGCGCCAGGATCCATTGTTGATGCATGCGAAGGTGCCCGTTGGCTGGTGATGATGCGCAGTATCTAATACATGTGGTTGGTCGTGTTTGCCTCACCCATCGTCACGAGGCATGGTGGAGGACATGCTGTGAGTGTTGGTGACCGCGTGGTTCCCAAACGCGCCACCGCTACTTCCTGGCGGTACCCGTTGGGTTGGTGTGTGCACCCCGTGATACATGCTGAGGCATCCCGTCAGTGCGCCCATCCATTTCCTCTCATTTGCGCCAGTGCAATCACTGCCTCAGATCGGCGCTTACCCTCTGATAAGCACACTGGTCCTAACAAGTTGCATACTATGGGGGGCCATGGGGACAGGTAGGCAGGGCCGTGTGAGGTGGCTCACATGGGTGGTGCCCTTCCGCTGTACCCGATCAGATTATCATTCTAATAATGCTGGGGTCAATCCTGGTCTGTGCAGTCACAACACATCCTGCCCTTGTGCACGCTGGTTCGACTGAGTCGGGGCTTCCGTTATTATAAATACTGACACGGACATTGCGTAACATTTCGTGGGGAAACCGTTGACTGGGTGATGAGGGTGCAAGATGCAGGTGCGGCGGTCAGCATACTTTGAGTTGGCTCGCCAATGCAAAGCAAGGACTTATACTTGCAGTTAATCAGTCTGTCAGCCTCAGTAACCCACTCGGTACAAGTTGTTTACCCATTCGGTTGGCTTAAGGGGTGGGGTTGCCCCACGCTTGCCCCACCCCCGCATAAGGGAATGGTATGCCACAGGGACGCGGAGGTAGGGTACCTGGTACCCACATCCTCGCCGTAAGAAAGTAGCTGCCTCCGTGGAGGCCCAGCGGGCCGGAAGGACAATAATGCTGGCTTGGCTTGTGAGTACACGCAGCACGCGCTGCCGTGACAGTGCACGTGCCGTAGAGCAAACCAGGCAGCAGCGATTACTACTGAAGAGGTCCATATGCACATTTTCCAAAGAATGCTACTCCTGATTCACGGCGCATTGAACAGCAGCACGATCTCCCTCCGAAATGATCCAGTGAGTAACAACTGTTGTTTGTCAGGCGTGCACGAGACAGACCCCTTGACAACCGATACCTGATACAGATATAGAGATCATCACTCAGACGCGCTCTGCGAGTTTGCAATGGAGGAGGTAACAGCCACTCAGCTCCTGAACGACCCACCGTTTATAGTAGACAGCAGGTTTCGCATTCGTATCTAAAGCGAATTTCTTATAAGTTTTAAAGATTGACGTTGCATGGTGAGAGACCCTAGCGCTCTAGGGAGGCCGTACACTAAATTTGTTGTATCTCACCATTGCTCCGACTGATCACTAGAACTCGTGTTAAAGACTTGAAAGCTTAGTCAAGACGTGCTTGTCCTATCAATTAACCTCTGCGACCAGCAACAGTCTTCTGCTCACGCGATGCCCCGTGTACCAAGCGCCAAGCCTGCTGCTTCTTCCGTCACGCTGGTGCGAAAGCGCCTCACTGGATGTGGCTTGGAGGGTTAGGGCAACTTAGTCGCTCATGAGTCGGGCGTGGTCTCTGCAGGTGCAGCGCGGAGCGAAAAATGCCACAAAGTCTGCCCCAATCGCACGGCCCATGGTTCATGAACAGCAGCCGGCTAAGATGGATGAAGATAAGGTGTGGTTAATGTGGGGCTTGGTCGGTCCTTGGTCCTTTCTTCGCGGCATGTATAAAAATATGCTGTCCTCATATTCAGGAGGTCTGCCCGCTGTGTGTTGAAGATCTCGATGAGACGGATAAGTCCTTTCAACCCTGCCCGTGCGGGTAAGGCTTTTGTTGGGGACGCACTTGCCGTTTCTGGGACGTTCATTTGTTTGGGCTTGCGCGTGACGGACGCTGCCTGGCACGTTGCGACGCAGGTACCGCGTATGCTTGTTCTGCTTTGAAAAGCTCAAGTTACTCTGCAACAGCGTGTGCCCTAACTGCCGGAGAACGTATGGTAGCGAAGAGGCGTTGGCGTACGCCAAAAAGCAGGAGGCCGAGCGCGTGCAGGAAGCTGCTCAGCGTTCGAAGGGAAGCTCTGGGCCAGCAGCGGCCGCGTCTTCAAGTTCAACGTCCTCCACGGCGGGCAGCAGGGTGCTCCCGAAGCCCACTGCCACGCACTCCGCCACCCGTCGGGATCCCGTGCCTGTCCCCGTCGCTAAGCGTGCGAGTGGGTCACTGGACGAAGCTGGGGGCCATGAAAAGTCGTCCGGGCTGCCCAGCGGAGTCACCTGGGCTAACCCGTCCCCGAATAGCTTATCCCGGAACCAGTCTGTAGAAATGGAGCGTCCAACGCTAAGCATGGACGAGTTCTCCTGGCCGTCGCTTGGTGCGCCCGCGGCTCAGCAGCCGCAGCCGCAGCAGCACGCGCCACGAAGCCACGTCTCGTCCACTCAACACCACCAGCACGGGTCCAGCCACAGCCAGCAGCACCAGCAGCAGGCAGCGCAGCACCACCAGCTGCATCACAACCAGCAGCAGCAGCAGGCACACGCGTCCAACGGCGGGGGCACCCAAGCTTCAAGCCAACAGATGCGCCACAGCCCGTCGGGGGCGGTCAGCGAGGGTGCGAATAGTTACGATCAGCTTTCGGGCGCGGACACGCGGCGGAGCAGCTCGGTGGCTTCCTCCATGGACCGCGTCGCTAGCAGCTCCTCCCTGGAGCTCATGTCACAGGATCCGCCTGTCACGCCGGAGCAGCTGCTACAACTGCAGCACCAGCACCAGCAGTACCAGGCGCAGCACGCCCAGGCCGGAGGCGTCTCGTCGCTTTCCTCCTCCTCGTCTGCCTTCCCCCCGATGCCCCCGCCAGGGTTCGAGTCGTCATCGTACTTTGGCGCACAGGTGGCTACCACTGTGAACGGTCTCCGCCGCGCGGTGAATGTGCCGCTGTCGCTGGGCAACAGCAGCGTGGAGCCCTACCCTGAGGCACCGGCGCTCCTGGCTTCGATGCAGCAGGGCGTTGCGCAAGGCACGGTTTCCAGCAAGGAAGCCGCTGCGCAGCTGTTCGCTCTGCTGCGGCAGAAGGATGCCGAGAGCCAGACTGCGCGCGCGCGTTCCCTGCTGGCGGCGTCAAAGCCGCCACCCGGGTTTGGCGCGCCGGCGCATGCGCCAGCAGCGCCGGCCAACACATCCGCCGCGCCGCAGTCCCTTTTGTCGCAGCCGCAGGCTCCGCCCGTGCGGCCACCGCCGCCGCCCGGGTTCAGCCACCTGCATGGCTCGGTTGTGCAGGCGCCGCAGCTG
Source organism: Eudorina sp. 2006-703-Eu-15 (assembly GCA_003117195.1). Classification (NCBI taxonomy): domain Eukaryota; kingdom Viridiplantae; phylum Chlorophyta; class Chlorophyceae; order Chlamydomonadales; family Volvocaceae; genus Eudorina; species Eudorina sp. 2006-703-Eu-15. The sequence continues at coordinate 52,652 of BDSI01000121.1, forward strand.
CAGCGTGCCCCGATCCAACCGCCCGCTCAGGCCGGTGACGGCGCCTTTGGCACCGCTGCGGGCCCCATCGGACTCAACGCCAACGGGACTCCACGCACATACTCCATGTGGTCGGGTCTTCCAGGCATGGACCTGTCCGCCTCGACCGGCCTGACGTCGCTGTGGCAGAACCTGAGCGCCTCGGGACTGTCGCTCGGTGGTCAACTCGGCGGCAGCGCCAATGCGCCATACAACCCGCTGGGTCTAGCCGACCAGTCGGTGTCGTACGGAGCACGACCGCCCATGTCGGCAGCCGTGCCGCCCAAGGCACCACCGCCGGGTTTCGGCCCATCGGTGTATGTGGGTTCCTCGGCGGCATCGCAGCAGCTTAGCAGCGGGGACGCGGTCCTGGGAAACAGTTTCCGGGTGCAGCAACCATACCAGCCGGTCGGGGCGACGCGGTATAACCCGCTGAACCAGCCGTCTGTCATGCCGGGGGTCTACCGCCCGCCGCAGCTGGGCGCGGGTCTGTAAAGAGTGATTTCCAGCATCGGGCAACACGCGGTTTTGTCTGGAGGAGGTTTTTCTCTGTTGGTTTCGATACAGGAACCGGTCGGAGCTTTTGCGGTGGTGGTGGTGGTGGTCGCGGCGGTCGAGCCATTGGCGCCATCCTGCGATATGTCGTCGTCGCAGGGCATGCGCCGGTGATTCGTCGGGCCGGGGCCGGTGCGGGATTGGGGAGGACGTCATGCCCGGAGGAGGGTCGCGTGTGAGCTGGCTGAGCTCGAGGGAGATACCGAGCGTTTTGTACGGTTACAAACCGTTGCCAGATTTGATGGGTGCACCATTCATACTTCAACGCAGACAGATGTCGAGGAGGAGGAGGAGGAGAAGGGCAAGAAGTTAGCGAATGGAGGGGCTGTTGAGCGACGGTTATTTGTGTGTGTGCGCTCGTGTTGTGTGTGTTGAGTATAGTGTGTCGTGCTTATGCGCTCTTACCGGATTTGCATTTCGTCGACCTCCCTAGGGCCCCGTCATTTTAGCCGAGGATTCAATTACTCCAGTTCGTTGGGAACTATATAAGAGGCGTATTACAGGTCGATCCAGCGGGATGCACGGGCTCAACTTGATTTGTCGTTGATTACAAGGACACATGCACGCAGGCAGCGAACGTTTTGATCTTAAGGACGCCTTCTAAGCGGGGGACGATCTAGGCCGCGTTTGGGGAACAACGCGTTCGCACACACGCGCCCTGGCTAGGCCCGGCCGGGGCGCGAGTGAGCGTTTAGAACGGGCGGAAAGAAGAGGGTCCTTTGCAGGGGATTCCACCCTCGCGGAGGACCGGCCGATGCTCTTGTTAGTCCAGTACCGGGCGGTGCAATCGTCACGGCTCGTAGATTTTTGGCAAGCGTGTCAGGCACAGGCGGTGCCGGCGATGCCGCCTGTCGGAGTGAGAGGTCGAGTCTGCTGGCAGAAGTGGCGTGGGGGCGGCTGGTCATGGGAGCTGGTCATGACAACGCCATTTCGAGATCCGGATGGATGGATGACCGTAGAGCGGGCAGCGCTGTCGAGGCGGATGGTACGACGGGACGGCGATGTAGTGCTCTAGGTTCCGGAGAACGTGGGGACCGTTGCCAGGGAGCGCTGGCGTGCGCTGGCTTGGAGAAGGCCGCGGATGCCTGGCTGGTTGGATAAGTGGAATGTAAAAAACGGCCCACGTCATGGCAAAGAGTGCGACTGTTTCCTTGGAGCATTCTCCAACGTCAGTAATCACGCCGCGATCCGTATCACCAATACTGAATACCTCGCCACAGGAGTTAGAAGAATCGGCAGCACCTTGCAGCCCTGACGTTCACGGCTTGATATTGAATGCCCACACCACTACGATTAGACACACAGGCCGGTCATGCCCGTGCAGCCATCGCCGACGCGCTTACTTGCCCCCGAGCTTCTGCCCCTGCCCCTGGAACGCTGCCCATTTGCCCCCTGCGGCCCCTTCCACGCCAGCTCGCGGATTCCCTTGCGGCGCCGGCTCCCCGCCCTGCTGCCCTGCCCCCAAACCCCAGCTTGCACCGCCCGCACCGTGCCCCGCCCCCGTTGCCCCGAGCCCCGTCCCCGACGCCCGCGAGCGCGGTTTGGGACCGTCCAGGTAGCGCTGGAGCCAATCCGCAGCAGGCCCGCTGGACGCCTGCTGCTGCTGCTGTTGCTGTCCCGGCGCGGCCCCCGCTCCACCGCCCTGTGCGCCCGCCTGCCCCGCCGCGTTGTTTTGGCTCGCCAGATAAACATAGTCTGGAGCGCAGGGGAAGCGGGAGCGTCCGAGGTCCGTACGTTACGATACCGTACAGTACGATACACGGCGGCAAGGTGCAAGAAAGACGGTGCGTTCAGTCAGTCCACAGCGCCCTCTTGCCTCTTAGGGCGGGCCTCGGGGGCGCTGCCCACGCACGCGGGCTCTCCTGTTCCCCTCGTGAGCGGAGTGCAGTGACGGGGAGCCCAGGCGTCAGTCCCCACGCAGTCATCTAGTGTCATGGGCCTCTCACAGACGGGGTATGATGCTTTGTGAGATTGGCCCCCACCCAAGCAGCCAGTTCCCAGTCCCCTGACCCGACTGCCTGAGGCTCTCTCCCGCACCCAGGGCTCTTTCCCGCCCAAACCCTCCCTGTACTGCGATCCGCCATTACTACGTGTCACGCCGGACCCACATCCGCAAGGCCACCACCCTCCCTAGCCCAGCAGCACGGTGCGCGCTGTTGTGTGAATCTCGACACGCTCTCTCCCGGTTTATTTCTTTTTCAATTTATCCCTCCCGGCCCCAGGGGCCCCAAGGGCCCCCTTTCCCCACTTACAGAGGACAAGCACGACCACGACACCCCGCCTGATGGGCAGATGCGATGGGATGAGGTAGGGTGGGGTGAGGTAAGGCGGGTGGAAGGCATATAGTTCAGCGGACTGGGTACGAACTACGAATGATTAGGCAATGGGGCAATCATTTGGGTCAGGACGTGAGCAAAAGCTCTTGCGCTGAGTTGAGGCTGGTGGGCAATCTCGGACAGTCCCGACCTGTGGCGAGGAGGGCGATGCGATGAGAGCGCGCGAATGCCGTATCGGAGTAATATGGCATCGTGCCCAACAGCAAGCTGTCGGGAACCGTACGGGCCTTCCGCCGCAAGGAGCTGTAAGCATACAGAACAGCTGGCTAGAAGGGGAACTCGCAAAGCCTTGCAACCCAAAACGCCGTCCCTAAAGGCTATCAAAGCTAAGGCAATAGGAGTATAGAGCCCTCTGATGCAGAGTGAGGCGCTTGACGCCCCCCTGGAGCCGCGTGTCAGGTCCGAAGCGGTAAGCATGGGCGTCCGCGACGGCGCCACCCCAGCGCGGCCCCCAGGACAGTGCAGGGTGAGCATGTACCCCTCCTAGAGCCTTGCCAGCAGGTGGGACCCGCGTCCAGCCCATACGCACCAGCCGAAGAACATGCCCAGTGCAATCGCCGACAGGATGGCGTACGGCGAGATCCGCACGCCAAAGACCTCGGCATCCGGTATGCCCAGCGGCGCATCGACGCCCGGCGGTGGTGGCACGAACCTGAGCGGGTGGGGGACATCAGGGGATGGCTCCTGGGTCCATGATGAGCTCAGGCGGGCGGGGGGGAGGGGAGGGGAGGGGGTGTCCTGAAGGCACTGTTGGGGACGCATAGAGTCCCCATATAGCTTCGCCAGGAATGGTTTCGGCACACGGCTGCGATAAAACCCTGATATCGCGGGGGCGGACAGGGTACATCTGAAGGGGGCCACACGTACCCACGAACACCATAAACCAAGTGGGTCAGTTTTGAAGGTGAGAAGCGCTCCACAGTGCGCACCTGAGCGGGGGTGCGCTGAGGCTGAAACCGATGCCACCGCCGGGTCCCACGCCAGCTCCAGGACGCGCACCCGGACCGGTCTCCCCAGACCTGCAATATACAGAGACTTTCGCTACTATTGAATTGGCCAGGTGTCTGGTGTGAAACGCGTCTGTGAGCGGGAAACGAACGTTGGGGTTGGGCCAACTTCCTCGGAGCGCTTGTTGTCGGGCTAGCCTCCATCGGCTCCTCACGAAATGGGTTACCAGTCATAATAAAGTCACCAACCTTGGGTCTGGAGAATGCTGCTGTTGTCGCTGTTTTAGCCTCGGGTCGTCATCTACAGCGGTTTCGCACACGAAATACCCTAAGCAACGCCTTGTTCACGATGTCACCGGAACTCCCTGTCAACATGATCAACCTTTACCTGCCACGATTTCTCCGTTGATGATCTTAACCATTTGCGTGAGGCCTCGTTATCGCAAATCCTTCCGACGCCTATATCAGTCAATTAATGTGTCAGAAGTGTACTCATGCGCAGTGAAATGCAGTATAGGGTTTAATGGGCTCTTGTTGACAAGGGGTTGCAGCCTTGCAGGTTAGGACCTGTGTACGGACTTATATTGGGTAGGTAAATCGACTTTATCAAGGTACTTGGGATTTGTGTCCGCGCGTTATCCATGACAACGCATCAGCTTTGCGCTTTGCAAGACGCATTAACATAAGATACAGAACGCTCCTCGTCATTTCGCTCGAATCGCAGCATCAATTTGAGAACCCCAGAGGACGTTTTGAAGTGACCTTACCTCATCAACTGGGTTTAAGACACGCTGGTGGTGTCTAGTGGTCGGGGCTGCCTTGCATGTAGTTGGCCATGGCGGTCCACGGCCCCGGCATGTAGAGCGGCCCTACGGTTGATTTCATGCCATCTTCGTCCATGCCTTCCACTTTGCCAGCCATCGTCAGCCCCCGCATAGGCGGTGCCGGACAAGAACTTAGCACTAGCTACTCCGATGACCGCGGCTTCACACTGTCAGGTAAGCGCGTACCCTTACAGCAGTCATCGTATACGAATTGCGTATACCCGCCGCGGACTATCGCTGGAGGCATCTCGTCCATGACCGCGTCGTGGGGCTTTCCGGCAGCGACCCCGGCTGCTATACGCGACCGAAAGGGCGCCGCGAGCGCGACGGTCCCCACTACCCACCAGCGGGGCCATGCTACCATATCTGCTTTCCAGCGGGTGCGACTGAATCCTGCGTCGCCTAGCTCCGAAACGTCTCTCCGATTTCTTCCAACGTCCATCCTCCTGTCGCCACCACGCCTCACACATCCACCCATCCTCCTCTTCGCCTACCCGCCCCCTCCTCCCCCGCAACTCTCCTCCCCCTTCCCCTGTCCCCGCCCCCGCCCCCCGCTCCCTGTCCCTCGTGCACATTCAAGGCCTCAGCGCCGCGACTGCGGCGCTCAGAGGTGCGCTGTTCGAGGCCACCGGCCGCAACAGCCCCGGCGCCGGTGGCTCGGGCACGCGGCCCCTCAGCGCCACGACCATCGCCCTCATGATGTCCCCCGGACCCGTGGGTCAGGCCCCCGGCGCGGGTGTGCCCTTGCTAATGCCCAGCGGGCCCTCCGGAACCCTCCCGGGAGCTTCGACCTCCACCACCGCCACCACGCGGGGGAGTCCGGGGACCATCATGGGCTTCCTCAGCGCAGGCGGGTTGCCGCTCGGCGGCGGGGCTGGCGGCGGCGGCGGCGGCGGTGGTGGCGGCGGCGGCGCGGCCGGGCTGGCGCACGAGGCGGCGCAGTCGGCAGCGGCGCTGCGCGCTGCGGCGGAGGGGCTGGTGGAGGCACTGGAGGCGGCGGTGCGGGCGAGGGAGGCGCAGAACCGCGCCATGCTGACGTGAGTGGCGACCCAGATGGGGGTCCGCGTCCAGGGCCGGGGGGGCCACGCCGCGCACCCGACCAACAACCCATGGCCGCCCCCTCCCAATGCATCCTGGGTTCATGTTTTTATTTCAACACCCATCCATCCACCCATCCACCCATCCATCCACCCATCCATCCATCCACCCATCTACCCATCTGGGGCACTCGATCCCCAATTTTGCAAGCTACCACACAACCCAGAGTGCACCGCCTTCCTCCCGTCCCTTCCCTCCTCGCCAGCCTAACACCCTAACTGCCGTATCGTCCCGTACCGTACGGCATCGCTGTCAGACTGTGCAATTCCTCCCCCTCCCTCGCACCACTTCACTGCAGCTGCTGCATCTCGTCATATCATTGAACACGTCACACATCCCACATCACACGCCTTACCACCAACCTTCCCCCTACCACCACCACCGCCCTCGTCGCGCTAACAGGGCCACGAAGGAGAGCGCGGCCACCAGCCCCAGCCCCGGCCCCGGCCCCGGCCCCGCCCCCGGCTCCAGCACCAGCACCCCTCGGCCGGTATCCGCTCGTGCCCTGGACCGCGCGCTGATGCAGTCGGCCTCCACCCGCGGTCGCACATCGCTCAGCGCCGCCGCGGATGAGCGGCTGGGCTGGGTGCGGGCGCTGGTGCGGCAGACGGAGGGGGGGCAGGCGTACGCTGCGGCGGCGGATGAGCGGGAGAAGGAGCGGGAGCGGCCGGGCACGGGGGAGGGCGCGGAGTCCAACGGACCGGGGCCTGGGCCCGTCAGGTGGGGGGGGATGAGGGGTAGGGGGGGTGAGGGATGAAAAAGAAACAGCCCAGAGGGGTGAGGGGTGGGAGGCTTGCTGACGGGAGGTTGTTTGGAAGGTGGGCTGTACCTTAGAGGAAAGAGCGCGGAGGAAAGCGCGTTGGACAGTGTGTCTGTCTGTTGTATCATATCGTAGCAGAACTGAGCCTAGGGACGGGCTGAGACCATGTCCTCTCCCGAACACGCGGGCGGGTGGGTGGGTGGGCGGGGTTGGGTTGACGGACGGTGGGTGGGTGGGTGGTGTCTGTCATTACGTCATGATCGTGCAGGTCTGTACGGCACGTAACGTCACTGTGCTCAGCGATCCCACCTTGGGTTTCCTCCCCGTCCTCCCCCTCCCCTTCCTCCCCCTCCTCGCCCCTCCTCCTCGTCGCCGCCTTCCCCGTCGTTCACCTTGTCCTTCGTCTTCTGGGCAGGCGCGGCCCGCTGCCGGCTCTCCGCCCCAGTCGGCGGGAGGACGTCGTGTTGCTGCAGAGCTGGCTGGCCGACATGCTGAACCAGGTGGCCATGGCAGGGGCGGCGAGGCAGCAGCAGGCGGCGTTCGCCGCCGCCGCGGCGGCCGCGGCGGCGGCGGCGGGCCCGTCGCCGCTGCTGTCGACGCAGTCCGTGTCGGCGCTGACGCTGGCGGAGCAGCGCAGCGGCAGCAGCGGCGGCGGCGCCGCCGTCAGCGGCAGCATCAACAGCGTCGGCAGCGCCGGCGTCGCCGGAGGCGGGGCGGTCGTGTCCGCGCTGACGGGGGCAGCTGCGGCGGTTTCGGAGCCGGGGCTCCAGGCGCAGTCGGCGGCGGAGCTGGCGGATGCGGCGCTGTATGTGGTGGGGGTGGCGACAGAGGAGCTGAGGCGGCAGGTGGCGGCGGAGTGCCGGGTGCGTTCCTTGTCCCGCAGCTCTGGGGTCCACAGGGGCTGGGGGCTGGGAACAAGCGCGCCCAGAACGGCCCCGGACGAATCCACAACGCTTTGATAGAGGAGGAGCTTGTCATATCGTTCCATGTGGGTGGAAAGGGCCGCCGCCGCCGCCGCCCTCACCGCTGCCGCCGCCGCCGCTGCTGAGTGCGACCCACATCGACGCGGGGGGGTGGGAGGGCGGCGGCGGAGGCGGCGTCCGCACCTGCCGGCCCGGTCTCAGCCCGTCGGTGCCGCATGTCGTCGTACTCCTCTCATTGCATCGCATCCCGTGGGGTCGGGTCGGTTGTCGCAATCTTACAACCAAACTGTCTCCCACCACTCACTCGCCCTCACTGACCCACTCGCCCACCTTCCCGCACACTTCCTTCACACTTCCTTCACACTTCCTTCACACTTCCTTCACACTTCCTGCACACACAGGAGCGCGGAGAGCTGCTGGGTCAGCTGGTGGAGCAGCACGCCTCGCTGGTGGCTCTCCGGGGGGCCCTGGCGGCGGAGGGCCGCGTGGCGGACGCGTCGGCGCAGTGGGCGGCGCTGCTAGCGGAGCGGGAGCGGGACCGCGAGAGGGAGCGGGAGCGGGAGCGGGACCGCACGAGGGGCGACGTCGCCGCGGCGGCGGCGGAGGCGGCGGCCGCCGCCAGCAGTACTGTGGCGGCCGCCAGCAGCCTGGCGGCGCAGCTGGTGGCGGCGCACCACGCGGTGGAGGCGGCGGAGCGGAGGTACCAGCTGGCGGATGCGGCGCTGGCGGGGGAGGCGGGGCGGAGGGCGGCGGCGGAGCAGCAGCTGGAGGCGACGAGGGAGCTGCTGCGGCGGTGAGGGTCCAGGGGGGGTCGGGGGTGGGTTTTTATCGACAAAGGGGATGGGATGGGGAGGGGCGGGGTGGGGAACGGACCCACGGGGCGGCTGCGGCTGCGGCTGGTGACGGCCAGTGGCTGCTGCTGTCTGCTTGCTGGGAGAGGGAGAGGGGCGCTCTGCGGGCGGCGGCGGCGGAGGGGCCGGGTAAGGCGGGAGCGGTTTACTTGGGGTTTACGCCACCGGCACGGTACCCGACCCACTCATCGGCCCCACTCGCATCCCCTCCCCCCCCCCAGCTCCCCAGCTCCCCAGCTCCGCAGCTGAACAACGACTGCAGGCCCTCCTGACACCGCCTGCCTTCTTGCGGCCCATCCCCTCCCCAACCCCCCCTGCCCCCCCCCCAATGTCCTATTCCCCGCCCCCACCCCCCTGCCCCCCTCGGTCTCCGCCCCTCAGTCAGGAACACGAGTGGCTCCACCACCGGGCCTCCAACCAGCGGCTGGAGAACGAGGTGCAGGAGCTCAAGGACAAGCTGGAGGCGGCCACACGGACGGCGGCGGTGGCGGAGGCGACGGTGGAGGCGGCCAGGGAGCAGACGCGCATCGGCCGGGATGACGTGAGGGGGAAAGGGGGCCTGCAAGGGGGGGGAGGGCGGGGGTGTAGGAAATTGGGGGGGGGGGCAGGGGAGAAGAGGGGTATAGGAACTCTGTTGTCATTTGGTAGACAAGTGGTAGGTGGGGGAGAGGGAGGGGTGAATTGAAGGAAGCCCTGGCACACCCAGCCCGGGGCGACAACTGCTTAAGGGGGGTACAGGGAATGGGTCGGGGGCGAAGGGGGAAAGGAGCCGTGGAGGTGATGTTGAGGGACATCCCTGAGTTTGCTAGCTGCCGTACCGATGCACCCGCCCCAGTCGTACCCCTCTGCCTCCCGATGTTGACCCCACCCTGGACCCACCAGGGCGCTCCCAAGCCCCCCCCCCTCCGCTTGCCGCCTTCGAACCCCCTCACTTCGCCACGAACCCCCGCCCCCGCTCCGTCCCCCGGCCCCTGTCTGGGTCTGGGTCTTTTTCCTGTCTGACCCAACCCCCTTACACCCCCTCAACCCCCCGAATCCGGGTTCGTTCTCCGGGTGTATTTCTCTTTCCCATTTAACCCCCCGAATCCGCCCCTCCCCTCTCCCAGGTGTCCCAGCTGGAGGCGGCCCTAGCCCGCATGCGGCAGCAATACGAGGGCAACGAGATCTTGGTGGCGGCTCAGCGGCAGCAGATCCGCGAGCTGGAGGGCGCCCTGGCGGCGCTGAGGGAGCAGCACAGGGAGCAGGCGGTGGCGCTGGGCAAGGCGAGGCGCGGGGGCGCGGGGGTTATTGGGGGTATCGGGGGTATCGGGGGGGGGGGCTGTCGGGAGGGGGGGCAACGGCTGATGGCCATCAATTTGCAAGGAAAGGAATATTTGCGACAGGAATGTTTACATGGCGTACTGAAAGAACTTCTAGCTGGTGCAAAAGCTGGTAAACGTTACTGGTATCACAGCAAGAAACTTGGTCCTCCGTCCCCTCGCCTCCCCTCCGTCCCCCCCCCCCACCCACCCCCGCAGGTGGGCACCGTGACCGCCAAGTACGAGAACACGGTGGCGGACCTGCGGGCTGACCTGGAGGCGCTCCAGGAGAGGGCGGCGGAGCTGGAGGCCGACCTGGCTAGCCGCGTGGCCCGGCTGTCGGAGGTGGAGGCGCGGCTGGCCACCGTCGACAGCGAGTTGGCGGCGGTGAAGGCGCAGCTGGCGGCCACGGAGACGGCCGCGGCGCGCGCGGCGTCGGAGGCGGAGGCGGTGCAGCGGCAGATGCGGCACGAGGTAACGGACGCGGTGGCGGCGCGGCGACAGGAGGAGACGCGGCGGGTGGAGGTGGAGAAGGAGGTGAGGTTGGGGGGGAGGGGAGGGGTGCGCGAGGCAGGGTAGGGTAGGTTGGGGGGGGATGGCGAAATGGGTACGGTGTTGTGGTGGGCTAACTGCGAAGGGCGCTGACCACAGGGCGAGGAAGGGGAAGGGGGAAGAGGGAGGGGGCCGGGTCGCTCTTCGTCGTCCCGCTACATGCCCCGCCTGTGCGTGGTGTGGTTGGTTCTCATCCCCCCAAATCCTGCCCTTCCCATCCCCCCTACCAATGTCCTATTCCCTTCCCTCCCCTCTCTCCCCGCTCCCCTCCCTCCTCGCGCCGCCCCCCCCCCCACACACAGACCACCGCCATGGTGGAGCTGGTCAAGATGCTAGCCCGCACCATGCAGCTGCAGGGCATGGACGGGGTGCCCGGCATCTCCGACCGCTCCTGGGGGGCCACCGGGCCGCTGGGGGCGGCGCAGCGCGTGCTGGGACTCGCCACGCAGCACGTGGCGTCGCTGTACGGCAGCAAGGAGGACCTGACGCGCGAGCTGCGCACGGTGCAGACCAAGTTGACGGAGGAGAAGGAAGTCACGTCGAAGCTGCAGGTGGGGGTCGGGGTCGTGTGGGTGGGGAGGCCGCGGAGGGCGTAAAAGTGGAAAACAACGTCGCGGTGGGGTTAAGGAGCAAAACCCCAGCCACAGTGGGGTGGGTGGGGTGGAAGCGGGGGAAATGGGGCTCCGAAAGGCAGCCGACGGCTACAGTTGCTCTTCCCGACAACGTGCTTGTATGTGACGGTGTGACTTGCAGCTCATTCCTTACCTCCCCTCCGCCCCTTTCCAATACCTTCATCAAAATACACCTCCCCTCCAACCCATCGCCGCCCCTCCCCTGCGCACCAAACATGTATGCCCCCGGCCCCATTGTCCTTGATCCCCCCTCCCCCCCTCCCCGAAACGAGCCGCATTTGTGTGTGTCTCTCTCTGTCTCTGTGCCTCTGTACGGCGCCATGCAGCGTGACCTGTACGACGCTCGTACGACGGAGACTCGTATGATTCGCGAGAAGGAGGTCCTGGACATGAAGATCGCCACCCTGGAGCACGACCTGCGGGTCTCTCAGAGCGACGCCACCCGCAGCCGGGCGGCGCAGCAGGACAGCGAGACCCGGATCAAGGTGCAGCACGAGACCATTGTGGCGCTGCAGGCACAGGTGGGGGGGTGGGTGGGCCGGAGGAGGGGGGAGGAGGGGGTAAAGGTGGAACACGTGTGAGCAGTGCGGCAGGGGTTTTTATTTTTTTCGAAAAAACTAAACGAAAAAACCCGAAGAACGAACGGGGGGCAGGGGGGCACTGGGGCAGGGGGGCACTGGGGCAGGGGCAGGGGCAGGGGCAGGGCAGGGGCAGGGGCAGGGGCAGGGGCAGGGGCAGGGGCAGGGCAGGGGCAGGGGCAGGGGCAGGGGCAGGGCAGGGCAGGGGCAGGGCAGGGGCAGGGGCAGGGGCAGGGGCAGGGGCAGGGGCAGGGCAGGGGCAGGGGCAGGGGGGGCAGGGGCAGGGGCAGGGGCAGGGGCAGGGGCAGGGGCAGGGGCAGGGGCAGGGGCAGGGGCAGGGGCAGGGGCAGGGGCAGGGGCAGGGGCAGGGGCAGGGGCAGGGGCAGGGGGGGGGGGGGGGGGGGGCAGGGGCAGGGGCAGGGGCAGGGGCAGGGCAGGGGCAGGGGCAGGGGCAGGGGCCCCCCATGGGTGCCCGCGATTGGGGCGCGATCCCGGTCCCTGCAGGGGAGGCCGAGCCCGGCCCCCGGTCCCGGTCCCTCCCGGTCCCTCCCGGTCCCGTCCCCCGGTCCCTCTGATGGCCTGTTTCAAACAGCTAGCCAGCCCCACCCCACATACCCCAACCAGGTACCCACCTTCCGCGGTTCTCTTTCATCTCCCCCCGATCCTCCATCCCCGCAGTGAACCCCTCCACCCCCCCAACGCCACCTCATTGACGTCCTGTCCCCCCCGATCCCGCTGTCGGCCAGCTCCACTTTCCCCCTGACCCCACGTACCCTCCAAAGCCCCCACCCCTCCTGATGCCTTGACCCCGGATCCGGCCCCCCTCCTCCCCCTCCTCCTCCTTCCTCTCCCCCCTCAGGCCAAGGAGCTGGTGCCCCTGAAGAAGCGGGTGGAGGCGCTGGTGGGTGATCTGGACTGCACCCGCCGAATGGAGGAGGACCTGCGCACCAACCTGGACCTCACACGGAAGAACCTGGAGGAGGTGGGGCACGAGGGGGAGGGGGGACGGGGGGAGGGGACGTGGGGAGAGGGGAAAGGGGGAGGGGGTGGGGGGATTGGACGCGGGGAAAGGTGGGGGAAAGAGGTGGGGCAGCGGAATGGGGGAGGGGACGGGGGGAGGGGGTGGGGGGAGGGTATCGGATTCGGACATTGGTAGACATATTGGGAAGAGGGGCGGGAAGATTTTAGGGGGGGCAAGGACGAGGGGCGGCGAGGGTGTGTGTCGTGAGAAACCCGCCTGAGCCGCGTCTGTGTGTAAAAGACAACCGAGCCGCGAGAAGCGAAGTCCAGCGTAACAGGCGATGAAGTGTCACTGTGCCAGGGAGGGTTGGACCGAGGGGGCTGGCAGCTGCCCGCACGTGGGGGCTTGTGTGGGTTGGGTTGAGTTCGTCGGTGGGTGGGTGGCTGGCTGGCTGGGCGATGTGGTGGTGTGGGTCATTGCTGCTGTTGTCCACCCAACTGCCTGACCCAGCAGCGCTAGCGAGCTGGAGTCCGCCGGTGCCCTCCGGCGGATGTCCACCACCCACCCCGGGTGTATCTATTTTTCCAAATTAACCCACCCCGCAGCGCCGCAGCGCCACTACGGTCGTTGCGGCGGGTTGGGTACCCCAAACCCCATCCTTTCCCCGCACCCCCCTCCACGCTCCCCTTTCCGCACTCCCGCCGGCCCATCCCCCCGCGCGCTTTCGCTCGCTGTCCACCTACCCCCCGCCCCCCGCCCCCCGCCCCTCGCCCCCGCCTCCGCCCTCCACAGACTGAGGAGCAGAGCCGGTTCTACCAGAACGAGGTGCACAAGCTGCAGCACGAGACGGGCTGTCTGCAGGACGAGGTCAAGGGGCTCAAGGTGAAGGAGGCGCGGCTGGCGGAGGTGGAGGCGCTCAACAAGGACCTGGAGAAGCAGGTGCGGAAGGGGGGGAAGGCGAGGGCGGGGAGGAGCAGGGCGAGGGACGGCGGGGAGGGCAGGTGGGCGGTTTCGCTGTCTTGTTTGACAAAGGGCAGGTGTCCCGATTAGGAGGAAGGGGTGCCGATTAGGAGGGCGAGCCAAGGGGGTTCTGGCTGTGGGAAACCGGGGGCGTCCGTTTCCCCTTTCCGTTGTGCGCTCTCTTTGGCCGGCTGCGCTCTGCGGTGGTGCGCTCTGCGTGCGTGTAGACCCGTACCCCTGGCCGCCCGCCCCCTGTCACGTCCCCTCCCCTCCCCCCCCTTCCCCTCCCCCTCTCCCCCTCTTTCCCCCCCTCCCCTCCCCCCCCCTGCAGCTACTGACCCTGAAGCACCAGCTGGACATCACCGCGGAGAGCCACACCGATACGTTGAGGCAGCTGGAGCTAGCCAAGTTCTTCCTGCAGGTTGGGAGCCGACAAACACATAACACCGACAAACACACACGCGCAACACATGCAAACACTCGACGCGCCCCAGCAAGGAGGTGTCGTACACTACGTCGTAAATGTGTCGTACACATGTTGTACATGTGGCGTACATTTCCCGGGTGCTGTATGTTTGTGCTTCTGGGTGCGGGTGACCAGGCCGAAAGGTCTGGGGCACGGGACGTATCTCTAGGAGAGGTTTCGGAGCCCGGGCACAACACGGCGCCACCATGCCTCGGGGCGTTCTTTGCAAGGGCGACCCGCACCCCGCTACCCCGCCGTATTTCCCCCTTCCCCCTGTTTCCCCCGGATTTCCTCCCCCCCGGAGTGCCCTCGCCCATCACTCCTTCACCGCCGGACACCCTCGGTCCCCACTTTCCTCCCCAAGTCCATCCCGCCGTGGTTCCTTCCCGTAATTCCCACCCGGGAAGGGAGGTACGGCAAAGGAGGTTGGGTTTTGGACATCGTAGGAACGGCCGAGAAACCGTCTTTTCCCGACCCCGCAGGGTTTGGACGGCCAAGCGCCGGGGTCTCCGGCGCGCTCCAGCGTGTCCGCCATGTCGCCGTACAGGTCCGGCGCCGTACCGTCACCCTCGCGCTCGCCCAGCCGTACGGTCATGTCGTACACCCAGGGCCGCTTCAACTCGCCAGGCCGCGGCCTGCAGCCCGGCGCCGCCGGCAGCGCCAGTGCCTCCGTACTGGGCTCCGTACCGGGCGGCGTCGACGGCGCCGAAGGCGGTGCCGGCGGAGGCGGCGTGGGTGTGCCGTACTACGGCGTCGGCGCCGACGGCCGACCGATCTCCGCCGTCAGCGCCATCGCGCGCGGCGTGATGCCGCCGAGGCGGCTTCGGAGCGCGATGAGCGCAAGCAGCTTCAACCGACCTTGCAGCGCCATCTCGGGTGCCGTACCTGAGGACGAGGAGTACGACAGCGGCGACGACGGCGGCGGCTTGGACGGCATGTCGCTGGATCAGGTGGGAGAGCTGGGAACCGGAGAGGGGGGGACCGGCGCGGCGAAGCCGCGCGGCGGGTCGCGGGGCATCAGCGCCGCTTCGCGGCGGTGTGGCAGCGGCGCCGGCGGCGCCGGCGGCGCCGCCGGCGCTGCCGGTGCCGCCGCCGCTTCGGCGGCGGCGGTGGGCGGCGGGGCGACGCGCGGCTCGCGGCCCGTGTCGCGCATGGGCTCCCTGAGTTTGGAGACGCGGCCGATGTCGGGATTCGGCTCGCGGTCGGTGGCGGGAGGGCTGCCCGAGGACGACACGGAGGATTACGCGACGGAGGTGTCGACGGTGGTGGGTGACGATAGCGAAGCGCGGCGGCGGCGGCGACGCGAAGCGACGCGGCGGCGAAGCGGCGAAGCGACGCGGCGAAGCGACGCGGCGAAGCGAAGCGGCGAAGCGAAGCGGCGAAGCGAAGCGGCGAAGCGAAGCGGCGAAGCGAAGCGGCGAAGCGAAGCGGCGAAGCGAAGCGGCGAAGCGAAGCGGCGAAGCGAAGCGGCGAAGCGAAGCGGCGAAGCGAAGCGGCGAAGCGAAGCGGCGAAGCGAAGCGGCGAAGCGAAGCGGCGAAGCGAAGCGGCGAAGCGAAGCGGCGAAGCGAAGCGGCGAAGCGAAGCGGCGAAGCGAAGCGACGCGGCGAAGCGAAGCGGCGAAGCGAAGCGAAGCGACGCGGCGGCGTGCGCTTTTCGTCGTAGACGTATTTTTTCTTCCCGCATTTACTTTACGTGGCTGCGGCGCAGATAGACAGACGGCTTCGTGTCCCGTGCTCAGTCAGACGCTGTCCCCATGAGCCGGGTCCGGGCGACGCCCAGAGGCGACCAGATGGCGTTGATTACGTTATGTGGACAGGGAGTGTCGTTGATTATGTGGACAGGGGGTTTCGAGGGCCGTGTGGGCGCGCGGCATGCCGTGTTTGGGGGAATGCGTTTGGGGGCGGGGCCGGCGGTGCGGGGCTGGCTGAGGGGCACGAACCCAAGCCGAGCCGACCCCGCTCTCTGTGTGTATCTACATGAACACCTGTTGTTGTTCGTAGGCGAGGCATGCATGTGTGTATGCTATACATATGTATTGTATGTGTGTGTGTTTGTGTTGTGGTTCTTCGGCAGGGCCGTCTCTGTTTTCGCGGTGGGTGATTTCATGCCAAGTCGTAATGTACCAGTCGTTATTACGATCGGTGCTGTGCACAGGGTTTGATTGTGTGTTGGTTGCGTTCACTGTCGAGGCGGCCGTGGAGAGGGGAGGACGGGGCGGGGGTGGGGGCGCCGCCGGTCAGCGCCGTCACCATCACCACCACCGCAACCGGGAAGGGGGGGCAGGGGGTCCCGACACGGGCCGGGCCCCCCCTCGCCCCTCACGACCCTCACCCGACCCCACCCCGTGGATGCGGGTGCGGATACGTGCCGCCCGCCCGAAGCCCCGACGCATCCGCCACCTCCCCACCACCACTCCCCATCCCCTCGTCGGCGACCACTCCGCTGCGCCATCGTCCCATCCGCCATCGTCCCACCCACCAGGCCGCGGGCCCATATCGCCATCCCAACCCCCACCCCGCCTCCGACCCCGCCTCCGACCCCGCCTCTCACCCCCACCCCCCAAGTGGCCACAAACGTCCGGATGCTCGCGATTGGAGGCGCCGAGACTCCCCCGTGGCCTATATCCCACACCCACCTCATCCCCCCACATATCCCTTGCCGCTGCCCGCATCGACCCACCCTCCCCTTCGGCCCTGTCAGCCCCCCTTGCCCTCGCCCACCAACACCTTCTCACCACCAACACCCGCCCCCCCTTCTCTCCTGTGTGCGCGAACGCATGCGGTCGCGCTCTCCCCCGCCCGCCCCCTTCCCCCCTTCCACTGCTCCCCCTCGCCTCCCCTGCCCCTCCCCTGCCCCTCCCGGCCCCGCCTCCCGCCCCTCCCGCCGCCCCCCCCGCCAGGTCCTGGACGTGATCGAGTCTCGCGGCCTGACCAAGCGCATCCACCGGAGCCAGAACAAGTGGACCTCCGTCAAGATCGGGGTCATGGCCTGGTTCTCACGCCGGCTAAGGGAGCGGCTGTTGGAGGTTTCGGAGCAGCTGGCCGCCAAGGACCTGGAGATCGCGCAGATACACCACCAGTGAGCAGCCGGGGGCGAGGGGGGGAGGGGGGGAGGAGGGGGGAGTTGTCGTGTGTGTGCGTGTGTAGAAAGAAACTGAGCCGCGAGAAGCGAAGTAGTTTTAGTGTGTTCTCCGTTGTAGTGTGTGCGTGTGTGTGTTGGGGGGGGTGTAGAGAAAGGGGGGAGGGGCAGGGGCAGGGGGGTTTGTGTCCTCAGAAAAGGAATCCGCGCGGCCCAGACCCACTACCAGTGGGAGAACACAAGGAGCTGGAAGTAGCCCGGGCGAACCCCGTGTACAAATGTTCCACACCCCGGCTCCTCCACCTCCCCGGACCCGCAGCTACCTGAGCGAGATGAGGGCCCGGGAGGAGTTCATCTGTACGGAGCTGCTGCCCACCCTGATGCCGGTGCTGGAGAGGTGCGGCTTTGGGGGGGAGGGGGGAGGGGAGGGAGGGGGAGGGGGAGGGGGTCATAAGTTGGGTGCTCTTTTGCGGGTTCGCTATCTTCATTGACCTAAAGGGGGCTCGGAAGGGGAACGTGGAGGATGGTGCCCGGCAAGGAGGGGCGGGAGGGGGGTGGTGGAACCCCACATTGACATGAGTGGGAGGGGGGCTGGGAGAGAGGCGTGGGGGTCCAGAGGAGGACAGCCGCACCCGGGCCTCCCCACATGGCGCATGGTGGAGGTGGAGGTGGAGGTGGAGGATGCGGGGCACGGGGGGCGTTTCCTCGCAGGGCCACCGGGACGTGTACGGCATCGGCCCCCCTCCTTCCCTTCCCTTCCCTGACCGGTGTTGGGTGCGTCCACTTACGTCCGAATGCCACTGCCCCCCCCCTGCCCCCCCTGCCAACCCCCATCTGTCTCCCCCTGCCTCCAACCTCCATCTGTCTCCCCTCCCCTCCCCTCCCCCCCTTTCCCGTCCCTGGGTGCGGTTCATAGCGGTTTGAAGGACTCGTACCGGGAGCTGCAGCAGCTGCGGGCGGAGGTGCCGGCAGCCAAGCGGGACCTGGATGCGCTGGCGGGGGCGTGTGCGGTGCTGGGGTTCAGCCTGCAAGCCTACCGGGACAGGTGGGGAGCTTGGGGGGACAGGGGGGGGGCACACGGGAAGCGGATCACGAACCGGGTGTGGCAGGGTGTGGGATATCGGTATACAGAGTGAAGCTGCGCCTGTCAGCTCCCCTATTGAGTTGGCGGGGAGGTACCGGTAGGTGTATACCTACCTACCCGTAGGTGACCCTTCGCCAGGGCAGGAATCCAGTCGGAATGCGGTACAGTACCAGAGGGGGAGAGAGGGAGGATGCGGGGCGAGGGAGAGGGGTTCCAAGCTGTGGGGCGGTGGGGCGGAGGAGGGGTGGGGCGGTGGACCGGCACGGACCCACGGGTCGGCTCAGGTGGAGGTTTGCGAGCTCAAGGGGAGAGCGGCAAGGGGTTTTTAGGTTAGGTGAGGCCCATCTCCCCCCCTGGATCTGGATCTGGATCTGCGGCTGCGGCTGCGCCCGGCTCCCACTCCACCGCTCCCTGCCCTGCCCCCACATCCACCCCACCCCAACCCCACCCCACGTCACGCCCCCAGGGAGACCCACGCGGTGTGTGTGGGCTGCCAGACCGACAACGAGTGTTCCGACGAGTGGTCCAAGTTCGCCAACCACCTGCCCCCCCTGGTGCCCCGACTGGTCATGTCGCTGCCCAGCCTGGTGGACGCCATCGTGCGGATCTACGTGCGGGCGGTGGGGACCGTGGAGGTGGGGGAGCGGGGGGGGAGGGGGGAGGGGGGAGGGGGAGGGGAAATAGGAGGGGGGAGGGGAGGGGGGCGCGGGAGGGGGGAAGGGGAGGGGGCGCGGGAGGGGGCGGACAGCTGCTGCCCAACTGCGGTGACATTTCGCGGTCATGCGCCGTCTTGACTGTCGCGGTTTGAGTGACGTAAGGGGGCCCTACGGGAGGCGCCCTCTCGCTGGCTGTGTCGCTGTGTCGAGGGTGTCGAGGATGGGCCCCGGCCTCCTGTCCGGGCCACTGAACACGAGGTTGGGTGGGGCCGTGTCGGGTGGCCGGATACGGGCTTACCCGCTCCCTCGCCTTTTGCTCTGGCAGCAGCAGCGCAGTTTGGGTCTGTCTACCCACTTCCTATACCCGCCCCCCGCCCCCGCCCCCACCAGGACGTCCCCACGTGGGGCAGCCCTCGCCACGACACCATTCACGACGCCATCATGGCCCACTACACCAGCCAGAGGGCCCCCGGCACCTTCAAACAGGACCTCCTGCGGGACCCCGAGTCGCCCATCGCCCGCCTGCTGTCGTCCGCTCTCACCCAGGCCAGGAACACCAAGGTACGGCACCGTATTGTACCGCACCGTACCGTATCGTCAGAAAGGTAGTGAGGGATACCGGTGGGGGCGGGATCACGGTGTTTGTCGTCCCTGTCATTTCACACACATCCATCCCCTTGCCGCCTGGCTGTTCCTCTTCCCTCCCTCTCTCTATCCTTCCCTCCGTCCCTCCCTCACCCTCCCCCCTCCCTCCCCGGGTTTTGTCTCCGCATCGCATGAAGCCGCGTGTTCCCATGTGCCTACCGCACCCGCCCACCCGCACCCACCACCTCTTCTCCACCCCCCCCCCACCCCCACCCACCCACCCCACCCACCCCACCCAACCCCGACCCCCCCCTCTCCGCGCAGGTGGCCTCCTTCCTGTACTTCCTGAACCTGTCCCCCGAGGGCATCCACTGGCCCTCCCCCACCTGGCACTTCTTCCTGCACGTGCTGCACTGCCTGCGGGTGCTGCTCAGCGGCACCTGGAGGGTGCTCACCAAGCGGTGGGCCTCACCGGAAGGAGTGCAGGTGCGGCCGGCGGGGCGGGGCGGTGGGGCGGCGGTGCGGCAGTGCGGTGGGGCGGCAGTGCGTGGGGGCGGCAGTGCGTGGGGGCGGCAGTGCGTGGTGCCGTCCGCACGGCGTCAGTGCGTCGGTGTGCGTTTGCCGTGGAGACCGGGGGTGGTGGGGGTATGGGAAATTGGTAGACATATTCAAACTGCGGGGGGGTTGGGGGTTGCAGAGGTTAGCTCTAGGTGTGGGCAAGGGTGGTGGGGGAGGTGAAGGACCAGGACGTGGGGTCCTGAGGGCCCCGCCGGAGTCGGGGTTAAGGGTTGGGGCTGGGAGGGGGGGGGGCGCGCGGGGTCGGGAGGGGGGGCGGAGGCTCGACGGGAGCACGGGATGCAGTACTCGCCAGTACGTACGGTACTCGGTGGACACCGCTGTACGACCCAGAAGGGATACGGTCGAGCCCGCTGACCTCACCTCCCGACCATCTCAACCGAGTTCCGTTTCACCTGCCCCCGCTCCCTCCGTACCGCTGCATGCCGTACAGATCCCCATGCCTGCCGTATTGGACCTGGTGGGCAACCTGTTCAACGTGCAGTCCCCCGGGGATCTGGACGGCGCCCTCAGTGTGCGGCTGGCGGCCATCGTGACCCCCGGGGTGGCGGGTCCCGCCGTGGACCTGGACGCGCTGCTGCTGCTGCTGGTGCGGGAGCACAACGCGGGTGAGGGGGAGGGGAGTGGGGATCATGAGGGGGCGAGGGCGGGGCGGGGAGGGGCGCCTGAGGATGCGTGTGTGCGTGTGTGTGTATTGCGTGTGCCACCGCCTCCTCGGCCCCCCGGGACCTCTCACCGCAGCATTCGTCCGACTGCATCCCTGCCCGCCTCATCCAACCACCACCACCACCACCACCACCACCACCACCACCACCACCACCACTATCAGCATCATCCGGATCGCCACCCGGTGTGTTTGCCACACACACGCCACCACCCTCCTCCTCCTCCTCCTACACACTCCCCCCCCCCGGGTTTCTTTTCTTAACACACTCCCCCCCACCCCCGGCGCCCCAACCCGCCTCCGCCACCCGCAGGCAACTGCCCGCGCGCCGCGCTGCTGTTCCCCCGCCGCCTCACCGACGGCCAGCTCTTCAACATCTTCAACTCCGCCGGTCACAACACGCACGTCTCCGCCCTCAAGTCCGCACTGGCGGGCCAGTACATCCACCCAGCCTCGCCGGGCAGCCCCACCGCCGCATCCACCACCTCAGGCGGCGGAGGCGGCAAGCGCGCGGGCTCTCCGGGCCGTAGCGTGTCGGCCTCGCCCGTGCCGGCGTCGCCGCCGCTGACGGCGCCGCGGCCGCCGGCGGAGCTGGCGTTGGCGGTGCCGGAGGAGCCCGGGCAGGCCGCCGCCGCCTTCGGCGCCAGTTTGCTGCAAGCCACCGGCGATATTCTGCATCCGTACGGCGACTTGGGGGAGGCCCGCGGCGGCAACAGCTTCTCGGCGGCGACGCCGCCGCCGCTCGACGGGCAGCAGCAGCAGCAGCAGCAGCTGCTGCCGGGCGCCGGCGGCGGCGACGGGTGGCCGGGCGGGGAGCAGCAGCAGCAGGCGCCGCCGACGGAGCCGCGGGTGCGATGGGGCCCTCCGGTGCCGCTGACCGGACCCGCCCCGACGCAGCCGCCGCAGCCACAGCCACAGCTGCAGCAGCCCTACGGTACCATGACGGTCAACTTTCAGATCAGTCACGACCAGCACTCCGCGGCGGTGGTGACGCAGGCGGGGCCGGCGACCCCGCCGCCCGGCCCGGTGGGGCCCGGCGGCGGCGGCACCGCGGCTGCGTTCTACGGCGGCCCCGGGAGCTTCTACGGGGACGGCGGCAATCGGCTGACGGCGCTGCCGCCGCCGCCGGCTCGCCCTCGGAAGTATTGACGACAAGCGCACGGCGCGCGGGACCATGTTGGGGTGAATGTGTAATAGTGTGTGTTTGACAGAGAGAGAGAGAGAACTGAGGCGCGAAGAAAGGAGCGGGGTGTGGTACAGCATGGTTGAGGGGGTGCATACCGCATTACCTGTACAACTGTCAAACTGGAACCGGAGGCGCGAGGAGGGAACCTGTGTGGGAGTGGGAGTAGGGGGGTAGAGCAGCAGCAGCGGCGGCGGCGGCGGGGAGGGGTCGGAGGGGGGCGGTGTACGATGTCGCTCGGTGGACCGTTGCGGGCGAACGCCGCCGATTGCGCCACCCCGGGGGACATCCGACTGGTTGGCCTCAGCTGAAGCGGCTGTGATGCGACTGGACCCTGAAGTGACTGTGTATTGCAATGGCAGACAAATCACTGGCGGGCCTCCGGGGGGGGAGAGCGGCTCCGGTCAGCTGACGGGTGGGCTACTCCATCTCTACTCCACTTCCACTCCAACTCCGTGCGCCGGCTCCAGGGTGGGTGGGTGGACGCCCATCCGGTGCTGGTGTCAAACGGGGGGGGGCCTGTTCGGCTGTTCGGCCAGAGGGGCCAGAGGTGCAGTTAGTTGCCACTGCGAGTCACTGCGGGTTACTGCGGGGCGACGAACTGAATCCCCGGGTGGGTGGGTGTGTTTTTAGAATTGCAACCCGCCCGCCCCCCCGTGTGGGTGTGTGTTTAGATGAGAGACCCGCCCGACCCAAACCAAGCACCAATATGCGTGTATGTGTATGCGCTTCGAAGCTTCGGACACGTCAAACAGCTGTCAGTGTCATATTGTGTTGTCGGGGGGCAAACCTTCATGTTGTTTTGGGTGTGACTTGCCGGGGGTGTGCGCGGGCCCGCAGCATGGGGAGGGGGGGCCCGGAAGGACCTGCGAGGTCCGACACCTGGGCTGAGTGAGCTGGTGGCTGATGCCGAGCTGGGGTAATGGGGGATATGCGCTTATGCAGCTCCAGGCCTCCAGCCACACAGCGCCGGACTTGGAGGCTCTAAGCGTCTGGATGCTCTTGAGCGGGGGGGGGGGTCCGGCCCCTCGCGGCCTCTGATCTCCGATCTGGACACAACCGGTGCAAAGCAGACGCAGCCCCCACCCATTCCGGCCCCTATCCTTCCTTACATCGCCTGTACCGGCAGCGGCGCATCCACATCCTCAGCATCTCATCACCGCCGCAACACGTCGGAGGCGGCCTCCCCCGTCGCCGCGCCCTCCCTCCGCGCCTTCCTCGCTCCCTGCCTCCCGCGGATGGCATCCGCGCTGGGGCAGCGAACACATGTCCCACTGCATACATCCGCTGCAGACCGCTACAACCCCAGTGCTCGAAAGGCGATAAACCTCACCTCACCTCACCTCACCTCACCTCACCCCACCGGACGCGACTCATCCCCCACCCCCCTTTGGAGTTGCGGCGTTGCGGGCGGCACACTACGCACCACCCGCCGCCACCATGTGGTCTCTGCCCCTCCCCCTCCCCCTCCCCCTCCCGGGGCCGGGGCACCTCCCTCCCTCCCTCCCTGCCCCCATCCTCTCGGACGGAAAACCGGCGCAGCCAACCAGAGGACGCAAACGAGGCTCGCCCGGCACCTCAATACAATATTAAGCATGTACCTCCATGATGTACCTCCGTGCTTGCTTCGTCGTGAAAAGGTGCTTTTATGACAGGATACGGTGCGAACATCAAGCTTCATCGGCCAAATCGCAAGTCCTCTTGATGTAGTCTACGAGTGCAGTGCGTACCATTGGTTGATCCGTACAGCCTCTGCCCGGGATACGGCCGCCAACAGATACGACACGTGCACACGTCCACACAGCACATATCGCAGCGCCGAAGTGTTCCACCTAGAAGCTATAAATCAAACCGGGAGGCAATGCCTGTCTCGTCGCTGTGCTAGTGACCCAGATGCATTTCCATGGGTCCCGTATGAGATGCATTTCCATGGGTGCCGTACGAGATGCATTTGATGGGTGCCGTACGAGATGCATTTGATGGGTGCCGTAAGAGGCGACATCTCAGTGCCACGTGTGTGTGTATGTGTTGCTTAGGCAGGCAGAGCAGGAGTGCGTGACATGCACACGGGCGGAGTCGCGCCTCCGAAAGTTGCCCGTGCGTGTGTGTGTATGTGTATGTGTATGTGTGCGTATGCGTGGGGGGTGGGCGGCGACGGTCTGCTTAAGGCGGTCAACGCGTGCCTTGGGCTATGCTGCGCTTGCCACGAATACATAAACGACACCACTACCTCCACCACCACCACCCACGCGACCCCCACGCAGAGTCCGGCCGTGGCAGCTCCGCTGCACCCCCCCTACCAACATCACATCACATCACATCACATCACATCGCGAAAGACCTCAGGCGATCCACAACGCCCACAGGGGGCAGCTGTCCCCCGGTTGACCCAAAAGCCGCCTTGAGGTGCAACGCAAGCCGTCCTCGGCCGACACGTATGCGCCGTACCGTCCGATCCCGTACACCACCGTACGTGTCGTTCGCCGGCGTGGATGCAACCATGCCCTGCACACCGGCCCGCCGTCAGCCTGATGGCTGTCCGATCCGGGAATCACCGCCGACTGATGTCCCAACGATCTGTTCTGTTCTATAAAGGTTATCACACCGTAATACGCGAGATACTCGTCCTCTAAACGATTGAATGGAGGGACTTTATAAGCCCGAAGCAAGTGAACTCAGGAACGACCGTGTTTGTGGCTCCGACACAACCCAACTCACTCCAACAACCCAGATGCCGTGAAGAGGGTGAGAATGTCCGCTTGGGGGGGGGGATGTGTTTTGGAGGAGCCCGGCAGCACGCGCGGGACCGCCGGCTGGGGGGTCCACGGACCCATGGGTCCCTCCAACAGCGGGCGCGCGCGGAGGGAAAGTCCCCCCCCTTGGCGCGCGCGCGCGCGCGCCGCGGTGGGTGCTGTGACGCAGGAAGGCTCGCTCTAGGACTGCGCCGCATGTGGGAACCGCCTGCTGTGTGAAGGAAGTACACGTGGAGCACCGAGTGGTGCAAATCAGCCGCAACCAAACCCCGCAACTCCCCCTTGATCGATGCCTGCCCGCCTCTCCACGTTTGCAAACACACACACAGGCACACACACAGGCACACACACACACGCTCTTTCATGTTCTGCCTGCTTAAATAACACACTGTTTCATGTTCAACCAACAGCACGTACCGTACATAATATACACATACTGGGAGACAGAGAGGATGACTGTAGTTGTTGTTGCCGCGCCGCGCAGTTCTTTCGATAGCACACCGCATTCGCCGAGTTAGTTGGTGGTTTGTTGGTGTGTTGGTTGGTTGGGGTAACCATCTTGAACGACACACATGCAAACAGACAGGCGTGCACGTGCGCGCGCCGGCTTACGGTATCAGGTCAGATGAACCCCGCACTGCGGCCCCCGGACATCCATTCCCTTCCACCCATTACCATCCAGGCCACTGTCTCATGTCGGCAGTATACCCCCCCTGCCCTCGAGTCCTGGTCTGCCGACGCTGTTGCGAGATCCCGCCCCCCCCCCGAGCCCCCTCTTCCCCCTTTACGACTCCCCCCCACACACGCGCGCGCAATGGCGGAGGATAGCGGGTCGATCTTCGACGCGCCCACCACATGCCGCGCGCTCCTACGGTGATACGGTGGTGTGGTGCGTTGCTCGCATGGCACGACAGGCATACCGAGTGTAGATGCCCATGGCCATTCGTCGAGTAGTCGAATGCCGAGCGCGTGTCGAGTGAGCGGTGAATGCCGATGAACAGGGTTGGTCGGTGGTTGTGCGGCGGCGCGAATCGTACAGTTCGCAGATCACCATTATTGCCCCCATGACGAGCCCGTACACAGATGAAACGAAGCACCACCGGCAATGATTGCAGCAGTAGCAGTAGCAGCCAGGATCGCGACAAGAAAAACAGTATGTGGAAATCGAAAAGGAACGACAGGAGCAAAAGATGTATGTGGTGACCTCCCAACCCCTCCCCAACACACGCCGAGGGCGGCCCCCCTCCCTCCTCCCTCCCGGTGTGCAGGACTCCACGTTGCGGCGCCGCCACACCACCAGTGGCAGTGGTGGTTGTGCTCCCCCTCAAAAGGACCACCCCAACGCCGCCGCCACCGGCGCAGCCGACGCGGTGAAGACGGCCCCATGCCCGCCCCGAGGACGCCCCCCACTCCGCCGTCAGGGTACAGTCGAGTCTTCACGCGACCGTAGCTCCGGCAGCAGCGCAGTATAGATTTCCTATTCTCCGCTTCCTCATCATAACCACACGCACACAGACCGACACGGCCCGCGCGGCCAATCCGCGCCGCGCGGCAACCAAGCCCTGGTTCGAATCTGACCCGTGGGACTGTCGCAAGACCCGTGGGTCGGTCGGTCGGTCTGCTGCGCGTGGGGCGCCCGGCCGGCTGTTTCTCTCACCGCGATCCGACTCGACCGCCGCCGCCGCCGCCGCCGCTGCTGCCCGTGGGACTGCCCAGCTTGCCGGACGGTTCCAACGCGGCTGTCGTACGGAGCCCGCCGCCCTCGCCGCCGCCGCCCCCGACGGCGTGGCTGCCCCAGCTTGACGCCGGGGAGCCGAGGCCCAGCCGCGAGCCCCGCTGCGATGACGTCACCGCCGTCGTCGCCGCCGCCGCCGCCGCCGCCACTGCTGTTGCAGCCCCCGCGGTGAACGTGGCGGAGGCGCTTCCCGAGGAGCCGTCCGGCAGAGGTGGACGGGCCGACGTCGCGGTCCCAGGCAGCTCTCCGGACTCCAAGTCGTACAACTGGTCCCCACCGCCGCCGCCGCCGCCAGCTGCGCTCTGGCCAGCGCTCAGCTTGCTGGCGCTCGTCGAGCGGCGGCTCGGTCCCGCCAAGATCAGAGCCGCCGACGAAGGCGGCGGCGGCGGCGGCGGCGGCGCGTCCGGGTCGCTGGCGCTGGGCCGAAGTAGGACGTACGGCACGCCATTCCCTCCGCCGGCGCCGCCAGCGCCCCCACCAGCGGAGCTGCCGGTGGCTCCGCCGCCGCCGGCGAGGGTGGCGGCGGTGGCGGCGGCGGCGAGGGGCTGAGTGGAGGAGGTCCTGGCCGGGCTCAGCTCCTGTGACAACCGCATCTCCTGAACCGTCGTGTACGACTCGACGCACCGCTCTCCGTCGGGTCCTGTCGTACCAGCGCGTGGCTCTGCCGTCACCGGCGGTAAATGCGCTGGCGGCGGCGGCGGCGGCGGTTTCAGGAGCGGCGGCGACGGGAACGCGTCCCTCGCCGCCTCCGGCGGCGTCACCGGCACCGCCGGCGACACGGGTGACGGCGGCGACGGCGGCGGCAGCTTCAGAAGCGCCGCCGGCGGCGCCATCACAACGGGGACAGCCGCCGTCGGCGTCAGCGACGGCGAGATCCAATGCGTGCTCTGCCTCTGTGACGACACCCTCGTCGACTGAAGCGGCAGCTGCGGCGGCGACGGCGACGCGGCCACCCCCAGCGGCGACGGCTGGCCCAGCACGATGAGCGACGGCTGCGCCGCCGCCGCCGCGACGTCGGCCCCCGGCTTGACGCTGCCGCCGCCGCTGCCGCGCGGTTTCTCCTGCCGCCGCCGCCGCCGCCACTTGGGTTCCGCGATGAATGCGACGACTCGCGACATGGCGGGGCCCAGTGTGAGGCTCAGCCACTGGCGGACCTCACTCCGGGTGACGCGGCCGTCGCCGTCACTGTCGAGCACCTTCAGGGCGTACCTCCACACCTCCATTGCCATGTGGTACACGAACCACAGTATGATGGCCACATACACCGCCAGGATGCACACGCTGAGCGCCTGGGCGGAGGGGGAGGGAGGGAGGCAGGGAGGCAGGGAGGGAGGGAGGGGGAGGGAGGGAGGGAGGGGCAGAGAGGGGGAGGGAGGGAGGGAGGGAGGGAGGGGGAGAGAGGGGGAGGGAGGGAGGGCGACGGTTAGGATGGGCAGATGGATGAACGGCGGGAGGGGCGGAAGGTTAGGAGGAAGGATGAGGAAAACAGGAAGGGAGGGTGAGGGCAGGAGGGGCGGGGGGGGGCGATTCGCATGGCGATCTGCATCCGGAATGGATCCGAGATCCCAGGTCAGCATATTGGATCCCGGACCGGAAATGGGCATCAGCAACCGGCACCCGTGTCGCAGTCAGGTTCGAGCCCCGATTGTTGGTACGACGCTCGTCCCATGGGCGCCGTACCTAGGGGCTCACACTGGTTTGCCGGTTTTCCCACAGGAAGTCCTCCCTCCCTCCCGCTCGCCCTTCCTCCCTTCCTATGCTCCACCGTCTCCCCTCCTGCCCCACTCCTCACCCTTCTGTCAATAAAGCCAGCGAACACCCCCCCCCAAAGAAAATGTCAGCCACTGTGTACCATAGCATTGGTCCTCCCCCTCCAGCTGCCCCCTCTCCCCCTCCCGCCTGCCCCCGGGGGGCAGCAGCGCAGTTCGAACGTGTCCACCAACATCCTATCGCCGTTGGCTGTCACCGATGACCCGCGGGGTCCGCTGTAACATCCTAATAATAAAAAAAATCCTATACTCGCCCTTTTTGTCAATAAAGACAGCGACATCGCGAAACAATCACCGATTGTGTAGTAGGAACCCCCCTCCCTCCCCCCTCCCCCCCACCTGCTTTGTGACCTGGCTGATGTCGTCCACCAGGAAGAAGCAGCAGAGGTAGAGCACCCCCAGGGTGGCCCCCAGGGAGGTCAGCTCCAGGGAGTTGAACCGGGGCTGGTCGAAGGGCCGGAAGTAGAGCTGCAGCACCACCGCCAGCACCACCACCCCCATCACCGACAGCACCTGCGGACAGGACGGCGCCGGAGGACCACCCATGCCACACCCAACGCGGGTGGGGCGGGGTGGTGGGGTGGTGGGGGTGGGGATGGGGTTGCAGGTGATTGGAAGGAGGGGGTGGGGGTGGGGGTGGGGGGGATTGGGTTTTGAGTTTGAGGGTGGGAATCAATTTAACGCAGCATCAAAAGTATAACATGCGTTAGTGTTTACACCTGCGGTATATTCACGGAGCCTTGCAGGAGTACGGGTCACGGACCGCCACGCGGGG
Source organism: Eudorina sp. 2006-703-Eu-15 (assembly GCA_003117195.1). Classification (NCBI taxonomy): domain Eukaryota; kingdom Viridiplantae; phylum Chlorophyta; class Chlorophyceae; order Chlamydomonadales; family Volvocaceae; genus Eudorina; species Eudorina sp. 2006-703-Eu-15. Next base: position 81,270 of record BDSI01000121.1, read on the forward strand.
CGGGGGGGAGGGGATGACGGGGTATATGCGATGTCCCGAAGGACCGCCGGACCCCTTCGTACATCACCGTACGATACGGCACGTTCAGCGCCCGTACCTGTACGATATCCTCCGCCGAATTAGTCACGAGCAGCAGCCCCACCACCAGCAGCTTGCGAGCGATGATGACCGACTCCCAGTAATAGGCAGTACGGCGGTAATCTGTACGGCAGCGGGGGTTGGAGTGTAGGAAATGGGGGGTTGGGTGTTGGGTTTTGGTGGGGGCGCTGCGTGACACACGGCAAGGGAGGCGTGGAGTCGACGCAGTGAGTTTGGTGGTGGTGGTGGTGGTGGTGGTGGCGGTGGTGGCGGTGGTGATGATGCGTGCAGGGGGGTCCCGAGGTACGGGGTGGCCTGCTGGCGTGCTGAGCTGGTTGGTACTGGCGCCCGAATGAATCACGTTCTTTCTCGTGGGTGTGTGTGTGTGTGGGGGGGGTGTGGGTGTGTGGGTGTGTGTGTGTGTGGGTGGGTGGGTGGACGGATGGATTGGGGGGTTTAGGGGGAGGCGGGAGATCCCCCCCGTCTCGGCGGAAGAAGTGGGGGAGAGGGAAGTGAATTCAGGCGGTGATCTCCCGCTCTCGTACCTTCGTACAAGAAGCCGTACCGGTCGCTGAACTGCACCTCGTTGAGCCGCCCCCGGGCCGCGTTGATCCGCAGCCACAGCGCCGACCCCACCGGCACCCCCACACACCACAGCACCAGCCCCGGCACCGCCACCACCAGGGTGAGCACAAGGTGCTGCCCGGCGAAACACACCATGCCGTAGTCCAGCTCCCAATAGGAGCCTGGGGGTGGGGGTGGGGATGGGGGGTAAGGGGGGTAAAAGGGGTGCCGCAAAGGGGGTGCCGCAAAGGGGTTAACAACCCAGAGGGGTAAGCTGGGCTCGGGTCGGTATGAGCTCGGTGCCGAGAGCATTCGACCGAAAGGAAGTGCGGCTCGGACCACCACACGCCCCACCCACCCACCCACCCACCCACCCACCCCACACGCCCCACCCACCCACGGATCTCAGGTAGCCCGCGTACACTCCGGTCATCTCGTCCAGCGTCTCGCACTGGTAGACGGACAGGATAGCGTCGGTCACCTGGCGGGGGGGAGGAAGGGGGTAAGAAGGGGGAAGGGGGGTAAGAAGGGGGAAGGGGGTAAAGGTGGGGGGAGGGGTTCAAAGCGAAAAACAAAGAGGAGAACCAAAATGGGGGCCCGGGCGCAGTTGCTGGGCAAGGGTGCCGTACACCGTACGGCATCATGCGGGGACTCGCTGCCCCCTCCACGTGCCCCTTCCGAGCCCGCCTCTACTCCCCCTTATGTCAATACAGACAGCGAGCCCGCACAAGAGCACCCAACCGACAACTGTAATAACCGACAACCCCCCTCAACCGTCAACCCCCCTCGCGGCCTCACCGAGGGGTAGAAGTAAAAGACAGCCGTGATGGCGGTCACCAACATCCGGGTCGTCATGTACGGCTGGAACGCGACGGGGCCGCCCGCCGCCGCCGCCGCCGCCGTCATCTCCGTCATCTCCGTCGCCGCCTTCGGGCTCCCAAAACTGAGCGACAACGCCTCCCGCTCCGGACCCCCGCCGCCGCCCCCGCCGCCGCCGCCGCCGTCGCCGCCGCCCCCGCCGGCGACCGACCCGTCGGTCCCCGCCGCCGGCGCCGCCTTGCGGCTCCGCCGCAGGTACACGCCGTACAGCAACACCCACACCGGCACCGCCAACAGGATCAGGATCCAGGGCACGCAGACGGCCAGTATCGTGCGCTGTACGGCCTTTGAGATGCCGTTGTTGGGCAGGCTGCAGTCGATGGACACCAGGGTGCCCGTCACGGCGCTGGAGGCGGATGAGCCCACATTGAAGAGGTTGTCTAGGAAGGAGGGGAAGTCCAAGTCCAGCTGCCGCACCACGGAGGTCACCTGCAGAAAGTTGATCAGGATCTGCGGAAAGCGGGGAAAGGGGGAACGGGGAGGGGGAACGGGGAGGGGGAACGGGGAGGGGGAGGGGGATGTGGGAAACTGGGTGATCTGCATCCTGGTTAGGAGTGCCCCCTTATGTTAGTCGGCCCCCTTGTGTTAGTCGGGCCCCCCTCCCCCCGCACTCGCCTTGAGCACCACCGTGTGCGGCGGCTTCTCCGCCCGCTGCAGCTCGTCCTCCTTCAGCTGGGCCCGCAGGTCCGTACCCGGCCACGTGCCCGACGTCGCGCCGGAACTGGCCGCCGCGGCGGCGCCGCCGCCGCCGCCGCGACCCCCCGGCTCGCCGCAAGTCACGCTGCCGCTGCCGGCCGCGGCGGAACTATTCTCGCCGGCGGCGGCGGCGGCGCGGCCACCCGCGCCATCCGGCTTGCGCCGCCGCACGGTCCCGTGCCAAGACGTTCCGCCGCCCCCACCGCCGCCGCCGCCGCTGCCGCTAGGCGAGAGGCCCTCGGCGATGGGCCCCCCGACGAAGCTCCTCTTGCTGGCGGCGGCGCTAGCGGCGGCGGCGGCGGCGGCCTCTTTATCCGCCGCCCGCGACATCCGGGACAGCCGGTGCCGCCGCGCCGCCGCCTGCTCCCCATCCGAGCCGCCGCCGTCGGAGACCTTTGCGTCCCGCGGGCCGCCGCCGCCGGCGTCGTCGTCGTCGTCGCCGCCGCCGCCGCCGCCGCCGCCCGGACCCACAGCGACACCGCCGGCGGCGGGAGCTGCGGCGGCGACGGCGGCGGCGGCGGGGCCGCTGCTCTGCGCCAAGCGGCTCTCCCTGGCCAGTACGGATCGGGGCACTCGGCTGCGGACGTTGGGGCGTGTGCCGGGCAGTACGGCAGGCGGCAGCGCCACGACCGAGCCCTCCCGCGCGTCCACACCCACCACGCCCACAGACCCGCCGCCGCTCAGCCGCCCTCCAAAACCACCGCCCCCGTTGGCGTACCCGTACCCCTTGCCGTACGGATCAGCGCCGCCGTCATCGCCGTCGTCTTCGCCGCCGCTGGCGGCGGCGCCGGCGGCGCCCTTCCGCGCGGCCTCCGCCGCCAGCTGCGTCATCGCCGCCGTCGCCGCCAGCTCCAGGATCCCGCCGGTAGTGGCGGCGGCGACGCCAGACTTGGTTCTGCCGCTGCCACTGCCGCGCTGGCTGGCGCCGCCGCTAATGCCGCCGCCGCCGCCGTGCAAGCTGCCGCTCGCACGTCCCCCGCCGCTACCGCCGACGTCGTACCCGCCTTCCCCGCCCGCCGGGACGTCGGCGACGTCGAGGACCTCGTCGTCGTCGCCGTCGCCGTCGCCGTCGCGGCCGCGGTGCGCGCGCCCGGGGCCGTTGACCTCCCCCCCTTGCAGCAGCAGCAGCAGCGCCGCGCGGCTCTCCCCCAGGGACCGCCCCAGGGTGGCGCGGATGGTCCACGCCAGCAGCGCAATCGTCAGCAGGTACGACATGCAGTAGTACAGCGTGTTGAGGCTGCGGGCGGGGCAGTGGTAGCAGCGGCCGTTGGACCTCCAGCCGTACTTGGGCACTACGCACTGGGCGCACAGCCGACCCGTGTAGCCGGTGTTGCACTGCAGGGGGGCGGGCGGAAGGGGGCGGGGGAGGGGGACGGGGAGGAAAAGGGGGGGTGTAGGTAATTTGTGGCCGTCCTTTATTTAGGGAGGCGGGTGGCGAAGTTGGGGCGTGTTGGGGAGGTCAAAGAGGTTCAGAGAGGCCGGGGGGTTCAGAGGGGGGGCCCCGCCAGCGAACTCTCCCCCCCCACACGCCCTCCCCCCGCTAAGCCCCGGGTTTGTTCCCGGGTAGGGTGTTCCTTTCCCACCCCCAAGTCCACCCATTTTCCCCCCCTAGCCAAGCCACAGCCCCCCCTCTCCCCTCCCCCTTCCATCCCCCCACCTGCAGCTGCCAGTACTCGGACACGTCCGCCAGCACGCTGTCGGCGGGGGCGGGCAGTGCGGTGTCCTCGGGGCCCAGCTCCGCCTCCTGGTAGGCGCCCAGGATGAAGGAGCGGTTGGCGTAGATGCAGGCGGGCGCGTAGGGACAGGCGTGCATCTGCATGGGGAGAGAAAGGGCGGGGGGGGGGGTTAAATTGAAAAAATAAATAAACCCGTAGAACGAACCCGGGCACACCCAGCATAATGCAGTATACTTACGGGGTGCGGTACCTGCAGAGCAAACGAAAAGATAGAGACCGCGCCCGGGCGCGGGGCGGCGCGGCCGCGCTGCCGCAGTGCCACAACAAGCAAACTGCGAACCCAACCCAACCCGGAAAGGACAGATACGTTACCGACCTGTGGTGGTAGACGGAGTAGCCGCGCCGCGAGCGATGTCCAGGGCCATGGCGATGCAGGGAGGGAAGCCGAGGAACGGAGTGAGCGAGGGTGGCAACGATTGCGAAGAATGACAAAAGCAAACATCAGAAAGAAGGCAGTATGCGAGAATGGCGGGGCGGCAGCGCGGCGCGAAAGAGGACAGGGCGGACGAGGGGAAGCGGGATATGGGACGGGGACGGGAGGCGGGGGGGGGGGGGGGGAGGGGCCGGGAGGGGAGGCAAGAAATGGAGGGGGGGTGTCGAGGAGGAGGGGTATAGGAAATTGGTAGGAGGAGGGGGGGCAAAGAAGCATACATGGAGGGGGGGCCGTCGGGGTGGGAAGCCGACAGGGGGCGGGGAGGGAGGAGCGGTGACTGATTGCGCGGTTTCATTGCCTTGATGGTGGACAGGAAGGTGGCTTCCAGCGGGGGAAAGCCCCAAAGCCTCAAACGCACCAACCCCATTCAGAGCAAGATGGCCGCGCCTCCGCGCCCGCAACCCCCCCTCCACCCCCCCACCCCTCACCCACACCTCCCACCAGCATCCCCACCCAACATCTAATACCTCATACCGGCATCCCCCCTCGTCGCCCCCTTACAAACAACACACACACACACACAGTTCGCGGGCCCCGACTACCGGTCAGTATCTTTTCCTTCTGCACGGGCTGGGACGGTTGTGCCGGGCACTTGCTTGCTTGCTGTCAGCATTGCACGCGCTGTTGACGCATACGCCCTTGCTTTTGCTGCACCTTCGGATCAGTAGGTAGTTTAGTAGAGTTTTCGTCTGCATTAGCCTACGACGTCATCACCGCTACTTCTGCTGGCGTCACGGCGCCCACCGGCGCTCGACAACGATACGGGGCGCTACAGCATCACGGACTACACCACCTTGGGACTACTTATGGTCGACATACTTCGCCCTGGCATATTGGTAACTCTGGTCTCGGTCTCAGTCGTCGGTTGCGTTGCTGGACACGGTTCTGCTTGTTCGCGGCTCAGCTTTTCTCCTTGCTAACACACACACACACACACACACACACACACACACACCTGCGGCGAGAGGGGCGACGAGTGCCAGAAGCCGTTGTTGGGCAGCAGGTAGCCGCGCGCGGTGCTGTTGGCGGCGCGGCTGCCGTTGTAGTTGCAGGAGGCGTCGGAGGGGCAGACGTCGCAGGTGGCGTTGCGGAAGTTGAAGGTGTAGTAGTTGTACGAGGCGGCGGCGGAGGCGCTTCCCGCGGCGGAGGTCCCCGTGCACTCGTTGCACTGGTCGCCGCCGCTGTCCTGCACCTCACCCAGCCGGCAGGACCGGATCTGAGGAGGGGCGCCAGGGGGGGGGAGGTTGTCTAATGCATTTTTTGGAAAAAAAAATCGAAAGATAGCGTGGCCGGTGGCGGCGTATTGGCAACAGGAGCCCGTTGGGGGGTCGATGGGGGTTTAAAGCGAGGGGGCCACCTCAAATCATTACCCAACGCACCCACCCCGCACACTCGCGGGGGAGGGAGAGACACGGTCAGCTCAGGAAGGAGGGCGGGAGGGAGCCGTCGGGCGGCCCGGCAGAGCGGCATGCGCGGCTGGCCCCGCCCGGTGTGGCCCGGCCTGCTCCGACAACAACACACATGGGGTGGGGTCCGGGCGCTCCGGCGCACCCCCACCCCACCCGCCCCGCGGGCCCCAGGTCCGCGGCGGAGGGCGTCCACCCGGCCGCCTTGGGCGGCAATCTACCCAACCGCCTAACCACCTAACCAACACAGTAGTACGTCACCCCGGATCCCGTACCCAACGCCACACGTTCCCCCAAACCCGTAGTGTCGCGTGCGGCCTGCGGCGCGCGGGGGGGGGGGGCGGGGCAGGGGACCTCACCTGGAGCGACAGCTCCGCCCTGTCGTACAACCACTCGTCCGACACGCCTGGAGGTATCAAGGGGGGTTCAGGCGGGGCGAGGCGGGGGTGGAAGCGTGGCAAACACAGGCCAGCGGTAACAGGACCGAACCCCGAACCCCCGCATCGACCCTCGGGTCGGTTCTCCTGCCCCCGAGCAGTCACTCCGTCCCGGCCGTCCTCGCGGTGCTCTCCCGGAAGTCCTTCGATGCACCCATCCAGCCACATCTCTTTCCCCTACCGCCAAGCTGAAACCTCCCCGGGTGGGGGTGGGGGTGGGGGTGAGGCAAACCCCCGGGGGGAAGGGGCGAGTGATCAAACCTCTCCTGCAGGGCGACTACCCCACGCGTCACCCCACCCCACCCCACCCCACCCCGAAACTGCACAGCGTCACCCAAGGGGGGTTGACCTCGCGAGCCACGGCCCCGCCCCCCGTCCTCCGCCCTCTGCCCCACGGCTCGGACATCGGCCGCCCACCGCCCACCGCCTTCCCGGCGGCTCGCTCTGAAACCAAGCCCTCCCCCTGATCCTCCCTGGTTGCCTCCCAAGTGTCCCCCTGTACACAACCCCCCACCGCCGAACCCCGCGCACTGCCCTCGCAGCCCATCCCCCGCCCCCCATCACGCCCCGGTGTGCCCGGGTTCGTTTCTGGGTTTCTTTCCTCTCTTTTCACTTCCACCCCCGGCCCGCCCCCCCATCACGCACCGATGGGCAGCGCGAAGAAGCTGAGGTCGTAGGTGTCGGGGGGCGCCCGGATGCGGAAGGAGCTGAAGTTGGCGACGCCGTCGGTGGTGGTGACGCTGTAGCCGCTCAACACGTACTTGCTCAGGTTGGTGTCAGTCGGGAACCAGAGCTGTAAGGAGGGCGGCAGGCAGGCAGGCAGGCGCGCGGGGGGGAAGGGGGGGGTAAAATTTGAGCAATAAAGAAACCAGAAACGGACCCGGGCACACCCAGAAATACTCAGGGGGGCCCGCGACTGCGACGAGACTGAAGAGATCCAAGCCGGCAATGGTGTCGAGCGCTCCAAAACCACAGCCCGCCAGCCCGGCATTCCCAAACCCGTGGACGAGGAGGGCGGCCGCCGTAGCTAACCCGCCAACACGCCACAGATTTCGCCGTTTCTTTTCACACATTCTTCGATGCAATTTCGACCAACTTCAACCAACCTGACCCGCTCACCGCCACGGTGGTGCCAGTGGCCTCGTACGTCCCCCGCGTGATCGTCGTACCCAAACTGTCGTACAGCGCCAGTACGACGGTCAGCGCGGAATTGCTGCTGACGTCGGTCCGCGAGCTGACGGTGACGTTGGTGGCCTCACGCAGGCCCTGCAGCCCGGTGGCGACGCCGGGGCCGTAGCCGCCCTCGGAGGCGGTGTTGTTGGACCAGCCGCTGCTACAGCCGTTGGTGAAGCCGTTGCGCCACTTGGTCAGGTTGGTGTCGTCGTACACGTCGTTCGGCGGGCAGGTGATCCGGACGGCGGTGACGTTCGCGGCGTAGACGGCGCCGCCGGCGCCGCCCGCCGCGACGTTGTTGACGAGGCTGCTGTTCGCCAGGTTGAAGCGCGCGCTCGTGCACGCGTCGTCGTCCGCCTGGATCTCGCATTGCCGCGTGGCGAAAATCTGCGGGGGTGGCGGCGGAGGTGGTGGCGGCGGCGGCGGCGGCGAGCCAGGTGCAACCCGTGGGTCAGAGTTTGCGGCGCGGGTCGACCCCTGGGTCCGTTTGGCGGCGGCGCGGCAGGCATGAGCCGGGTGTGGGGGCTCTGCGGGCGGGACATGGAGTCGGCCGACCAAACGGCGACGCGGCCACCAGGGGCGGGGCGGGGCGGGGCGGGGGCACCTTGCCCCCCTTTCCGTCTCCGGCCCCCCCCCCACGTGCCCTCCTCCGCAGTCCTGATTTAAGCGTCCCGGACCTTCCAGCCCGCAGTCCCCATGCACAGCTTCACACGACTGCTCATTCGGGCGGCGCGCCCTTACCCTTCCCCCTTACATCCCCTTCCCAGACTTTCCCACACGGGACCCCTTCCTCCCTGCCCCTCCCCCTGCCGCCTCCCCCTGCCGCCTCCACTTGCCCCCTCCCCCTGCCCTCTCCCCCTGCCGCCTCCCCCTGCCCTCTCCCCCTGGCCCCCTGCCCCCCCCCCCTCTGCCCCCCCCCTCACCGCGCCGCCCGAGGTGGCCATGTTGCCGTCGAAGGAGCAGCCCGACACGTTCATGGAGGTGGTGATGCTGGCGCACACGGCGCCACCCGCGCCGAAGCTGCTGCGGGTGCAGTCCTGTGGGCGCGTTGGGCGGGAGCGTGGGGGGGGGGTATGGGACATTGGTAGACGTGGGAGCGTGGGGGGGGGGGTATGGGACATTGGTAGACGTGGGAGCGTGGGGGGGTATGGGACATTGGTAGACGTGGGAGCGGGGGGGCTGGGGCAGAGGCGCGCGGGGGGAGCTGTCCGAGTGCTCACGGAGGCAGGACCGGGGGGGAGGAGACGAGGGAAGGGTGCGGGGTGATGGGTGTGGACCCGGCTTGGACCCACCATCACCCGATGAGGTGCAGCGCCCTCCAGACGCCCCCGGCTGCAAGGGCCCAGCCCATCCACACCCGTATCCGGCACACCCACGCCCCGACAAAATCAACCAACTCCGACCGCAGGGGCCCGCTGAGGGCCAGCTGGGAAATGGATGGGGACTTGGTCGGCGATGATGAGCTGCGCTGACCGCCAGAGCAGCCAGGGCCCCATGGTGATGATGGATGCACTGATAGCAGGCATCCGGACTCCCCCCGATGACGTGGCGGCACCCCTCCGGTCCACTTTGCGCAGCCGTGCCGTCCCTTTGCGCAGTCGCGAGGGCTGGGAGCGCTGGGAGCGCGTGGGGTGGTGGTGGTGGTGGTAGTGCTCGTTGGGTATGGGTATGGAGAAATGACACCCGTTCGTTCAAGTGGGGCGGGACCGCGGGTCCCCGGGCCCACCTTGGAGGTGAAGCTGCTCGCATTCAGGGCCGCTCGGTTGCTCCGAAACACGCTGTCAGCCAGCCAAACGGTCCCGGCGGCCGAGTACACGGCAAGCGCGCCCGCCGAGCCGTCCGCGTTGTTATCCAGGAAGCTGCTCCTGGGGGGGGGGCAGGGGGGGAGGGGGACGGGAAGGCAGGCACGCGGGGGGAGGGGAGGGAAGGGGAGGGAGTCAGGGTGCGGGGGTGGGGGGCCGCGGGGAGGGGCGATTTACGTGGCGTGGGGCGCGGGGGTGGGGACCGCGGGGAGGGGCGATTTACGTGGCGTGGGGCGCGGGGGTGGGGGCCGCGGGAGGGGCGATTTACATGGCGTGGGGCGCGGGGTGGGGGACCGCGGGGAGGGGCGATTTACGTGGCGTGGGGCGCGGGGGTGGGGGGCCGCGGGGAGGGGCGATTTACGTGGCGTGGGGCGCGGGGTGGGGGACCGCGGGGAGGGGCGATTTACGTGGCGTGGGGCGCGGGGGTGGGGGGCCAGGCGAGGCCAGGCGAGGCCAGGTGGTGAGGGAGAGGTGAGGAGACAGAGAGGGGGGCCGACGAGCGTGTTGGGGACCTACCAATCGACGAAACAGAGCCCAACGCGAGATCAGCACAATCAACAAAGCGTGAGGGGTGCTAGAAGCCTGGTGGCGCGAGGCGGGGCACCCGCCGGGACGGGTGCGAAACCCGGGGGGGCCCGAGCGGGCTGTCGTACAGGGACACGTGGTTGGACGAGACGAGAAAGTCTCCATTTCTACGTTCTCCAGTTCCGGCCCCCGGGGGGGGGTCGAGCTTGGGTGTGCAAGGGGGGGGGGCGCACTGAATCATCGTGCAGAAGGGGGGTTGGGGTGGATGGTACGGGATGAGGGATCAGGTGGTGTGTGTGTGGGGGGGGGGGAGGGGGCATCCCTTTCTTCCAGGTCAGTCTACATTTGCATCGCACATCCATAGCCGGGCGGGTTCACTGTTGCCGGGCACCCTGCTTGCTGTATCGCACCGCACGCGTCGTTTGCGCATGAAACCCTGCTTTGCCTTGACATTAGCCTATAGGAATTACTGGCCGCGGGCCGGCTAGGTAGCAGTTTTTGCTCTTTGGGTTCGGTCGTTACAACTCTTCTCGCCAGCCCCACTACGGTGTCTCATCAGCCGTCCGCTATCTCAACATATCAGCTCCTACTTATCTCGTCGGCGTCAACGCTTCGCCGTCTTCGTCAATGTCTACATCGGCGGTTATCGGTTTGTTGCACCTTTGCGGTTTCGCTGTCTTTATTGACAATAAGGGGGGAGGGGGGCGAGAGATGCGGGCCTGGCGAGGAGGGGCTAGAGGGGCGTGGGTGCAATGGAAACCAAATAGAGCTGACTGCTGACCGCCCGGCGCCTGGATCATTGCGAGAGGAGGGGGCGGGGAGAGGGAGAGGGGGAGAGGGGATTCGACCGCCCGGACAGCTGCGGTCACCCATTTTTTGCGGTGACGGACGTTTCGCGGTTATCCTCGCCCGTCTTAATTCACGCAAGGTGCAGGCCCGTCTTTACTGAATACTGATGCAAGCGGGGGCCGGTCCCCTCCCGGGCGCTCACTGGTTGGCTGCGAAGATGTTGCAGCTCCAGCACTCCACCGCCCCCCCGTAGGTGGCGCTGTTGAGGCTGAAGGTGGAGCTGAAGACGGACACCGTACCGCCGGTCGTGATGCTGCGGGGTGGGTGGGGGGAAGGGAGGGTGAGGGAAGGGGAGGGGGTATAGGGAATAGGTAAGACATCTTGATATACTGAGCAGGGCAGGGAGGGGAGGGGGCGGACGATTTAAGGCCCAGCGTCGTCAGCCGTCCACCCTCTGAACATCGTCGCCGCCGCCGCCGCCGCATCAGCATCAGCATCAGCATCAGCAACCCAGGGGTTGTCTCCACCTCACCTGATGGCGCCCCCGAACTTGTCAGCGTCGTTGGACGTGAAGTTGGTGCCGTACACCGTCATGGTGGCCTGGGTGGCCACCAGGAGGGCGCCGCCCTGCGTCCCGGAGGGGTGCGGGTGGGCGGGTGTGGGGATGGTGTGAGCAAAATGAAACTGAGCCGCGGGTGTGTGTGTGTGTGTGTGTGTGTGAGGGTGTCTGAGGGGAAAAGAAAAATCCAGGCCCGGGGTGTTGTGGGGTGGGGTGGGGATGTGGATGATGTGGGGTGTGGGATGTGTGTGTGGGGTGTGTGCGTAGGGCTCCGGGCGGTGAGGTGAGGTCAGGTTCCCAGGGCCACCACGGCAGGATTGCGGTGTGGGTTGCGGTGCGAGGACGGTCCCAACGTGGCCCGCCCCCGCTGCAGTGTGGCGGAAGCTGCTCACGGCCCAGGGGCAAGCGGCACCTTCACAACGGGCGGACTTCACACCCAGACCCAGACCCTGACCGGATCACGCCGCGCGTCCCCACGCCCCGCCCGGCCGGCCCCGTCCGAGCCAACCGGCCCCCAGCCCCCAGCTCCCACTTCCCCGGACGCACTTCCCCCGTTACAGTTCTAGTTCCAGTTGCCTCCTCGCCCCTCCCGCCTTCCCGCCCCTGCCCCTCCCGCCTCCCCCCCCTGCCCCTCCCGCCTTCCCGCCCCTGCCCCTCCCGCCTTCCCCCCCCTGCCCCTCCCGCCCCTGCCCCTCCCGCCTTCCCGCCCCCTGCCCCTCCCGCCCCTGCCCCTCCCGCCTTTCCCCCCTGCCCCTCCCGCCCCTGCCCCTCCCGCCTTCCCGCCCCCTGCCCCTCCCGAGGCTACAACCCCCACCTGCGTCGCGGTGTTGTCCACAAAGTTGCATCGGTCCGCCTTCGCCAGGGACGACAGCGACACGACCATCGCGCCGCCGTACAATCCCCCGAAGTTGGCCGTGAAGTTGACCCGGGTCAGTGTTACCAGCTTCGGGGCCGTGAACACCGCGATGGCGCCGGCCTGCCGCGTCGCCTGGGGGGGCGAGAGGGGGGCGCGAGAGGGGGGTGCGAGAGAGGGGTGCGAGGGGCGCGGAGGGTGTTGGAAATGGGTGGAACATAGACATATTCGCACTGCGCTGCTGCCCAAGGGCACAAAGTCCGGTGGAGAATGAACTGCACCCGGGGGTGGGCAGGGGAGGGGCGATGGCGTCTCAGAAGGGCGGTGGGCAGGGGCGACCCACGCGAAGGGAGGCGCACATGAATGTGACACCCTTATCAATGTGTGACTGGGCAGCTTTCTTTGCTAGTCCCCCCCCCAACTGTGGTGTGACTGGGCAGCTTTCTTTGCTAGTCCCCCCCCAACTGTGGTGTGACTGGGCAGCTTTCTTTGCCAGCCACCCTAATTGTGGTGTGACTGGGCAGTAGGTTGTAGGACCCTGCAGGACCTCGCAGCAGCAGCAAATACACGCGCGCACACCGCACACCCGCCATTCCGCGTACCTGGGGGTGTGCCCGGGTTCTCCTTAACCCACACCCGCCGCCACCCCCCCCACCTCGTTGTTCTCAAACGCGCTGTCGCTGATGGCGACGGGCACACTGTTGGACGTGATGAGCAGCGCCCCGCCCCGGCGGCCCAGGTCCGAGGTGCTGTCTACGGACGCGCCGTCGTACCCGCTGGCTGCGTTATCGGCGAAGTAGCACTGCGGGACGGGGCCGGACGGGACGGGACGGGGTGGCAGGCGGAGGTGCGGCATCGGACGCGGGCAACTCCGGAGGACGACGGAGAAGCGGTAACGCGTGTACAAGAAAGTTGAGATTTAAGAGGTCCAGAGATGTGTGTACGTGTTATTGGATGTGTGTATGTGTTATTGGATGTGTGTACGTGTTATTGGATGTGTGTATGTGTTATTGTATGTGTGTACGTGTTATTGGATGTTATTGTATGTGTGTACGTGTTATTGGATGTGTGTATGTGTTATTGTATGTGTGTACGTGTTATTGGATGTGTGTATGTGTGTGTAGAAGACAACTGAGCAGCGAACCGTGTATGATTGTGAGCGTGTGTATGGCGAGGACAACCGCGAGGCTCCGGCCACCCGCCACCGCCGGCCCACGGATCGCTCGACGCCTGGGCCCTGGGTCGAGGCGGCGATCCAGCCCCGCCACGATCGAGTCAGGCGACATCTCAGGTCGGCCCCCCCCCCAGTGCGGGATAGGGCCCTCTGCGCAGCCACCCGCCCTCCCCAGGGCCCCACTCCCCGCCACGCCCTCCTAAGACCTTGCCGCCCAGGGGCGAAACACGCGTCCTAACACCCCTGAAGACAGCGAAATCACGAAACAATCACCGATTGCATAGAAGTTGTCCGGTTGGCTGACGCCGCCGTTGAAGTAGGACGTATCAATTACGTCCTTACACCCCTCCCCCCTTCGGCTGGGGGACACAGCCACGTGGGCCCATGCCACCCGGCCCAACCCTCCCCGGGTACTCCACCACGCAGCCCCCCCAACCGCAGCCCCAACCCCCAGCCCCAACCGCAGCCCCAACCGCAGCCCCAACCGCAGCCCCAACCCCCACCCTCACCCCCAACCCCCCTTGCGGCGCCTGGACCGCTTCCGGCCCTGCCTCCCCGCACCTCGGAGATCTCCACCGCCACCTGGTTGCCCGCCCCCGCCTCCGCCACCACGCCGTTCAGCTCCACGGCACTGCCGTTACTGTTCCCGGTGAAGGTGCAGCCGGAGATGCTCAGCAGGACACCGCTGAGGACCGTCAGCGCGCCCTGGCCGCGGTTGCCGCTGAACGTGCAGTCCTCCACCTCCAGCGACCCCACGCCGCCGCTGCCCACGGTCGAGTACACTGCGGCGCCGGCGGACGCCGAATTGTTCTGGAAGACGCATTCCACGAGGGTGGCCTCCAGCCGTCCCCCGAGCGTCAGCGCGGGCGCGCCGGTGCTGCTGCTGGACCCGCTGCTGGACCCGCTGCCGCCGCCGGCTGAGGAGGAGGAGGAGGAGGAGGCACCCAGGGCGACGCCGTTGAAGCGGAAGACGCAGTTCTGCAGCGTGACGCGGACGGTGGCGCTGGTGGAGTTGTCGTCGGCGGTGGCCAGCAGCAGGGCGCCGGCGGGGCAGTTGACGAAGGTGACGTTGGTGATGACCAGGTCGGAGGTCAGGTTGCTGTCGGGGGCGGGGGCCGCGGGGGGAGGAGGGGGGAGGAGGGGGGAGAGGGGAGGTGGGGGCGGCGGGTTGAGGGTGGGGGCGGGCGAGGCTCAGGGTGGCAGGGCTGGGACCTACCGGGATCGCTGTGTGTTGTGAGGCCGCAAAAAAGGGGGTGGGGCCAGGGGAGGAAAGGCCACGGCGGGGCAATGGCACGGCCCCCTCGCCCTAGGTCCTACGGTGTCCTGGTGGACGCCACTCAGGCAACTGGAGCACAGCACGAGACTGACTCGCCAGGGGCAGGGTACACCCGCCCGACGGGGTTCGACGAGCGGGAACCGGGAGGGAGGGAGGGAGTGGGCGAGGGGCACGGCCGGATCGTGCGGTGTGACCGGGTGGCACGGCCGGCCAGGAGGCAAGCTGGGCAGTGCCCGGGTGGGTGTTCCCTTACCCCCTCCCCCCGGGCTGGGAGGTTGTTGACGGCGCCGTGTGGCCCCTTGGCCATCTCCGTTAGGGATGGGCGGCCGCACCGCAGCCGGGGTGAGGGTGAGAGGCGGTCTGAGGTGGGCAGTGGGCAGAATCCCAGCCGCAGATAGCACCCCTTGGCGCCCTGCTTCTCTTCATTTGAAGTCCTCGTGTATCGGAGATCGCACAGCGAGACCCGGGAGCGGCGCCGGCAGCAGTCCGGACACCGGACCCGGTGGCACTGTGAGCGCGCGCGTTCGGGCGGGGTTCCGACCTCACCTCAGCGCGAACAGCGTCCCTTTCGCACTCCGAGTCCTGTAATCAGAGCTCGCGCAATCATAGACAGTGTTGTCCGCTGGAACATCCGGCAGAGGCGCTGCTGGGGCTGCTGGAGCAGCGGCAAGCGACCTGCTCCTCCGGCTGCTGTCCATCCTGCTCAACGCTGTTGGAATGCTGGTGCCACCCGCGGTCCCAATACCATGTCCCAGGGTCCATGAAAAGAAGCACACGAACAGCCAGAGCGGTTCTGCTCGACCACGCCTCATTACCGACGCTCACTAAATGAGTATGTAAATGCGTACTGATGAAGTCATCCAGTAAAAGCCCCGCTGTGTTGTTCTTAGAAAGACGCGGGCGGAGGTCTTTTTTAGCGACCTGTCAGTCGAACAAAGACAGGGGCATCATTCACAAATATTTTGCATGGTACCAGGTAGCCTTATGAATATGTCAGGCACAAAGTTTGCCGTCCCGACCCTCCGACCGTACTGTACAAATGCAACAGAAATATTGCCTAAAGTGAATCCTAAAGTTGCGCACGCGACGTGTCTTGGGTCTTGCAGTCTCCAGATATTATCTTGTATGCTGCTTTGAATACCCCTCACCTGACCCCTAAGCACGGGCATTTTAACTCATTCCGCTTCCAGCAAAAGTTCAAAAACATGTTCAGTGGAAACTTGTTTTTTTCGCAGCAATCGACATAATACTTGTAGAAGTTACCAAAAGATGGACACTGAGCCAGGCCGGTCTTGGAGGTCTTACGGTTGGGGTGTCGTTCAACAGCTGCACAAGGGTAAGCTTTGCCCGTTCTCGTTCCAATTTCAGAAGTTGAGTGCAACGTGTCCAAGATGATTCCATATCTTTCCCATTGTCAGGATGGGTATGTTTCGACAAGTGGGCCGGTTGGTTAATTGGGCTGGACAACTCCAAGTACCAGTGGGCTGTCACTGAATACCACTTGCAGCAACGCGAGGTAGGAACCACACGCACACATCGCACCGCTTTCATCACCTTGTTGACAAGGCCGGACGTGTGCTTCCGCTATCCCAACAGTTGGACCGCGAGGGGACCAGACGTGTCGACGCCGAGGTGAGTCAGTGACTCAGCCAGACAGCCGGCCCAGCCAGCCCAACTGGCCAGCTCCGCTCCCGCTACTCTGACGCCATGTGCGCCCCTTCACGCGCCCCGTTTCGCGCGTGCGGTTCAATGCGCCTGCGGAGTGGTTTCCTAGGTACCGAAGCTGCCTACCGACACCGACTACCCCGCTTCCCGTACCTTCACCCTTGCTCTCCCTGCCAGAACGCCGTCCAACAGCAGATGGAGGAAGGGCTGGATCCCGCGCACGCACGGCAGCAAGCGGGGACGGCAGCGGATGCCCAGCTGCAGCGGCTGGAAATGACCCACCCGCAAGCCAACGCGATTGTGCGATAATGGCACACAGCAGCATCTGCGCTTCTGTGCCCATGCGGGCACCAAACCCGCACGTTCTGATGACGGCCGGGAGCCCACCGCGTCGCCGGAGATGCTGTCGGGGGCAGCCATGTGAGATGTGAACCCACCCCCCACCCCCGGGAAAGGGAGCTGATGAACGGCGCAGCTTTCTGTGGTGTCTGACTGAGACTCGGCGATGACCGGGCGATGACGTGTGTAGGCCACCAGACTGCACCCTGGGCGCTGTGTCGGTGTTCCCGGCGCACACACACCACCGGGGAGAGTGTTCCTTGCCATCTGGGTCGGTGCGTTGCGGCACTGCCACTTGGGTCGGTGCGGTGTTGCACCACCGTGGGTGGATGGACGAGGCGGACAAGCAGCATGGGTGCAGTGGCACGATGATCTAACCGGCATTTTGTGTATGTTACAACAGGGAGCTGTCAACGGGCTAAGGCGTGCGTCATGGATTTTTCGCCAAATTGGAGGCGCGTGTGGAGGGGTTGGGACTAATGAGGCGTCCGCTCGGGCCTTGTGTGCAGGCCAGCCGCATACGGGCAGGAAGCCTCAGGAAACGGGGGACTTGGACACGGTCGATTGGCTTGACAGTGCATCACACAGGATGTTCACACTCCTGGCACTGCCTAGCCGCCACAGGGATCCGCATGAGTGCTGGTGCCTGGCGCGTTGCGTCAGGTGTCGGGACGCGGTGTCGGTCAGTTGCGGTGTGCGGGCGGCGGAGGCCAGCAGCTTTCGACGTAGCCTCGTGTAATATTATATGTCGTGCGCATAATATGCGGATCTGCTCTTCATCGGGAACGTATTCGAAAGACCCGAAGGTAACGATCTTGGCCGTCCTGCCGGACTGTACTGCAACCTGTCGGCCAAACTCACCTACGCTGAGTAGTTGCAATTGCTCAGAATGCTGCAGAGAGTCACACGCTTGTTAAGCAAAACGACTGCTGCTGTTCGAAAGTCTGTGCGTAGAAGTAGTTGATATTTCCTACCTTTGCATTAACAGGCGCTGATGCGCTTTCTGATTGATACTTTTAGGGCATGGCTTTGAAAATTATGCTTGCCCCACGTTAATCTTGAGCAGCTAGGTGCGATAGTACGGGGATGTTTCGCGTGCAACGAGGGGCCCACATTTAGGCCTGTATGATAATTGAAGAGTAAATATTATGCAATCAGGCCAGACAGCAGATGCAGGATAGCGTGTTCCGGTCTGTCATGCCTGGTTGCCGCAGCACTGGGCGTCCCCCCTGCGTATGGCCGGATTATGTCCCTCGAATCGCTGCTGATGGGACATACTGTTCATTTGCGTGTGGGCTAGGTTTGAGGCGTTAAAATGACCTGGGAAACAGTTCGCAGTTATGTAGCTCCAGCTGGACTCGGCCCTTGCGGGTTATCCATTTACAGACGTAAATCCCTGGTCCCTCGCTGTATTCCCCGAAGTTCGATTGTTCTGCTGCGGCTGGGGGACTTACTGCTACACCCGTGCCCCGCCCGCCGCAACGACCGCCGACCTGTACAGGCTTCACCGGCCAACAAACCCGCCCGCGCCGTCATTCCATTCACTACCAACCAGGGTGAGAGCGGCATGTCACTTTCTGGGTCGCGGCTCGTCCCACACACGTTGACCTGTGCCAGCACTCGGCCTTGCCTTGCAGCAGCCGTCCTCGCGGACGTTTGGGCGGGCCACGGGCCGCCGCCGTCCCCCCGGATCCCTTTCGCCCAGGCCTCCTTCCGTTGGCCTCCTCCTCCTCCGCATCCTCATCCTCCTCCGCATCCTCATGAACCCCCGTCGGCGGTCTGTGCCTGTCAAGGTGTTGCACGTCTGACCCCCCCCCTCCGGCGCTCCTTCCACACGCACCCCTCCGCGGGCGCCGGCACGACCCCCCCCCCCGTGGTCCCGCCCCTCGACCCCCTCCCTCCCTAGGGATACCCTGATCCCTGTAGCGCTGGCGCTCGCGAAGCCCCACCGACCGCTTGCCTGGCACCCCCTCGCCCCTCTCCCGGAACTCATCCGCGCGTCCCTGGATCCAGGATCCATCTCTCAAACACTGAAACACGCCGCCCACCCGCCGCCGGCCCCCCCCCCCCACCCCACCCCGCCGCAGGTGCGCATCGGCCAGGACAGCCCGCCCGACCCACCCCCACCCTCACCCCCACCCCTCCATCCATCTCCCTTCCTCCTCCCACCTCCGGCTCCGTCCGCCGCCTTCCCCCCTCCTCTCCCGCGGCTGATGCAACACCACCAGCCGACCCTCCCGCCCGTCGCCCCGCCGAGCTCCCCCTTGACCTTCTCCTTCGGCTTCGGCTGGTCAGTGCCGGGGCCCGTGAGACTGCAGCTCAAGGGGACCCGGCACATCGCGTACAGCTGGGTACAGGACCCGGACTCCTGCTCCAGCCCAGGCGCCGCCGGCGGCAATGCCGGGGGCGCCGGCGGCAGCGGGGCCGCCGCCGCCGGCGCCTCCGGCGCCTCCGCCGTCCCTCCCTCGCGGCCCAGCTACCTGACCTCCATCAGCGCCCTGCCGGCGTTCCAACCGCCGCCCGCGGGCACCGTCAAGTCGCATGAGGAGCTGAGGTGGGAGGACTGGCAGGCGGGGCTGCGGGGGCACGAGGCGGCGGCGGCGGCGCCGGGCTTCGCGGGGTTCCCTGTCTTCGGACAGCACCCGCCGGGGGCGCACTCCCCGCAGCAGCTGCTGAGGCGGAGCATCTCCGCCGGGCCCTCGGTCGCCGCGACGGCGGGCGGCGGCGGCGGCGGCGGCGGCGGAGTGCACTCGCCGCCGGCGCTTGCGCCGTTGGCGGACCCGCTCTCCGCCGCCGCTGCGGCCGCCGCCGCCGCCAACACACTTCCAATAATGCCACAGATTCCTCCCATGCCGCCGCCGCCGGCGGCGGCGGCGGCGGCGGCAGCGGGGTTCTCTTTGGGGACGACCGGGCCGGGTGCGAGCGCGAGCGGCTTTTGGGGCGTGGGGCCGGCGGCCGCGCCAGCGGCGGCGGCGCAGCCGCAGCCGCCTTCTGTGTTTGGGGCGGCGGCCGCCAGCCGGCCAGCTAGCGGTGCCGCAGGACAGGCCACCCCGTCGTTCGCGTTCGGGTCGGCGGCGGGGCAGCCAGGCGGGGCATTCGGAGGTGAGCGGGCAGGGGGGGAGGGGTTGGCTGTGGGGTTCGGGGGACACGGAACAGCCGCTGGGCGGATGTACGACGAGACGAGTCAGGCCTGCCGAACCGGCGGGTCCCCAGTCTCTCAGAGACTCCAGAACTGTAAGCCCAAGGCTCCGGAACCGTAGGCCCTAGGCTCCAGAACTGTAAGCCCAAGGCTCCGGAACCGTAAGCCCTAGGCTCCAGAACTGTAAGCCCAAGGCTCCAGAAAATCCAGAACTTCACACCAAGAGGGGGAAGGGAGAACGTGGAGTGGATCAAGGAGGGCAGGACGGGGTTTGGGGAGCCCCGCTGATCAGGGGGAAGGGGTTGGGGAAGGGGTTGGGGAAGGGCAGCGACCGCGACCGCGTGGCTCGCGGCGGCCTTCTCCGGCGCCATTCGGGAGCCCCCATGCTCAGGAACGAGGGTCTTGTTTAGGAACGGCTTCCTGAAGCGGGTACCCTGATCAGGGAACCGGCGGACCTGGCTGATCGAAGGCCTGATGTGGACATCGATCAGGCAGCGCGGTGCAGTACGGCAGAGTCCTGGGTACCCCCGCCCCCCGCCGGGGTGTCCCCCTTCCCGGATGCACAGGCCCCTCTGCGGCCGCCGGGTCCGGGGTGGCCAATCCCAGCACATCTGGCGGCGGCCTGTGGATGGCGGCGGCGGCGCCGCCGCCGTCCGCGGCGGCCGCGGCGACCGGCACACGATCGGTCGCGTACGAGAAGACCCGCGACCTGAGCTTTGAATCCCTTCGCGAGGCGCAGTACCTGGTTTCCATGGCCGCGATGCCCCGGTATCAGCCCAGCGCGTGCGTCCGGTCGCATGAGGAGCTGAGGTGGGAGGACCGACAGGCGGGCATCCGGTGCGCGGCGGACGTGCCGCCGCCGCCGGCGGCAGCGGCCGCGGCCGCGGCGGCGGCGGCAACCGCCGCCGCCGCCTTCGCGGGTTCCGGTGCGGCGGGACCGACGACGGGCTCGCAGCAGCAGCAGCAGCAGCAGCAGCAGCCGTCAAGGCCCGCGACGGCGTCGGCGGTGTCGTCGTCGTCGTCGTCGACGCCCCTGTTCGGCTGTGGCCGTAGCGGCGCCGGCGGCAGCGGCAGCGGCGGGAACGGACTTCGGCCGTTTGGGTTGCTGGTTGGCGGCGGCGCCGGCGGCAGCAGTGACGGGCAGGCGGCCGCGGCGCCGGCGCCGGGCCCCACATCGCCGTCGGGTACGACTTTCTTGCCACCCTTAGGGGCCGCACCTAGCACGTACCGTTCCGAGTCTGTGTCGAGAACACGCCGTGCGCGCCGTACTGGCATTTGGCCGACCCACGGGTCACGGGGCCCGAATGGGCGGCGTCGATTCAGCTTCCCCGAATGACCCACATCATTCCACGTCATGCTGTCGAACCGCGGGGTGCAGCTCTTAGGGTTTGGACTTCCGTCGCGACGCCGCGCCGCTGGGTCGGTCGCCCATAAACGTGACCGAATAATAAACCTTGTACCGGTACCTCACCGTATCTAACGGTGTGCGACGTGTGATGCGATGTGTTCATGTGTGGTGTCGGCTCACCGCAAATCGACGAATTCCGCTAACCCGCGCTACCCCCAGGGGTGTTGCTTTCACCGAGGGCGTGTAGGAATACGGCGGCGGATGGTAATGTCCTCTCCCGTCTGCTGCCGCGGATTTGTCGCCAACCGATTCCTGCCTTCCCGCATCCCTGCATCGTCCCCTGCATCGTCTCCTGCATCGTCCCCTGCATCGTACTCCGCATTAGTAACGCGCTCCGTCATCACATTCATTCACACAGGCACTCGGGCCGCGGGCGGCAGCCGGGCCAGCAGCGCCGGGTCGGTGAGGACCGTGTCCCGATCCCCCTCGTTTGGCAACGACTGGCTGCCCAGACCTCAGCCCGCCGCCGTCGCTGCCGCCGCAGCCGCTGCAGCTGCAGCTGCAGCTGGCGGCAGCGGGACGGCGCGCGGCGGCGGCGGCGGCGGCGGTGGTGCGAGGGGCGGCAGCAGCGGGACAGTCACCACGCCGTACAGCCGTACCTTGGATCCGGACAGTGTCGCTTTGAGTGCCGCCAGTGGCGGCAGCGTCGCCGCCGGCGCCTCCGGCGCCTCCGCCGTCCCTCCCTCGCGGCCCAGCTACCTGACCTCCATCAGCGCCCTGCCGGCGTTCCAGCCGCCGCCCGCGGGCACCGTCAAGTCGCATGAGGAGCTGAGGTGGGAGGACTGGCAGGCGGGCATCCGGAGCCGCTTCTTCGGGCCGCCGCCGTTGCAGGCGGCAGCAGCGGCGGCGGCGGGTGCCGCCGCCGCCGCCATCTTCTCCACTGGCGGCGGTGGCAGCGTCAGTGGCGGCGGCGGTGGCGGCGGTGGCGGCGGAGCAGCTGCTGGTGCTGCTGCTGGTGGTGGTGGTGCTGCAGCGGGAGGTGCAGCCGCACCGCGGGCAAGTCCCGCTGCCCCCGCAGCCGCCCCCGCCGCCCCTGCCGCCGCCACACCGGGACCGCCGGCCGCGGACAACGGCCTGGAGGGGCAGTGCTGTGTGTGCATGGAGCGGCGGGCGGAGTACGGCTTCGTACACAGTTCGGTGATGCACCTGTGTCTGTGCGGCCCCTGCCAGGCGGACCTGGGTCGCCGGGGCAAGCTGAGGACCTGCCTGGTGTGTGACGGCAAGGCGCTGTCGGTGATCAAGGTGGTGGCCACCTGAGGCCACCACCTGAGGCCAGGGGTCTGTGCGAGAAGACACCGCCGTCTCTGCACATGGGTTTGGGGGCGTGTGTGCTGAATCCCGATGTCTCATCGTGCGGCGCGGCGCGGCCCTCGGCCCTCGGTCCAGAGGTGGTCGGGTGAGCCGGTGCGGGATGGGACAATGGGAGCTTTGGGGAAATCATGAGGCCTGCGACGGCTGACTCCCGGGGGGCGTTTTGTTTGTGTTCTCAACTGGATTATTTCTCGTGGGTTTGTTTCTCCAAGGCGTTTATTTGTCGTACCTACAACGACTCCGGGCGGCGAGGGGAGGGAGTAATGTGTGGTGGGTATATGTTTGTATGAAAAAACTGAGCCGCTAGAAGCAGAGTGTGTTAAAATAAACCGAGAGACACGAGAAGCAGAGTGTGTGTGTTGGTTTAGAATGCCCTGCCCACGAGGCAGGTGGTGCCCGGGACATGGCTCTTTGAGGGAGAAGAATGAGACCGCGGCAGTCCTACCGGGTCGGGTCGGGTTGGGTTGGGGAGTTGTGGATTCCCGCCCTTGAGCAAGAGGGGCGCGATCCAGATCCAGATCCAGTTGAGAGATGCAGCTGCTCCCGCAGCCGGGCTCCGAGGCCGCGTGCAGCGTGGGATGGCACCTAGGAACTGCCGGGAAGGGAAGGCAGATGGGAGCCCAGTTGTCGTATGGCGTTGGTGGTCGGAGGGGGGCGCGCCACCGCACTGTTGCGCACCGGGAGCTGCTGCATCGCCTCCCCGGGGACGGCCATGAGGTCTGTTGGTAGGTCGGTAGGTGGGATGGCGGGGCGGGACGGAGCGGTAGTGCCTCGTGCCGCCGGTTGCAGCCGGGCTGGGGCCGCCGGGCTGGGGGATGGGGAGTCAGGCTGTGAGTCGGATGACCCATGGGCTGGATGCGCACATGCGCGCCGTACAGACTCGTGTGTACAGTTTGATCGTCCCGGCGCTCTTGCCGTACCGTACAGCACCCACGTGAGCAAAGATTATTCATGCGTCGTTAGCGCCACCTGGACCACTTCCCCTCCTCGAGCACTGCGGCACTGCCACCTGTGTGCACTTGCCGGGCTTCAAAACATGCGCGCATCGTGGAATGTCGCTTTTGCCGTCAAAAATTGGGAATGAATGCCTCCAACCATCATCATGGAAAGCCTCTTTTACTCCGCAACCTAGACAAGACTTTTTGTACATGTTCTTAGCGTGAGGACGCCACCCAGGACCTAGCGCGCGGAAGCGCGACAGGGCCCCGGGGGGCGGTCTTTTCTCTTTTTGTCGCCCTCCTGCCTTCTGGTACAATAGATAATAACATAATATTGGATTGTGATGTGGGTGTCTGGGTGCGTGTCTTCCTGCGCCGCCCATTTCGGTCCCCTCTCCTCCTTTTGGAGGGGGACCTGCGTTCTGTGTTCCCGTTGACGACGCATTGCGGTTTTCGCTCCCCCGGGGCCGGTTGTACGGCAGACGCTCGTCCGGTACTGTACGAACTGTTTGTGTGGCAAGGGAGCTGGCCCTGGCGCGCCTCGTGCACGCGGCGCAGGGCTGGGAGCGGCGCGGAGGCGGTGACGATTGCGATGTCGGGGTGACGGTGGCGGCGGCGGTGGTGGGTGGGACCGGTGGTGCACGAGGGCGTAGGGGATTAGGGGGGCTGTACGGCGGTTTGGTTGGTGCGAGTAGGTCTGGATGTGTGGATGTGGACAACCACGGTGGTTGGTTCGTGGCGCCGCACGTGCTCGTCCCGCGGATGGGTCCCTCTCGGTGCTCGTCCATATAGACTCGTACGGATATATGCCCATGCGCGCTGAACACGGCCGCGCTGTCCACGTTTCCCCCCGCTCCCGAGGGCAGCTTGTCGGCCCATGGGTCCGTGTACGACCCCGGGACGCAACGCCTGGCAGGGTCCAGGGCCGACGGTGACCGCGACAAACCGTTGTGTATGTGTGTATGAGAAAATCGAGCCGCGAGAAACGAGCTCTGTGTGTGTATGTATATATAGGAAACTGAGCCGCGTGCGGTACGATTCCCTCCAACCCCCGTCCCCCCTGCCACGCCCCGCCTCAAAGGTCCGCCCGGCGTGTGCAGCTTAGGTTGGCACATGGCAGTACATAGTGTCCCCGTGCGTACGACAATGTACGAACTGGTACGGCGCTCGTGATGGTCCATGTTACGGCGCTGAGCCTGGTCCGTAGTCGCCCTTCCCCGACTCCGTGTTGCCGCCTTGCGGGTTGCCGTTTGGCTTCAGGGAGGGGGGAAGAGCGCCGTGTGGGGGCCCGTTACAGGTTCGAGGTGCGGTATCTTCGGTATGCCCCGCCGCCGGTTGCTCTGCCGGCCGTGAGTGACGGACTGGCGTTGCGCCGAACCGTGGCGGGCTGACGGCGGCACCCGGAGTACCCGGTGTTGAGGTATATACATATAGTGGATAGTGCGATTCCGCAGACGAGCTGATTCACGGGCATGCACGGCTCCACGGCAGCAGTTGGTAGCCGTACCTGCCAGTACGGCCCCCGCTGCCCCCTCCAGCCGCCTCGCCAAAGCTGCGATGGGTTCGTGTTCGCGTCGGCGGCCTGCTGCGGAGGCTGCCTGATATCCGATTACCTTCTGTCTTTTCCGCTTTTTATGGGGTGTTGTGGTTGCGTCGGGATGTTGAAAAGGGGGGGGCCCCGCCCGGAGAACTCTTGTTGGTGGGTGGGGTTGGCCCCCCGGAGCGACCCGCGGGTCGCTCTGGACTCTCCATCCACCGGGTGTGTGACCGCTGTAGCCAAGAACCAAACCCTCTTCTGCCGCCTCTTGCCTTGCCCCCGAGAGGATCAGCACTCAGTTTGCTCTTTGCGCCAAGCTTCCTGGATTGTGCGGGACTGTGTCCTGGTGGCCTGTGGGACACGCCGGATACAGTTGGGCGCATTCCGACACATCACCCCACGCCACCTCGTCTCTAAACACCCCAACCCCCCTCGCGATACCCCACCGAATAACAGCGCACCACGGCCGGTGCACCCAACCTCTGAGCTGGCAGCGAGTCACCCACCCGCGCACGGCAGATAGATGGCACGCACACACAGACAGACAGGCACCCGAGGCGACAGGCCCGTGTCCGGAGCGTCCGCCGCCTCCCTCTCCTCCTCCCCCTCCCCCTCCACCTCCTCCACCTCTTCCCCCTCCACCTCCTCCCCTCCCCCTCCCCCTCCCCCTCCCCCTCCACCTCCTCCACCTCTTCCCCCTCCCCCTCCTCCCCGTCAGTATACTGCGTTATGCTGGGTGTGCCCGGGTTCGTTCTACGGGTTTATTTATTTTTTTCAATTTATCCCCCTCCTCCCCCTCCCCCTCCCCCTCCTCCCCCTCCCCCTCCTCCTGACCTCCACCTCCTCCTCCTCCTCATGTCAGACGACACGGCTACCCCTCCTCGACCCGCCTCACACCTAGCCTACACATACAGGACGTCACCTCCGCGTCACCGCTGCAAGCTCAGTAACTGACCCACCTAGCAGAGGGTCTGCGGGCCCCCACTGTCGCCGTTACTGTCGCCGTAAAGTGAATGCCGGGAACGAGTGGCCCGCCCACGTATAATACATCCACACACCCTGTTCCGCTGGACTTCGCTTCTCGCGGCTCAGCTTCTTTTCACACAGCCCACCACCACCCCGGTGGGTCACTCACTTAAAGGACACAACCACCCACTGTCCTCTGGATCACCCCGCCCGCCCTGCCGAACTCCCGATCACGGATGTCGTACAACCACCCACCAACACCCAACCGCCGTGAACCCCCTGCTACAGCCGGTGGTGCCGAGGGGGCATCCCAGCACGCGCGCGTTCGCCCGGGGGGTTGCTAGATGGTGGTTGCTGCTGCTGCTGCTGCTACGGCCGCTACGGCCGCAGCTACGGGCTATTGCTGCTGTAGCACGGGCCTGGGCGAGGTCCCGAGGTGGAGGGGGTGCAGCGGCAGTCGCGACCTCAGCGACAACAGGTCCCCGGGCTCAGACATCGGGGGCAGCGGCGCCGCCGCCGAGGCCGCCGCCGCGGCGGCGGCGGCCGCCGCGGCATCCTCCTTCCCGCCGACTGCCTCCTTGCCGCCCTCCTCGCCGACTGCCTCCTTGCCGCCCTCCTCGTCGCCCTCCCCGTCCGCCGCCTTGCCACCGCCCTCCCCCTGGTTCTTCTGCTTGTCCTTGTCCTTCGCCAGCGGGCCCTGAGGCCGCACCTGTACGGACAGCTTCCGGCGCCCGGCGGCGCCGGCGCCCGGCAGCAGGTACCGTACGAACATGTCGTACACCTCATCGACCTGGACGCTCTCCAGCACCGCCACCTCCTGCTCGCGGCTGAAGAAGTCGTACCTGTACGGCAATGGGTGGCGGGGGGAGTGGATACAGCGCCCGGCAGAAATAGACCGTAGTAAAACTCGCCACGCACACCGATCTAGATCCAAAGCACGTCCCCTTTGGCGCACAAGTTTCCGCCCGCCCACCCGTACGGCACCCTACCCACGTGTCCTCCCCCTTCCCCTCCCGCTCCCCCTCCTCGCCCTCTTCCTGCCCGGCTCCCCAGGGGTGGCCCCCCTCCCCCCGGCCCTCCCCCAAGCTTTCCCCGCTACTGACTACCGCACGACGGCCACCCGTCCCCCAAAACACACACACACACACGCCCCCCGTCCCCCGCCCTCCCACCCTCGGCCCCCCTCCCCCCGCACTTCTGACTGGTGATGTGGCCCCACAGCCGCCCCGCCTCGTCCACCAGGTTGCGGTCCCGCTGCATCTTGGACGCCACCAGCGCCGCCACGTGGGTGGCCAGCTCGGGCGGGGAGAGGGCGCGGAGGCGGGCGGCCATGGCGCCCAGGAACGACTCCACACACACGTCCAGACGCTCGGGCGGGTACCTGGCGGGTGGGGGTGGGGTGGGGGGTTGAGAGGTCGGGAGAGATGGGGTTGCGAGGTGAGAGAGAGGTCCAGCGGCCCGGTCGGGGTCGGGGTCGGGTCGGGTCCAAGGGGGAAAGAGGAGAGGCAGAGGGGGGCGGAGAGGAGAGGAGAGCCAGGGGGGGAACCCCCACCCCACCCAACCCCCCTTCCACCCCCCTTCCATCCCCCCCAACCCACCTACCTGGCCGACACCACCTGCACACAGAAGCCGCTGACCCCCCCGGTGAGGCGGGTGCCGCTGTACACCGAGTAGCCCAGCTGCTGCTTGGTACGGAGAGTGTCGTAACAGGGCTCGTACAAGATCTGGAGGAGCAGAACCCGGAGGCACCCGCGGGAGGGAGGGAGGGGGCGGTTGGGCGCCGGGGCGGTTGGGGGAGGGGTGCGGCGCAGCCCTACCACCTACCACTGTCCCACCTGAGGACGGCAGCACCACCCGGTTACTTGGGCAGTCAACCCATCCCGAGGGGGCCACCGGCAGGTCGTCACCCGAACGTCTGAAGTCGCTGATCAGCTCCCATCGCTGCCCCGGCCACCACCTCCTGCTTCCATCCCCCCCCAGGTTCACCCCGCGCCTCACTCCACGGGCCTCCCCCCTCCTCCTCCTCCTCCTCCTCCCGGCCCTGCCCATTTGCGTGCACCCCGCAGCCCGCACCCACCCACCCCGGCCCTCCCCACCCCCACCTGGTCAATGAGGTCCAACACGGCCCGGTGGCGGGCCTCCGGGGCGGCCTCCAACTGGTAGTACACCTCCAACTGCGGTGGGGTGTGCGGAAGGGGTGTACGGAGGGGTGTGCGGAAGGGGTGTACGGAGGGGGCCCGGGGGCCGGGAGGCTCCTGCTGACGCGGACGCATGCCCAGTACGGAAGTAGGTGCGGCAACGTACGGATGGCAGAGATGGCATGCAAGTACGGCAGTTACACATACACATACATGTAGACATGTGAGAGCGAGCGTGATCCGTGCGTATTACCGCGGCGTTCTCCTCCTTGGGGTTCTTGGCCAGCAGCGGCACCACCGTCCCCACGTCCAGCGGCGCCGGCGGCGGTGCCGTACCCGTCGCCTCCGCCTCCGCCGCCCGCGCCTCCGCCGCCTCCACCGCCGCCGGCACCACGACGCACTGGTCCCTCTGCCGCTCCTCTGGGTCCATGCAGCAGCCCGGGCCCAGCACCGAAACCATCGCCTCCGCCATCTGTACGGCAGCCGGTGACGTCATGTTGCCGTGCACGTACACCTCCACATGGCACCTGGCCAGCAGCTCCCTCACGAAGGGCGGGATGTCCTGCGGCGACCCATGGGTCGGGACGAGCCAAACAAGGGCCGTTAATGCCGTGCTGTCAGTCAACGGGGCTAGGGTTTTTGCAGTCTACACATAGTGTGCACGACAATGAGGTGGTGTCTGCAAGGGTGTGCAAGGGTTACCGCCCGCAGGATGCTTCCAGCCGCCCCGCCCGCCCGCCGCTGACCCTGCCCCGCCCCGCCCTGCCCTTCTGGGTTACACACAGTGTGCCCCCGCCCCGACTGGCCCCGAAGGGCCTCCGATGCAGCTGACGTCCACATCCGGATATCCGGTCCGCCCACTCGCTCTTAATCCCACCGCCTCCTCCACGCTTACCCCCACCCCTCTACCCCGCCCTTACCCCCCACCCCCTCCACATCCCTCACCCCCACCCGCTCTCCCCCACCCGCTCCAACCCCCCACCTGCGGCGTGAGCTCCTCCAGGTGGTGACGGATGTGGTCGCAGTGGAGGGCCCGAGAGCACAGCACGAACAGCCGCGAGTAGCTGGCGTGTTGACCCACCTGCACGGGGGGGGGGCCGAGGGGCGGGTGGGGCGGGTGAAAGGGGTGAAGCAGAGTCCGCCCAATGTGATGCACTCCCCCTCCCCTCCCCTCCCCCCGGCCGGTCGGGTGCGGAACGGCTCGTCTCACATCTGAGCAGCAAGGCGCGGTACCCCCGCTGGGAACCGCTTACCCCCGTGATATATTTCGTTTGACTATTTAAACCCCGTACATCCGTACACACACGTACGTCATCAAGAGCCGTACTCGGGTGTCCCGACAGACCCCCCCTGACGCACCTCCATGTTCATGTTGCGGTACTTGCGCGCCAGTGCCTCCCGCGCCGAGGCGAAGTTGGCCACCAGCGTGGGGGAGGGGGAGGCGGGGGAGGAGGAGGAGGCGGAGGCGGAGGAGGCGGAGGTCGCGGCCGCCTCCGCCCCGTCCGGCCCCGGCCCCGCCCTGGCCAGGTCCGCCAGCGCCCCCGCCAGTCGCTGCACCAGCACCCCCAGCTTGTCGTTGAAGCCGTCCACTCGGAACTCCATCCCTGGAGGGGGTGAGGCGCAGCCGCAAATGGACCCGGGGACCGGAAAGGGGCATCAAAGGATACCGCATTGGTGCGGGTTATCGAGCGCCCCAACAACCCATTGAATCCCCCGAGATCGGCGCCATTGGAATCCCCGGTGTGGGCGGCTAGGCGCACCCAGCGAGATGGACCCCCAGATCCTAACCCAACCCGACCCAACCCCATGCTCCCCCCCAACGCACGGGCCTGTCTTTCGGGTTCATTTCTCTTTTCAATTCAACCCCCGAACGCACACCGTATGGCCCCAACCCCAGCACCGCCCCCAACCCCCAACATCCCCCATACTCAGTACGCGCTTACACACGCACGCGTCTCCCCGGCTCAGTTCTCGCGGCTCAGTTCTCTTCAGAACCCGTCCCCCCCACCTGCGAGCCCCTCCGGACTGGTGTGGTAGTGCAGCCCCGCCACGTCCGCCAGGTAGGCGTCCTCCCGCAGCGCCTCCTCCACCAGCTTCAGACTCAGGTGCGAGCAGGCGGCGGCGCGGGCGCACGTGTGACCCGTGGGACTGAACAGCCGCCAGTGTACGGCAGCACGTGGCGTACGGAAGGTCGTGTCCAGCTTGTGCCACAGCCTCAGACCTGAACGGGCCGAGGAGTTGGGCGTGAGACGGTGCCAGTGCCGGTGTCGCCACTCCAACCCACCCCACCCCACTCCACCCCACCCCACTCCAACCCACCCCACCCCACTCCACCCCACCCCACTCCACCCCACCCCCTACCTGGTTTGTCCAGCAGCAGCACTGGGGGAGTTGTGAGCGGAGTGGTGACCTCGGGCGGCAGCTCTGCGGGGAGGGACACGGACGGCTCGGAGGCCAACGTGTCGGGGTCGTCGCACCTGAGGAGGCGCAGGAGGAGGGGGAGGACAGCAGGAGGAGATGGGGAGGGGAGGGGAGGGGAGGGGAGGGGAGATGAGGGGAGGGGAGATGAGGGGCAAAGAAGAAGCGAGCGGGCAGAGGAGGCGAGGCGCGCGGGGCAGATGGACCGAGGAGCTAGGGGACGGAGTGGAGGTGGGCGGCTCTAGATGCCTTGAACCCCACCCACCCACCCACCCACCCACTACCCGACCCACCCACCCACTACCCGCTGTGGGGGCAAAACTCCCCTCCTCCAACCCCCTCCCTCCCCGGGCAGTAAGCCCCTTCCCCTCCCGTCCCCCACCCTGAAGCGCACCTGAGGCTGAAGTCCGAGGGCAGGTAGGGGTTGCGGGGCGGCAGCCGCAGCTCCTCCAGGGGGGCCTGGCTGGCCCAGCTGTCACACAGGGACGGGGGCAGCTGCGGGGAAATGTGTATTGGGGGGGAGAGAGGGAGGCGGCAGGTGGGAGCAGGGGGTGATGAGGGGGGTGATGAGGGGGGTGATGAGGGGGGTGATGAGGGGGGTGATGAGGGGGGTGATGAGGGGGGTGATGAGGGGGGTGAGAGGTGCGGGCGGCAGGGGAAGGGCGGCGGGGGTGGTGGCGGCCCTGCGACACAGCGTCCGTCCCCCTGGCCCTCTGAATGCCCCCCCATATACACATACACATACACATACATATACACATACAACAGAAACACCCGCACCTGCAGTGCCACCACCTCCAGTCCAAACCAGGGCTCCCGCTCCTCCCGGGCCTCAACCCCCTCCCTGGCCGCCAGGGCCATCACGTGGGACTTGACCTGAGGGGGGACAGGGGGAGGAGGGGGAGTAGGGGGAGCAGGGCGGGGGCTGGGGGTTAAATTGAAAAAAATAAATAAACCCGTAGGACGAACCCGGGCACACCCAGCATAACGCGGGGGTGCGGTACCTGCAGAGCAAACGAAAAGATAGAGACCGCGCGCGGGCGCGTGGCGGCGCGGCCGCGCTGCCGCAGTGCCACAACAAGCAAGCTGCGAACCCAACCCAACCCGGAAAGGACAGATACGTTACCGACCTGTGGTGGTAGACGGAGTAGCCGCGCCGCGAGCGATGTCCAGGGCCATGGCGATGCAGGGAGGGAAGCCGAGGAACGGAGTGAGCGAGGGTGGCAACGATTGCGAAGAATGACAAAAGCAAACATCAGAAAGAAGACAGTATGCGAGAATGGCGGGGCGGCAGCGCGGCGCGAAAGAGGACGGGGCGGACGAGGGGAAGTGGGATATGGGACGGGGACGGGAGGTCGTACGACATGTACCGCATGTACGACAGGGGGAGTAAGCATGGGGCAGGGACACGGGGACGGACGACCGGGTGGGGGCTGGGGGGTTGGGGGAGGGGAAGGAAGGGAGGTCAAACAGACAAACGTACTGTACGGACATGTAGTACCGCAAGGTACAGCGGCTCATCCGGCACAGGTTCACAGGACGCCCCCAAGAAGCCGTACAAGATGATTTGCCGCTGCTGCAGCAGCAGCAGCCCAGCCCCACCAAAGCCACGTGTTCGAAACCCGCCTACCTCGTCGTACCGCCGCGTCAGGATGTCAATCCTGTACGACACCCCCGGCCCCGCCGGCGCCAAGCGATCCAGCAGCTGCGCCACCAGGGCGGGCTGCCAGCTCTCGTGAAGGTACTCCGAAACCAGGGTGTGCTGCGGCTGGGCCACGTGCATGGAAGCTGCGGTCCGATGGCGCGGGGTGGGAGAGGCGGGGGTGGGGGGTTGGGGTGGGCGGAGCGAGTGTGGGAATTGGTAGACAAATTCAAACTGGGCGCGGGCGGGAGGGCTTTGGGTTACCGCTTCTACGGTTGACGCATCTGCGGTACACGAGGAGCAGTGCAAGAGTGTGTAGGGTACACGAGGGGAGCAGTGCAAGAGGCCCGCCGGCAGCAAAGGATCACCCGGTTGGGCCACGTCCGTTGTGGGGCCCTCCCAGGGCGGAGGAGGGCGGCGGGCTGCTAGTGGGCGAGCCCCCACAGCCCCCACAGCCCTCCTCTTCCGCCTCCTCCTCTTCCGCCTCTTCTTCCTCCAGCTCCTCCTCCTCCTCCCCGCCAACGGCAGCCCGACGCCCCCTCCTGGATGGGCACATCACGTCCCGCCCCATCAGCACCGCTCGCTGGGGATGGCAGTCAGGGCCCCTAAAGCCTCTTACCCCTCCACCCTCCACCCTCCACCCTCCACCCTCCACCCTCCACCCTCCACCCTCCACCCCACCCCACCCAACCTCACCCAACCTCGCCCACCCACCCACCCACCCCACCCCTCCACCCCACCCGCGAGGCGGCTGACTGTGTCCATGGGATCCCCCTCCTCCAGGAACCTCCACCGCTGCTCCGAAACCGCCTTCATCTCCTGCCATACCCACTCCTGAGGGCCTGAGCCGGAGATGAGGGGAGGAGGGGGGAAGGGCGAGTGGGAGGGCGGCGTGAGGAGGACGAGGGGAACATGGCGTGGGGTGGGGTGGGGTGACGTGGGGTATAGAAAATTGGCAGGCAGGTTCAAACTGCGCTGCTGCCAGGGAAAAGGGTGGGGTGTGGTGGGGTGCCCGACGGGGAGGAAACGCCCCACACGGCATGAGGCTTTGTCTATCGCCTAACGCCGCCAGGCCGGCTCAAACCAGCTCCACCTCTCTGCCCCACAAACGGCCCCCAGCCCCCAGCCCTTCAACCCCCCCTGCCTCACCCTCTCTCCCTGCCTCACCCTCTCTCCCTCCCTCCCTCATCCTTCCCTCCCGCCGCACCCTCCCTCACCCCTTCCCTCCCCCTCCCTCGCTCCGCCCCTGCCCCTCCCCCTCCCCCCCGCCTCACCCTCCCTCCGCAGCATGTTGATGTAGTCGAACACCAGCCCCGCCACCGCCAGTCCGCAACCCCCCGGCCCCGCCGCCAGGCCCCCCTCCGTCAACGTCACATCCACACCGAACAGCGAACAGCAGCTGTTGGTTGAGTAGCCGTCGTCGTCCACACCCGCCAGGATCTCCGTCGCCCAGCCGCGGGCCTGTGGGGAGGTGCGGGAATGTGGAGGGTGGGGTGGGGTATAGGAAATTGGTAGACATGTGTATACTGCGCTGCTGCGAGAGCAAGGGTGAGCGCACTGGCCCCCCCTGGAGAAACGTATTGAGTATAATTGATTCGGGTTCCCGCCCGCGACCGCATTGGGGTCCGGCCCGAGAGGAATGGGCGCGGCAGTGGAAACGGAGGGGGCGGGGTTGTTTGCGACGGGGGGGGGGGTGAGGAGGCAGGTTGGCAGCTTGATCCTTGGGGGGGAGGAGGTGTCTGAGGGATTGGGCGCCGACGATGAGATGACAGTACCCGTACCAAAGCAGGGCCGAGTCGGGTGGGTCAAACTCCTCTCAACACCTGATTACGCGCGCACACACACGGGCGGGTTGCATTTCTAAACACACAGGGTCTCTTACTTAAACACACACACTCACACACACACACAGACGGGTTTCCTCGCGAACCCCATACACCCGCACAAGGTCACTTTGCTAAACACACGCACACACACGCACCCGCACCTTCAGTGCGCTCAGCAGGGAGCCCGGCCCCTCGTGGCCCAGCAGGTGACTGATGTACGAATCCGCCTTGCTGCCGTACAGTCGCTGCATGGGCGGCAGCTGGAAGGTGATCCGCAGCTCGTGGCTGTCCTTCACTGCGGGGATGACGTACAGCGAGCGGCCCTGCGGGTGCGGGGCAGTTATGGGTGCGGGTGCGGGTGTATAGGTGGGGGTGCGTGTCTGTTCCGGGTTTCGGGGCTGGCCGGAGCGGGGCGAGACCTCGGGGAATTCAGAATCCCTGGCACGTGGGTTGATGAGGAAGAAAAGCAGTACGAGCGGCCAAGGAGGGGGGTGCACCTGGAAGGCACGGGGGAAGTCAGCCAGCCAGCCCCAGCCCCAGCCCCAGCCCCAGCCCCAGGAAGGATGCGGCGCAGAGGATGCACATCCACCCCTCCATCCCTCCCCATAGTCATTCACGAATATGACACCCCTTACACCCATCCATCGCATACCCGGCCCCCCCCCCTCCCCCTCCCCCCGGTGCGCACCTCGAAGGGCGGCTCCAGCGCCGCGAAGGAGGGCTGCGGCCCCCGACCCGTGGGCATGGCTCCGAAGCTGTCCGCCACCATGCGCGCCAGGCCCTCCAGGTCCTCAGCCCCCAGCACCACCAGGCAGCTGCGGTCGGCGCCGTAGTGGTGGCTGTCCGGGGGGGCGGGGGGCGGATGGGTGGCAGGGGTGGGCGGGGTATAGGGAATTGGTAGGCGACGATGACGTGCGCTGACAGCCAGAGCACAGGAAGTGGGTGCAGGAAGGGTTGCGGGTGGGTAGGTGGATGCGCAGCAGGGGTGAGGAAGCGGGCGCGGAAGGGGGGGAGGGGCGACAACGGGTCAGTTGGTTGCTGCTGCGGAGCTGCCACACGCCTTCATAACCCCCAGCCCCCCAACCCTCGGGACGGGTCGGGTCGGGCCCGCGCTCACTTGTAGTAGTCGAACAGTCGGCGCCGTACGTCCAGTCCCGCCATGCGGGGCTGCTCCCACAGACTGGCCTTGTTGCCCCAACTGAACTTCCGGTAGATGTGGCCGGGGCGGGCCTGATGGGGAGGAGATGGCCATGGGCGGGACGGGGCGAGGCGCAGGCAGGGCGGGGGTGCATAGGAGATTGGTAGACATATTCAAGCTGCAGGGCGGGGCTGGGATCGTGGTCGGGTGGGCAGGGGGACCGGGGCGGCGGAGACAGGACCCGACGTCACGGGGAGGGGGGGAGGACATTGGACACACAGGACATTGGTAGGCGAGAGGGAGTGACGGAGGGCGGAGGGAGGTCGCGGTGTGCGATCGATAGATTCCGATCCCTGACTGCCACCCTGCTCGTCCCGCTAAGCACGCAAAGACCATGAATCGCGAAGCCCGTCTTCGCGCACGCGGGCCCCCACATCCCACATCCCTCCACCTACTGCACTGCATACCCGCTTCGCCGTACTACTGTACGGCACCGTACCGTGTGGCACATGATCTGCGCCAGCCGGCAGTGGTCGTCCTGCAGTACCTGGCAGAACTCGCTGTCCACTGCCAGCACCTGGGGGGGTGTCGGGGTTTCGGGGTTTCGGGGGAGAGGGGTGTCGGAGGTTTCGGGGGAGGGCGAGGGGGAGGGGGAGGGGGAGGGGGGGTGTTTTGGAGAGGGTGGGGGAAGGGAGATACAGGAAATCGGTAGACATGTTGAAGCTGCTCAGCTGCCAGAGCAAAGGGGGGTGGTTGAACGAACGGATCTTTTGTGGGCATGATTGGCGGGCGGAGGTACACATACACTGGGAGGGGCTCCCGCACCTTGCTTGCCCCCTCGACCCCCGGAGGCCCTCCAGCTCAAGTCGGTGCAGGTGGGGGCCCGACGATGCCCGCATGTCGCCACCACCACGACCACCAACAATGCGTGCCGATCGACATCTGGCCCTCATCATCCGGCGGATCGATCCCTTTCAGTCCGTCCGTCAGTCCGTCGTACCTTCGTCCGTCAGTCCGTCGTAGCACCGCCCACCCGCCCCCCTCGCACCTCCCCCCCCGGCCCCCGCCCCCCTCGCCCCTCCCGCCCCCGGCCCCACCCGGCCCCCCCCACCTCCCGCTCCATGCTGCCCTCGTGGCACAGCGGCGCAATGAAGAACTGCGCGAAGCGGTCCAGAGCCCCTTTGAGGTGCTGCGGGGCCACCTCGAAGTGGTAGTTGGTCACCTCCTGCAGCCGCCCGGCGGGGGAGGGGGTATAGGAAATTGGTAGACATATTTCCCCCAGGGGGCGAGGGGGGCCACCGCATGCCAAGGGGGGGTATGGGCCACCACATGCCAAGGCAAAGGTCCGGTGGAGAAGGGCTGCAACCGGACCTCCCGGGGAAGGGAGAAGGGCAAGGGGGATGCCCGGCAGCGGGCCATGTGCAGGCCGGACGGCCCTCCGTTACAAAGCCATCCGACACGTTCCGCCAGCCTAGCAGCTCCCAGCCACCCCCCGGTACTTCCTACCTATATGGGCAGGCGGAGACAGAGGGCAGTCCTCACCCCACCGCCCCGCCCCGCCCACCCGCCCGCCCGCCCACCCACCCACCCACCCACCCGCCCGCCCGCCCGCCCGCCCACCCGCCCGCCCGCCCGCCCGCCCCGACCCACCAGGTCCGTGAAGGCGTTCGCGGCCCCTCCGTGCCGCGTGAGGTAGTCGTCGTAGTCGTTCTCCGCGGGGTAGGCGGCACTGCCCATGAACAGCATGTGCTCCAGGTAGTGGGACAGGCCCTGGGCAGCGGGAGGCGGAGGGGGGGCGGGGGCGGGGGCGGGGGCGGAGGAGGGGCCCAAGGCGCGCGCGGGGGAGGGTGGTCGGTACCGAGGGCCTTGGGTGGCTACCCTATGTGCTGCCGGCGCCGCCTGCCAGAGCAGGGACCCGACAGAGCGAACCAGCAGAACCAACAGTACAAATACCAGCAGTACAAGTACCGGCAGTACAAATACCAGCAGTACAAGTACCGGCAGTACAAATACCAGCAGTACAAGTACCGGCAGTACAAGTACCAGTATCAGTTGCTGCTCTGGCGGTCCGGCTGTCACCCTAGGGGACCCTTCCGGGAGGGACGAGGCCGGTGAACCCCCCACCACCGACCCGGCATCAGCAAGCCGAGCTGCCAGCCCCTCCTCCCCCGCCAGCTCAGCCCAGCCCAGCCCCGGCCGGGTCCCGGGCACCTGAGCCCCCTTGCCAAATCACCAAGTCCGTCCCAGCGAGCCATCCGTAGCCCTTCCTCTTCCTCCCGAGACACTCCTGGCCTGATCCAGCCAGTGACCTCACTCACCCCCTCCTACAGCCGGCCGCCAGGGAGCCAGGGGGCCAGGGGGCGAGGGAGCCAGGGAGCCAGGGGGCCAGGGGGCCAGGGAGCGAGGGAGCCAGGACCCCGTCTGCGGGCCTCCGGGCCTACACGCCGCAGCCCCCTCCAATACACACCCAGCGCCCGTGCCGCCCCACTCCGGCCATGCACGCCGCCGCCCCTGAACCCCCTGCCAATTTCCTATAGCCCCTCCCCCATCCACCGCCCCACCACCGCCCACCCACTGCCCCACCCTCCCCCAACCCACCGCCCCACCCACCGCCCACCGCCCCACCCACGGCCACACCTGCAGATCCTCCGGGTCGCTGAAGCTGCCCACCCCGACCGCCATCGCCGCCGCCGCCTTCTTCACCGGGGCCTTATGTTCCCCGCCGCCGCCGCCTCCTTTCTTGCCTCGCCCGCCCCGCCTGCCGCCTCCGCCTTCACCGCCGCCCTCCTCGCTGCCGCTCTCCATCTCCTCGTCCTCGTCCTCCTCCTCCTCCTCCCCCTCGCCGCTGCCGCTGCCGCTGCCGCTCTCCTCTTCCCCCTCCTCGTCCTCCCCCTCCTCCCCCTCCTCGTCGTCATCCGACATGAGGTCCCCGCTGGACTCCTCGCCGTCAGAACCCGCCGCACCGCCCGCCGGCCGACGTTTGCCGCCGCGCTTGCCGCCCTGTTTCGCGCCGCCCGCCGCTGCGGCCCCCTCCACCTCCATATCGGCGGCCGCGGCCTCCTGCGGGGTTGGGAATGCGGTGGCGGGGGTGCGGTAGACACAGGCGGGCCGGTCTGTTAGACTGGTTCCAGGTACAGGCAGGGAGGCATTTAAAGGGAGGTAAAGGGGTTGGGGGAGGGGAGGGGAGGATATCGGGCGCCCTCCTGTGTTGCGGTGCGTCATCTCACCTCCCGCGGACAGTGCTGTGCAGCGCAGCGCGGGGCGGGGTGGGGTGGGGTGGTGCGGGGTGGGGTGGGGTGGGGTGGTCCACTTACGATAGTACGGGGTGGACCCCGACGCACGGCGAAGTTCCTCCATCACATGTCAGGGTGGGTGCCCATCACGCAATCACCGCATGCAGTGTACGCGGAGCTACGCGGGGGGGGAGGGGGGGGGCAGGCGTAGCGGTTTGCTGGCAACCCTCGTGGCGGCGTGCGCCTTCGTGCGGCGAGTTTGAACGATTTCCCTGTCCATAAAGATGGCTGATAGAACGGTCGGCTTTTCCGAGGAGGTGAGGTGTGTCATAGGGTTTCAACGACACATGCCGGCAGCTCCATGGAGCATAGCCTTCCACAAACTAAACTCTGACGTTCCATGTCGGTTTGCACTTTCCGGATACCCCATCGCGCTGGTCGGCTTCCAGACCTACCTTGCCGGTATGCTCCGCCGCCGGCACCGCTCGCATTTCCGGGTCACTAATTAAAAGTACACGCAATCCATTCTCCAGCACCATGTACCGATACTTCTTTTTGTCGTTTGGTGACTGGATAACCTCGATCGCCCCGCCATGGCAGGGAGGACTGGCGTCGGGAGCCATTAAATACGATAAGCAGCTTAGTCGAAACCCCCTATGTATACACTAATTAATTCCTTGTCGCTTGTGACCTAGGCACAACCAATCAAAACGTCTGTTTTTTGAAGCTTGGTAATCATATCTCGTGTCGTCTTGGCAGAGCCCAGCGACCTTGGCTTCCTCGAGTCAATTACGGAATCGAATCAAGTTCCGTCCATGGCGATTTCATTTTGCCGTCATGACTAATGCACCGTACGGTTCCTTGACAATGAGTTTGCACGGTGCTACGCAGCCCACCGCGAGAAAGATCACAATAAAAGATCATAAATGTAACTGCTCATATGTGCGCTCTTACACCACACGGTCTAACACCGGTGAAACCTGCTCTCTCGCAATTGTTGTGGCTTAGCCCGTCGGTCGCCGTTGGCAGCAAGCATGCGAGCGCGGACCCGGTAGTTACGTTCTTACGTAGCATTTCCCGAGTTGCGAGTCCCGTTCACCGCCGCGGCACCCTGACTACAACGATTGGGTCGTGGACAGGTGGCCATGTGGACTTCCAACTCCGGTTGCCGGACACGCTCTACGGCACCGTGTCAACCATCAATGCCTGCCCTGCGGGCTAATAACAGCGTTCGGTTGCGCCATGACCGCACCCACCCACATCCGCCTTGAGACACTCCCCCCGTCCTGCGCGTTCACGGGCTGGGCCCGCAAAGGCTGGTCCCTGACACCGCCCACCCCGGCCGCCCGGCACCGCCCCCGTGTGCGGCTGCCCAGGCTTTCAGTCAACCACCCACCCCGCATAAGGCCCCGGACCAGCTGCCGGGCACCACCCACCTCTCCGCGCCCGCCCCCCGCCCCTAGCAACCGACACCAGCTCTGACATGACATGACACCCCCTGTCAGTCATCCGCCCACACCGGCTCGCGCCCAGATCAACACCCTCGACACATCACACTACTTCTCACTGCACGAAGCCAGTTGTGCCAGTAATCACTCCAAGTCAGTATTGTGCCACATACGAAAGAACCCTTTTCGCAGCGGACCCCACGGGTCAACGCTGACAGCCAAAGGAAGCCCCCTCGCTAACCAGTAAACACACACTGCGAAGTATATACATGTCGTGTGTCGGGCGGGTTTCTTATCATAATACACGTGTGATGCAACCCCTCGGGCTCCCAAGGCACACGAGACCAATATACCACAGGCGCACCAAAACCCCGCACCGAGCCCGCAGGTCGCGGCACCTCCGCCCACCGACATGCAATCCACCCGCCGCCGCCGCCGCCGCCGGATACCCCGCCCTCCCGCCCTCCCCGTCCTCCCCGCCCTCCCTCGCCCCGGGACGCACAGGCACGCCGCCCGCCCGTGCACCCTCCCTGCAGGGCCCTCTGCTTGACAAACCACACCCACCCACCCGCCCGCCCGCCCGCGTACACATGCGTTTGGGGCTGGTTCGTGCACGTTTTGTCGCTCCACACACATTGCACACGCACACTCATTCACACTCATACACGCAGCGCGCACTGGGCACTGGTCTGCCCCTTGCATGTCATGCACACTTGTTCTGCCTGCCTGAGAAACACACTCGTACCCATACAGCGCGCCTCACGGGTAGGCGCGTCTAGACAGTCCTCTTCCGGGCCGGTCAGCGCGGGGCTCCGTCTCCTCGCCAAACACGCCAGACACCCGCCTCCACCCCCGTCCGTGACCCTTCTGCCCCCGCCCCTGCTGCCCCTGTCCCCTATCACCCGCTAACCCTGCTATTACCCCTTGCGCCCCGGGTTCCCCCCTCGCCGCCCCCACGCCTCGTCCCTGACGGCCGCCCACCAGGGCAGCACCTCCATGCAGTGCCGCACCTGCGGGTCCACCGCCGCCACGTAGGTGCCCCGCCGCATGTCCCGGATGGCCACGTGGCGCAGGGCGGACACCCGCCGGTGGAAGAGGCGGCCCAGCGGGGCGGTGGCGCCCTTCCAGGTGCGGAGCTGGCGGGGGCGGGGGGGGGGCGGCGGGGCGGGGGAGGGGACGGACGGGTTAAAAAGAAAACAGCCCAGGGACGGGTGGGGAGACAAGGGAGGCAACACCAATAGAAGAAAGGGATATCGGAGGAAAAACCCAGCACACCCTGAAACACCCAGAATACCTACGTGGTGAGGTACCAGCATTACAGCGGAAGATGAGACGGTGCGAGACGGCCGAGTGCTACGGTATCACAGTAAGCAATGTGCGCCGCGGACCCGACCCATCCCATGAATAACAGATACATCACCGCAGCAGACTGCGTCCGACGAAGTCGTTGTTGTCGGACATTAAAAGACGGGCAGCGGAAGCACCGGTGGCGGACTGGGACCCCGCGCGCTGGCGGCTCCGTTTCGTTGCGGGTCGAAGACGGCGATCAAGTATTCCCCTCTTCCGCCATGTGGTGGTGCATGCGTCCGGAACTCCGGAACGTTCTGGGTTTCGGGTCCTTCTTTTCACCCACAACTCACCTCACCCGACTTCCCAGCCGCGCCGGCTACCCAGCATGCACCCCTCAGCCCACCCTCAACCCACGTTCGGATGGGAACCTCACCTCGTCCCGAGCGCGCCTCCGCCTGCCGTCCTGCTGCTGGTGCTGCTCGCCGTACAGCATCTGCCCCCGCGACTTGTCGTGCGGGCGGTGCACCAGCCAGGCGTGCGGCTGCACCCAAAAGGTGAAGTTCCGCAGCGCCACGTACGCCACCTGCTGCACCTTGTTCCACCCGTACCCACGGAATCGTACATCGTACGGCAACACCAGCTCCCTGCGCATCGCACGGACGGGCGCCGAGCGGCGGAGAGTTCCGACGCCGGGGGGGGGGCGTGTAACCCAACTTGGGTTTCATGCTGACATCTAGGCAGGCTGGACAGGGCAAGAAATAGGATTGGCAAAAGGGTGGAAGCTTGGCGGTTGGCGCGGATCAGTGTGACCCGCGGGTCAGTGTGGCGCGGATCAGTGTGACCCGTGGTGCGGGTCAGTGTGACCCGCGGGTCGGCTCCTTAGGACGCCACGACCATGGCAACCGCCGCGGCGTCTTGCGGGCTGACAGCCGGAACCAGGTTCCACACCCTCATTCGAAATTTTGAACCCTCCCTCATACCGCACCTGCTCATGATGAACCAAGGCTCGTAGTTAATCTCGTACGGCACCACGTACGGCACGTCGGTGGCGAGCCAGTGACTGAAGTTGGTGGCGGCGTGGCCGCGCGGGTAGGCCAGCTTGGCAAAGTAGTGCAGTCGGGCCTCCTGATCCAGTCGCTGCAGATCCGCCTTGTCACCTTTGGATTGGGAAAGAGGGGGTGGGTGGGGTGGGGCACATAGAAATTTGATAGACGTGTCAAAGCAGCGCTGCTGCCAGAGCAAAGGTCCGACTGGCATATAGTACAGGAGCGGCTGGGGTGGGGTGGGTACAGGAAATTGGTGGACAACCTTTGTACTGGGTGGGGTGGGGGAGTGGATGGTGCGGTTTCGCTGTCTGGATTGACACAGCGGGGCGGGGGAGGGAGTGGATGGACCCGGGGGTGCTCCTCCCAGTCACAGCCGTCGGCGTCGCCTTGTATGTGTGTTTAGGTAAGAGACCCGTGTATGTGTGTGTGTGTCCTCCGCCTTCGTGGAGCGGACGGCGCGATACCCCCTCGAGGGAGGACCCCGGCGCCTCCCCTCCCCCCCGCGCACACCCCTCGCCCGCCTGTCGCATGACCCACTCTGGCGGGACACACCCCTCGCCCGCCTGGCTCACCCCCGGACTCCCCCAAGCACCTCTTGCGTGGAATCCGGGTTCCCTACCCCACCTTCCAAGCCAGCTCCTCACACACACAGAAACACACTTCTTGCGGCTCAGTTCTCTTATACACAAACACACACTCGCACCTGGCGAGGGGCTGTGGGACAGCGCCGGCCCCTCCCCTCCCCTCGCCTCCCCGCACCCTGTCAGCTGCGTCCGCCGTGACCAGCGGCGGGCCACGATGTGCGCCCACAGCACCCATCCCGCCAAAAGCCAGTACCCTTTCCCCCCTCCCCGAGGACCTCCACTGCTCCATCTCGAAGCCATGCCAACGCCCCATTGCCGGATTCTACCCCTGTTCTATTCGCACCCTCCTCTTCATCCCCCCCTCTCTCGTCCCCGCCCACACCCCCGCCCACCCTCACTCTCACCCCCGCCCACCCCGGCCCCC
The DNA here is from genome assembly GCA_003117195.1 of Eudorina sp. 2006-703-Eu-15. Taxonomy (NCBI): domain Eukaryota; kingdom Viridiplantae; phylum Chlorophyta; class Chlorophyceae; order Chlamydomonadales; family Volvocaceae; genus Eudorina; species Eudorina sp. 2006-703-Eu-15. The sequence goes on from BDSI01000121.1 coordinate 124,140, forward strand.
GCGCCACCCTCACCCCTCACCCCGCAGCGCCCTCTCCGCCACCCGGGTGCCCTCATCCATGCTGAGCTGTTTGGCGGTCTCCCAGGCCGGCAGCACCCACACGGACCGCTGGGAGCAGCTGCGGAGCAGCTCCGAGACGCTGCGCACCCGGGGAGGGGGGGCGGGCAAGGGGGGGGGAGGGCGGGAGCGAGGGCACAGTGCGGCCATGGGGGGGTGGGCCGGAGAGACGTGCGGCCGTGAGGGAGTCCCAGCTCCCGCTCCTCCCGGCCCCCCGTCCGAGATTGTCCCGCCCGGCACAAAACACAACCGCCGTGCCCGGGGGCCCAGGGGTCCTTGAAACGACCAACGACCCCGGCGCATCCGCCGCCCGTCCATGCAACCAGAGTCCGCAACCGCCGTCCGGGGCCGCCTCCCCCCCGCACACACAAGCAGCCTCATGTCAGCGGTGGTCTGGCAGTCAGCGCAGCACGGAGATCAGGCAGGCCAACCAATGCCCCGTACTTCCTCCCCCCTCCCTTCCCCCCCCTCACACACATACACCTACCTATATGGGCCTGGGCGGTTCTGGGCGGGTTTCTCATTATACACACACATATATATCCACAAACACACGCCTACGGGTGTGCCCCGCCCCGCACCTGCTGTGCCCCGGCCGCAGCACCCTCTCCACCAGGCTGGCAGAGGGCGCCAGGTCCACGTCCACCATGGCCACCAGCGGGCTGAGGGTGGCCAGCAGCGCGGCGTCCCTCAGCGAGTTGATGGGCACCAGCCCCACTAGCGCCGGGTCGGACACCACCTCGTACAGCAGCAGGACGGTCAGGGAGCAGGTCGGCGGCGGAGAGGCGGCGCCCGGCGCCGCGGATTCGAGCCTACGTGGCCGTGTGGGCGTAGGGTGGCGGTCGGGGACGGGGCAGAGGGACAGAGGGGGGATGCGAAAAGAGGCGGACCCGAGGGGTATCCCGAGGGGGGATGTGTGCGGTTGCGTGTCGTGTGGGATGGCGGGTGTGCCCGTTATCGCGTGAGGCGTGTGCACGCTGTCATTCCTTCACTTTCTTCCCCGTACCTACTTTTGGCCTAGACGACCACATGTGGGCATGGGAAGGTAAAGGAAGGTGTTGGAGGTGAAAACGCGGCGGCCTGGGACTCAGAGACAGCCGGGGCGCTCTGCCCCCGGGGGTGCGGCCAGCCGTACCCACCTGTCAAACACGCCCTTCACCAGGGAGGTCGCCTGCTGCAGGGCCTCCGTGGTCTGCGGCGTGAGCTGCGGCCCGGTAGTGTTTTGGAGAAGGGGGATGTAGATGGCAGCTGCGAGGGGGCCGGGGAAGCTGCGACACTGCGCCTCAAGCGCGGACAGACGCTCCAGCGTGGCGCCGACAAAGATGGACAGCGGCAGGTCCGAGGGCTTTTTGCTGACGAGCACATCGTGTAGATACAGACTGCAGACGGGCCGTGGCAGGGCAGAGCGGAAACGCACAGGCGTGACTTTTAATGCAACAGCTTCCTAGGCGGCGAAGTGCTCGACAACATGCCTCGTGTTAAAGCCCCTCAAGAAATCTTCAAACACGCTTGGTGTGCCGTTGTAATATTTGTTGTAACAAGATCGAAGAAGATCAGCCCTCGCGTCAGCTGTCGTTGCCAACTGACCCCTTGCGATCACGACATGCAGGATGAACGTAATTATGGGGATTAAGCGCATTGTTCACACAACAAATTTGTTTATTAACTGTGTTCAGCGTCATCGTATTTGACTCATGACAACGATGTCAGCCCCACTCAATTATTTCATTGCCAAGCACAATTAATTTCAAGATAAGACTGACATGTTATTCAGCATCCGCGCGACATGACGGGTGCGTAGATTTGTGTGCAAAAAGGCAAAGTGGCATGGGAAGCTACGTCAGGTACGACTCGGCTGTTGCCCTACGACTGCGTCATACCAGAACTGCATAATATCAGAGCGGCCGTATACCGGAATAGGCATCTGGATCCGTTGTAAACGGATATGGTGTCCTCTGGCACGCAGCTGTCCTCAACACCTCCACGACATACAGCCCAAAATTGCCGGGCCGTACGCACAGTCGGGCTGGGTGTCTTGGCTTGGAGGATGCGTCAGTGTCTCATCGGTTCAACCCGACGGCGTGTGGCGTGGGCAGAATGATAAATGTAATGTAACCGTTACAAGGTGGACCCGTATCCCGACCGGGTGTTCCAACGGGCCCAAATAGCTCGTAGGTAGAATGATAAGGCGGGCTCTTGCCGCCACGGATCATGTTCGGTCCCTGAGAGGCTCGGAGTTGGTTGGGCCTGATGGGGGGGTTCGTCAGCAGCTCAATCGCCACCGATGACGTGGAGACAGTTCACCCATTGTTGCACATGGTAAGTATATCGCAGGTCCTTTGGTAAGTATATGGGCCTGGGCAGTTCTGGGCGGGTTTTTTGAATGAATGAACGTTACAGCGGACCCCAAAGGGATCACCGGTATATACCAGGGCAAGCCCCAGCAGGCCCCACCGCCAAGGCGGCAAGACACCTCCACACCTCAAAGCCGCACCCAAAAACACACCGGGCCATGACCCCACCCAGCCAGACACCGAATAGGCACAGCAGAGGGCAGAATCCCCAGAAGTGGATAAAGCCAAGCACAGGGGAGGTCGCCCACACAGGCACCCCATTACCCAGCTACCACCACCCCTGAGGCACCCAGCGCTGCACCCTCTCGAGGTCTTGGAAGACCCACGCCTGGCTCGTGACACTGCCCAGCGACCGCTAGTGGAGTAACCTGCATGACAAGAAACACCTAGGCCAAGCAATAACGTACCAACGGGAGCCCTGCCTCCTACCCCACCTGAGGGGAGGCCAGATCCCCAACTAGGGCCCCGGGTGGGTGAACCCGTATGCAACCAGGTAGGGGACGGGGGCCCCGTGCCTCAGCCCACATCCGGAGTAGGCCCCGCACACCTCAAGACTCCCCCCGAAGAAAGGGTGGAAGGGGCCCACCGAGGTCCATCCACGTCTCGGGAGTCCCAACTGGGCAAACCCGTGAAGGCGCCCCCAAAAGTCAGCGATTGCGCGCCGCTCCCCTTGCTCTGCCACTTCCGGTCCCGGCAGTACAGTCGGACCCAGACCGGGCGGGTTTGTCATTGAACACCCCGCGCTCACTCTACCAGGGAACCACCCTGTTCCTGAGGATCAGCCACAACCAAGGATAAAGCGCACTCAAGGGGAGTCAGCCTCGGGGCCCACTCAGAGGCCACCGGAAGTGGGCTAGTTATCCTGCCCTGGTGGCAAAGGGTCACGGCACACCAGACGGTTATCCTGTACCTTCAAGATGGGGTGCGTACGGTAGTCCCCACCGCTGACCAATCCTTCCTCGGTATGCCTTGAGCTCTGCGAGCTCGTACAGACCGCTCCGAAAATCCGCCACCGCCCGTCGGGCGGCCATCCAATCTACTGCTGTGTAAGGCACAGGCACTAATGTCACAATAGCAGCACCTGCCGCCGCGTCCGCCGCGGTCGTCACAGCAGCAGCACCCACCGCCGCTGCCGCTGTCATCGTATCAGCAGCAGCAACCACTGCCGCCGCTGTCGTTGCAGTTTCGACCACAACAGCGCCTGAGGGCGTGAGGAGTGCTATCCGTTCATCCCAGGCATGCCGAGTGGACCACCTCTTGCCACGAGAACGGCACATGGGTGAATGCATGAACGTTACAGCGGATCCCGAAAAGGGATCCACGGTGTATACCAGGGCAAGGCCCAGCAGCCCCCACCGACAAGGCCGCACACGCTGCCGGGGATTGCAGCCAGGGTGGATGCCAGAGTGGTTGCACGGTGGTTGCCCGTGGGACTCCAGGGACCGGCCCTGCTCCGGTGGCTCTCTGGGTGCTGCAACGACGCCACAACAAGGGTGAAGACCCTTCATTACAGTGCGGCGGTGGCGGTGCCGGTCGACGGCGACCGGGTACCGCCTGGTGCGCTGGAGGTGGGTGCGCGGCATCGGCGGGGCCTCGTCAGCTGCATTCCAAGCCGGAATTGAGTGTCGGCGGTTTCAAGCGGCCGGACAGTGTTGCTCTTTGCGGGAAGCCTGGGTGACGGCGATGGCGTGGCCGACCCGGCGATGCCGCGTGGCCGCGGCGTTGCTGTTGGTGGGAGTGCCGAATCCCGGGGGGGGCGCCCCGTCACTGGCCGGTGCGGCCAACCGTGCAGGAGGCTAGTCGCCGACCTACGACGTTGCACCATCCGCTGCACCATCCTCAGAGGTACGATTGCAGCTTCCGACGGCCACGGCCAATGTGAAGGCAGTCGAGGAGGCAGCCATGCGCGAGCCGTTGGGTACGGCAGATTGAGCATTGCGCTACCACGCCCGCCAGTCAGTCACCGAGATGGATGAGGCAGTACGGCCCAAGCAGCAGATAGTTGCAGCCAACACCATTGACTTCAACAATGGCCGTGGCTGCCACGGAAGCTGCAATCCTAGCTCGTTGAGCATCGTCCTCGCTGCCAGTGATCTCCAATCAGACAGTTACAAATTTGAAATTTATCGTCAATGTAATGCTCTAAAGTGCCCACAGAACAGGCCCCATGATGACTTGTTAAGCTTTCTTTACTAAGATCGTTCTGGCATAAGCCGTGCCCATTAATGACTGCACGCTGACCAATCAACAATGGAAGGTCCCTGATTATAATAAACATATTGGGTACCTGAGCTGCGCCTCTGGGCAAGGCTATAGATAGGCCCGTCGTGAGTGAGGCCCATGCCTTACAACTTGGTTATCTGTTAAATATTATTATAATAGATTAAAGAATTTTAAAATTTGTAAGCTTAATAATAGAGGGTAAGTATTAACCTTACGAGGTCAGCCCTACCCGGCAGTATATAATAATTGCATAACAAGTACAACTCCTCCGTTTCAATATGCGTTTTCCTACGTACTAAAACATGTACACAGGAAACGTCCCAATATTTATATTAATGAAATGATAAAATTATAGGCTGTCGATCTGTAGACATTGTAGACTGTCCACCTGCTGCCAGCTGGCAGCTGCTGCTTGTGCTGCTGCGCTGAGGCGAGGCGCTGCTGCCGCACCTACCGCGCCCTGTTCCCATTCATCGCGGAACATCTTTGTGTAACTGTTCTTTCGGCTAGAGGAGGGGAGGACTACCTCAGCCAGCGCAGCCAGCGACTTCACCGGCCTCTCCGGCCTTGGCAGCCCTGATGCCGCGCGAACAGCACGCGGCTCCCTGCCGTGCGGCCATCCAGGCGGCGAAGCGCCAGCAGATCCCATCCATTCCGTCGCCGTCAGTCTACGATGGACCAGCGGCGCCGACTGCTTTTCCGGCCCTGATTCACTTTTCGGAGAGAATGGAGGAGCTCCGGGGGATGTGGCCATCACACCGCCCATCTTGCAGCGGCCCAAAGAGTGGGGCACGGAGGAGACGTTTCGGAATACAAAGGCGCCGGCGGAGGCCCATCACGAGCGTGAGCACCTGGAGGCCTAGGACTATGACCAGCCAGCAGCCGTCCTGCAGCGTCACGGCGCGCACATGCGAAGGCTTGTGTTGTGGTATAGCATGCCTCACGGCTGAAGCTAGAGGTTGCACGATCTGCCGGACTACGGTAATTGAGCCTGCAGGGTGAGTCTCCACGGCGCATGACGGCTCACCGATGTAGGGCATAAGGGCAGGTGCCATCGCTTGCAAACAGCGGTTCAGATCCGAGTCCTGGCTGCGCCCTGCTACGCCCGTTATGGTGGCTACTTAGCTATCTGACATTCGGTAGGTGGGAAGATCCGCTGGCCAGTCACGACGGCCGTCGTCCAAATCACACTCACGGGAGCTGGCCCGGTGATAAGTTGGAAACGTAGGTTTTTGCATGTCTAGGTTGGAGCCGCAAGTTTATAAGGCATCAAAACCATGTACGAATGCCAGCAAGGATAGTGTCAGTGTTGCACCGTTCACATCGCAAGGTGGAAGTTGGCGTACGTGTACTTCGCGGAAGCTCGCAATGTGTAGCAATCACGGAATACATAAGCGTCACGATCGATTCAACGCATTCACTCGGGCGCCGGATGCTGCCCTGCTCAACAGGTCGCAGTTGGGGCGTTTTGAGATCGTCGTCCTCGTGGTCATGTATGTCGTCGTGTCATCGTCTGGGCCTTCTGAGCTGGCGGATGTGCGTCAGGCGACCACCCGGCCGTCCGCAGTCATCCTCATCCTCATCACTTCATCAGGACCGTTGCAAGACGTGCTCGCGCTCAGCCAACACGACGGACTGCCAGGTCTGCCACACACGCTGCATGGCAAGCACCTGTTCCTGGCGTGCAAGTTACACGGACCAGGTTATCCACGTGCCACCCCGACAGGTACGCCAGCAGCTGCGATGCCTAGAAAGACCATGCGCCTCCATGCGCCTCCCTGCGTTGCTCAGCGCGCGCCACCGCGGGTCGCCCATCCAAACCAAACCATCGCGAGTGGCGAGTGAAAAGGTGAGTGCTAGCCTGCCACACATAGATGCATCCATCCTGCCAGGATGTCCCCCCAAGCGCTCAGCCGCGTTGGACCTCCCAGCTGCCACCCAATCGGTCGGCCAGCGGGTTAGTGGGTAGCGGACTGATGAATGCGGTGATCCGTGACCCGTGCCCTCCCCCACCCCCCACACGGATCGTGCGCCCCCATCAGGCGCGACCGGGTCCTCTGCCCCTCCTGCAACCGCAAGATCAAGAGTCGCATGGCCACGACCTCCTTCCGCCATTCCTTCCTCTGCCGGAAGCGCCGCCAGGAGAACACCCAAGCCGCCCCGATGCATGCGTATCATTCGAGCTCCTCCGCCACGTCCCTGACAATGTACAATACCTCGCCTCCCAACCCTTCCCGCCTTTGCCCCGCCTGCCAAACCACACGCAGGCGCCTGCACCATTGCCGGCCGCCCACTTAACGCCGTCCAATGCTGGCCAACCGTTCCATAGCGTTGAATGTTTTTTTATCGCTCACTGCTCTGATTCATATATGTATATATGGTACATACACGGCCCTAGCATGCCGTACAGCTGCAAGGGGAAAATTCGTATACACACAGGGAGGTGCCTGGGGTGCGGAGTTCCGCCGCGGTGCAACTGGGGACCCCGCCACCACCTGGCCGCCCCACCTGGCCGATAGCCTCACACACGGTACTCCGGAGGAGGAGCGCATGCCGTACAAATCACGGCCGTGCCATCCCCACGCTCCGGTCGCCCAGCACGCCGCAGCGATTCGCCGACGGCACGTCCACGCGACAGCAGCCAAGCAGTGTCCTGCCCAGGTAGGTAGGCGGTCGCCCCCGTGAGCTCTCCCGCGTCGTGTCCACGACCACTCTATACCCGTTACACTTTCTATACCCGCCCAACAACCCATCCGCGAGACGCAAGGGACACAGCCAACAAGATCAGCTCGCCATGCCCGCTTTTTGCCACTGCGCTTTGGGGGCGCCTTCCGGGCATTTGCAGCTGTCGTCGCGGCAGCAGCAATCACAGCATGTGGCGGCTGTTGCCCGACGGCCCCGGGCCCCTGCTGCTTGCCGAACCCCCCGCGAGGCGCAGCACGGACCCATCCGACCGCACCGTCTCCGAGCCCAGCAGCCCGAGACGGTCGCCCCCGCCGGCTCGATCGTCGTCCCCGGCGGCGGCGGCGGCGGCGGCCGCGCCGCCGACCCCGGCCGGGTGACCAGTGACCGACGCCGACGGGTGACTCCCAACCGACATGGCGGCGGACCCAGGCCGCCAGCCCAGACCCGACCCGGACACCGCCGCGCTACCCGAGATCGGCGGACCGACCGACATCTCCAGCTCCGCGTTCTCCGGAACAGCCGGCGCGCCGTACGGCCTTCCGTACGCAAAGAGATGGCCGTGGCTGAGGCCGCTGCGGGCGTCGCCGGCGGCGGCGGCGGCGGCGGCCGGGCCTGGAAGGCCTTCCGCCGCAGCGGCGTGCTGGTGGGGCCCGGCGACGGCGAAGACGCTGCCGCCTCCGTTCCGGGAGTGGAGCGGCAGGCTCTTGATCGGGGTGGCGACGTCGTCGGTCGACAGCAGCTCCATGCCGGGGCCGGCGGGCAGCGGCGAGGATTCGCTGGGGGTGTCCTGCTCCCCGGTGATGAAGGACTGGTGCAGTGACGCGCCCGGGTCGGAGGTCCGCCCGCCGGCCGCGTCGCGCTGGGGCTGTACGGCAGGGGCACAACGATGGGGAGGAGGGGTTTGTACAGGGGGCGTTGGGGCTCGCCGACAGGGTTAACAAGCAGGCGAGGGAGAGACAGCGCATCCGCGTGGGCTGGCTCTCAGCCTCTTGGAGGGGTTGGCGTCATGAGAGGGAGCCTGCCGTTTCACGCCCGAACTCTGAACCCATCTCACGCCCCGACCGCGTTTACATCGGCAGGGGCGGGCCAGCTGCCCAGCCCCGAACGCCCCTGCCCCTGCCCCGAACGCCCCTGCCCCGGCCCCGAACGACCCTGCCCCGGCCCCTAATGTCCCCCCAATTGGGGATTGAAGTATTTGAAAAGAAAAGAAAACCAAGCCCAGAAACGAATCCGGGCAGCCCAAAGTTACTCAGAATGCTCACATGGCGAGGTACCGCCTGCATGACAGTGGGGCATGACACTGGACAAAGGACGCGCGGCGCGCTGCCGCCAAGTGCAGTTGCAATCGCAGGCAGCGTGCACCGTGGACCCGACCCATCCCGGACCCGACCGATACGTCACCGACCTGTATCAAACGACGTTGTAGCCGCGCCGCGCCGCGACGTCGTCAAACGACATGGCGATGCACAAGGCAGGGGAAGCCGGGGAAGGGGGCGGGCGAGCGCGGCATTGAAGAATCAAGTAGAACAACAGAAAGCAAAACATTATGCAGCGATGAGCGGGCGGCAGCGCGGCGTGAAAGAGAAGGGTCCAGCTTGGCGTGTAAGGGAAATCAGATGGGAGGCAGTACGACCGGAAGGACATGTACCGCAGGCACCAGTACACGTCTGGTTGGCGGGGTGCCGGTCTGGGTTGGGGGAATACGCGCCCGGGAGGCGGGCCAAACTGGAGGGATTGGCTCCCCGCCGTGCCCGGTCGGAGGGGGCGGGTTGGACCCACATTAGGTGCGAGGGTGCGCATGGGGCCGGGGGGGGGGCCGGGGAGTGGTTACAATTAACTGGTAGGTTACTTATTACAAGGGGGCCGCCACCGTGGCAGGGCCGCCACCGAAGCCACACGCCAGGGAAGGCACTCTCACGGCGCCCGACACAGGCCCGAAGGCGGGCGGTGCCGCCGTACCCGCACCCCCACGTCGCACACAAAAACGACGGTGACACCGACCAGACCACCGCCACACCACGCGAGACCGGCGACAGGGGGACTTGGAGATTAGGGGTGGGGGTGGGGGTGGGGGGCGGGCGGTTCAAGGAGGTGGGGGTGGACGAGGGCCAGCATGTCCTTGAGGGTGGTGCGGCGGGCGAAGTAGATGGCTCGGGGAACGGCGGCGAGCGGTGTGACGAGCTGGGAGAGGAGGCGCGGGCGCGGGTAGCCTTTGGCGACGAGGCCGCGGATGAGGTGGGCGATTTCGGCGCAGAAATTATTGGGGCAGAGCAGGACCCGCCCGTGAACGATGGAACTGGCCCGTGAAGTTGTTGCGCTTGCATGCTTCATTGACGTTGGAGTCGCGGGCAACGAAGCGGGAGAGGTGGACGTTGTAGTAACCGGGCTGCACACATGTTTATCGAACCGTTGGGTAAGGTAGCGGCGGCGGTCGGCGAGGGGGGGGGCCGTGGACGGGGAGGACGTTAACAACAGAGGAGGGAGCCGGCAGGGAGGCGGTCAGGGCGCTGCGGGGTGACAAAAGAGCCCGCGGAGGTAGGTGGGTACCGCGGAGGCTGCCCACGACCCGATCGCGGGGGCGGGCGGTAGGCGCCGATGATGTGGGCTGGGTTGTGCAGTGCAGAGGGACAGGAGGTGGTGGAGGGAGTGCGGGAATCGGGTGCGGGTGGGTGTCTCAGCGGGAGGGCGACCTGGGCGGGCGGCCTTGGCAGGCCCCTTACCTGCGACTTGTGCACTCCGTAGCAGAGGTACACTGTGGTCCCCAGAATGAACCACACGATCCAGCGCACGTAGGCGGGCCAGCCCAGGGAGCCGATCAGGTGCAGCGTGGCCAGCATGCCCAGCGAGGGAAGGAACGGACAGCCGGGGCAGCGGAACACCTGCGCCACCCCCAGCAGAAACCACAAACATCATCAAGCACCATCACCAGGACCTGTGGTAGCTGCCCTGGTATGCTGGTATACACAGTTGATCCCTTTCCGGGGTCCGCTGTAACGTTCATTCATCCACCAAGACCACCACCACCACCACCAGCAGAAGCAAGACAACAACGACTTGACAACAACCTACGCATACTGGCCGGGGACTTCCCCAACAGCCGTGACCAGGTGACGGATGCATGAGCCAGGCTGCGCAGCGCCGACTGGTCTAGGCTTGGGCGCATGTGGTATCGAGCAGGGCGGCACACTACGGTAGGCCAGACACCCCACGCAGCGCAGCGCCAATCACCCTTCGCCTCCCTTGGCATGCCCTTGCACACGGGAGTACGACGACTGCGTGCCGCGTGCCTTGCGACACGGTGTGCTATATGGCTGACTTTTGATGTGAACCCTCTCCTCCCGACTCAAGGATTGTTCTATATCTGCTACCGTTGCTGCTGATCCCCGCGGCCCCCTGCAGGCCGGCCCCCCCCCGAGCGCCCTCACCTGCGGCGTGTACCGCACCGGCAGCATCAGGAAGGTGGCGGTGATGCCCAGCCACAGCACTGCACGGCGGCGACACGAGGGCAGTGGGGGCAATGGGGAGGTCGACGGCGGGGGCAGGGCGGTCGTTGGAATTCGCTGTCCGCATTCGCTGTCCGTTCCCAAACCCCTCCCCGCGCTGACGCACGACCGCGACCACCCCCAAAGCTCCTAGCATCCTTGCCACAATAACCCTCCTCAGCCCAAATCATTGCGCGCACGCACTCACACGCACCACAACGACACCCGGCCCAACGCTTCCCCGACGGCCCACGACGCGGCGCAACCATGGGCTTTCATTCACCACCGGTTTTTGCGGGTCCGGGCCGACCCGACCGACCCAACCCCCGAACTCCGCCGTGCGACGTGCTGTCTATCATACATGCGCGAGTTGAACTCATGCAGATTAGCTGCCTGGAGTCGATAACTATTGGTAGATAATCGATCAACTTGGACACCCAGTTTCGGTCCGCGGCCCCTGCGGCCTGGCCGTCTGGCCCCCCCCTCCGCCCCGTCCTTACCCAGGAACACGATGGGCACCGCCAGCGGCGCCTGCTCCGTGAACGACACCGAGAACCCAATCGACGCGACCACCACGCCGCCCAGCCGCAGCAGCAGCGGCCGCAGCGGCTCGCCCGAGCCGTGCACGTGGTAGCGGCGGAAGAGCACCCCCGAGCAGACGCTGCAGAAGACCACGAGCGTGCCGATGGACACCAGCTCCGCCAGAAGCTCGATGTCGATGAACAGCGCCAGGAAGCCGGCGGTGAACATGGTCACCACGGTGGCGTTGACGGGGGTGCCGCGGCCGGGGTGCACGCGGGCCTGGATGCACAGCCGTCGCCACCCGGGGAGGCCAGAGCGCCCAAGGGCGCCGGGCGGGTGGGGTTTTGAGGGGTTAGGGGCTGGCTGATGCGCTGATCATCAGGAGGGAGAAGCGCACCGGGTCGAGGCGCACCCAACGCAAAGCGGGGTGTCCGGGAATCCCAACCGTCTTGGTTAACAGGACAGGTGAGGGCGGAAACCGTGGTGTTGATTGAGGAGTGAGGATGGCGGCGGTGCATATGGGGTCGATGAAAGCGACGTCGCGGGCGGGCAACCGCCTCCCACCCCCCACCCCACCCCATGCAGTGAGGTGGTCCACTATCCCGTTCCGTTCCGGTTCCCAGCAAAGGGCAGGACGTCCACAGGCGGGTGCGAGCTCGCGATCCGCGGCGGCGACCGCGGACCTGCACAGCGCCGTCCCCCCGGAGACGTACTCCGGAACACCACGATACCGTGAGCGCGCTTTGTGCGGGCGGCCTCTGTGGCTCGATTGGTCACGGAGCTGCGGTTGGGCCGACGGCGCTGGTCCCGGGCCGCCACTGCCGCGACTGCGTCAGATCTCCGATGCAAGGGGAGTAGGGGACGTCCCCCCACCCCCTCGCGGATGCCATTCTCCAATCAGGACACACACCGTGCATGGGGTCGCCAACCCGCCAACCCGCCCTCATGGGTGATGCGGTCCCGTGGCCGCCCGCCCCTCGGGCCCCCTCCCGGTGCGGGGTTCCCTCCCCTCACCAGCCACGCGGGTGCCAGCGCCTGCCTGCCCAGCGTCACGTAGATCCTCGCCTGGCCCAGCAGCGAGCCCAGCAGGCTGGTGATGATGCCCGTGAGGGCGCCCGCCGCCACCACGCGCTGGGCCCAGCCCCAGCCCACTTTCGTGAAGGCGACCGCGAAGGGCGCGTTCAGGTCGATGGTGGTGTAGCTGCGGCACCGGATGGTGGGGGAGGGGGGCCCACACCGTCATGGAGCCGTCATCGTCACCGTCATGGAGCGGATACCGGCAGAAAGATTTTGGATTGGGGTGCTGCGGAGGAAGACAACGGTCGCGAGCTGGTGAGGGGCCCGCAGTGAGGGTAGCGCCCGGGCGGGCCGACGGGGGAAGGTCATGCACCCGCCCCTAGGAGTAGCCCTTCGCCCAAGCAACCCCCCCAATGTCCCCGAGTTGCCACCGAGGATATCTGTCGCAGCCCGGACTGTCCCCGTCCACACAAACCTCCAGGACAGCCCTGCGCCAGCTGACGGGAACAAGCCAATTGGCAGCAAAGAGCGTTCTGCCTCAGCGCAGTGTCCTTCTCCACGAGGGATGCGGGGACGGCGACGACGCCCTGCGCCGCCCTGCCCCGCAGTCCGCAACCACGAATACGTATCTAGCCTCTCCCGGGGAGGACCCCGGGGAGCGCGCCCCACCTCTCCATGCCGGTGATGGTCAGGCACATGGCCACGTACAGCACCGTGCAGATGGACAGCGAGCCCACGATGCCGATGGGCAGGTCCCGCCCGGGGTTCTTGACCTCCTCCGCGGCGGTGGCCACCGTGTCGAAGCCGATGAAGGAGAAGAACACCACCGACGCACCTGGTCAGTTGTGGCGGCCGTTTGGCAAAGTGCTTAAAAGGCTTGGCTTGGCAGGGGAGGGCGGGGCGGGGCATGTGCATACCCGGGCTTCGCAAACTGCTAGAACGCCAACGCCTGGGTGAGAGGTACGGGGCAACGGCCGGCGGACGGGCTGGCGGACGGGCGGTGGCGCCGACACGCATGCGTTCTCCTGACACCGGTGTCGGTGGTGTCATTTGTCACCGTCGTGTTCGCACCCTGGGCTTGGACTGGGCTGGTTGGGCCCCTCCAGTCGCCTGACCGTCCGCCCGCCCGTACTCGTGTCCGTCCGTACTTGTGTCCACGCGGCGGGCGTGACATTTCGCCACATGCGTTCTCGCGGGGGAAGCCCGTCGCCCGCGCACCGCTGTCAGGACCGGACCGCGGACCCCCACCACCCCACCCCAACCCCTCACCTCACCCCAACTCCTTACCCGTGAAAACGCCTCGCAGGCCAAACGGCATGAAGGGGTGGTAGTTCTCCTCCTGCACGTGAGGGAAGCCCGCCCCCAGCACGAACAGGATGAGGACGACGTTGAGGCCCGAGACGATGACGTTGAAGACGGACGACTCGGCGGTGGAGCGCATCAGGATGAACGACATGGCCACCACGGCCGCCGCCGCGGGGAAGTCCAGCGTGAAGATGGAGGCCTGGTGGCGGGGTACCCAGGGGGGGGTGCGGTGGGGCATAGTAGACATATTCGGGGGGGTGGGTGCGGTGGGGTGGGTCGACAGGGGTATAATGGTGGGCCACCATCGGCAGGTGACACAAAGTGCGTGTGGATATGGTCGGGGGTTGAGGTGTCCCACGCAAGGACAATAAACGCAAGGACAGTAACCGCAAAGATCAAATGCAAAGGGTAAAAGGTAGGGTCCGCGAGGCCCCTGGGTGTGGTAGGGCTGGGCCGCACCGCAAGGGGTGAGCCGCAAGGTGGGTGCTGCATCCGGGTGGACGGGGCGCGGTTGCGGAGCCCCAAGGGATGGGCGGCGGCGGGAGGGAAAGACAGACCACAGGCCACAGGCACACGCGCCCGGTTGCATACCACCCAGTCCATGGAATCACAAACGGGACCACGACCACAAACGGACACGGAACCACAATCGGGACATGGACGTCGTCGTTTTCCTGCCATCGACCCGAACCAGCTCGCGGCGGATCAGCCATCGGTCAGCAGCAGCACCGGCAGCAGCAGCAGACCCGCAGCGCGCAGGACACGCAGCAGCCTGCAGGTCCCGCAGCCACCCGGCAGCGCGCGGCCCCCCGTTTTGTTTCCCCGCATTGCCGCATACCTGGAACCGCAGGTGGCTGACGTTGATGCCAATGAGCGCCGCGGTGTACGACGTGAAGCCCTTCGCCACCGCAGCGGCCGACAGGGTGTATTCCAGGATCAGGTCACAAGCCGTGACCCTGTGGGCGGATGGACACGGGACACGGCGACTTCGATGGCAGTATGCAAGGTAAACTAACGAGGAGCGGTTTTGGGATTTGGACTTGCATGATTTGCATCGCCAGGGTTGCAGTCGCGCAGGGAAAGGGGTTGCGAACAGGTCCTCGCACGCGGATGCCGACCCAGACGCTGCCAAGACCCAAACTTCAGCCCGTGACAAGGTGCCCGCTGCCCCGCAATCCCCAGCGGCAGCTGGCGCGATCAATCTCTCTGTACTGTATACCACCATGCCGCGGCCGTGCGGTACTCGACTTCAACAAGTGGGGCGCTTCAGTCCAGCCGACAGGACCCATCTCAACACACGCACACCGATCTGGGTCGTGCGGGGTGCTTGGTTACTCAACACGCCCGCGCAGTGTGAAGGTGCATCCCGCGAGATGGTGGTATGCGTCAAGACCGCCCAGTTGCTTACCACGCCGCGAACTCTCCGTACGTCATGCTGATGTAGTTGAAGGCCCCGCCAGCCACCGGCAGCTCCGCCGCGTACTCGGCGTAGCAGAAGGCCGTCAGCATGGCCGTCAGCGCGGAAAGCGCGTAGGACAAGACCACGCCAGGCCTGAAGGATGATCGGCCGTGGCGAGGGCATTGCACGGGTCGGGGCCAGGTTCCACCACTTGCACTGCAATCTGACGTGAACCTTACCGCAGTAAGGGCCACCTTTTCACGAAAAGGCTTTGCTGCGGAAAACTCATGAAAAGCATCGACTGATCATGAGGAAAGCTTTGGTGTAGCCCTCCCACATTTCCAAGGTGGGTTTCTTCGGTCGCCCCATACCTGCCCCACAGCTCCATACCTACCTGATAACAGAGATCCACGAAAGGGATCGACACGCTGGCATCCCGGTGTGCCCGATGTCGATGAAACCAGGCCAACGACAATCCTGCAACCCTTGCCTTGCTTATGTGGGCCCCAAGCACGTACCGCACCCCCCCCCCGCCCTTGCCGCCCCCAACAGTGTAAGGCTGTCGGGATGACCTACCCGGCGTAATTGCGAGCCGCCACGCCTGTAAGCACGAACACGCCAGCGCCAATAATGCAGCCGATTCCCAACATGACCAGGTCGAACGCCCCCAGAACCTTGTGCATTTCAGCTCCGCTGGCCGATCGATCCTTCTGTTCCTCCATCGACCTGCGGTATCAAGCATGCGTGGAGAAGAGCACGCCAAGGGCCACCCGTCTTCCGACGTTGTAGGTGCAAGCACATTTCCCGCACCTGACTACAAATGCTTTCGACCTAAATTTTGATAACGTTGATCTCAATCGCGTTTTGATGCGGTTCCATCGCCCCATCATCTGATCGGCAGGCCTTGCAGAAGAGCGATGTGGTTTTTTCTTGGAAGAGCGTCCTTTGCTAGAAGCCGTGATGTCGTCTGGTTGTACAATGCTTGTTAGTTTACAGGATTTGCACAAGCTGTCGCTGAGGATCTCAGTCCCTGAGGCCGAGTGCCATTGACCTTGTGCAATTGTGTCCTTTACGCATTTGGAAATCAGGAATTCGTCTGTGACAAAGACTCAAAGGGTGAGAGCACGATGTACGACGAACCCCTGTTTTAGTTTTGTTTGTCATTGACGTATATAGAGACGTATACGATCGCAGACGCGTGCCCACTGGCATAGCAAAGCTCAAACGAGCCCTAACCAAGTCCTTTGAGTCCGATCGTGCTGAGCTGCGGTCGCCCCGCGTTGCATACGGTAGTGGAAGCCTGCGTTATAATGGCGGACGATGAGCGTGATGAGAACGAACATGAGCAGGAGCAGGAGGAGATGGCAAGCAAAGACCGACAAGGGCGGGAGCAGGCGGCGGCACTCAAATCGATGACCGACAAGGCAGGCCCTGCCAACGTTCAGGAGTGGAGCTGCACGCATGTGTCTGTGTATCGACGGTGATGCGCGGTTAAACATGCCGCGCGTCTCCAGAGGCCCTCGCCGGACATCGTAAGTACGTCCCTGTATTCCCGTGTTGTCCATTTCCGCCCTTGTAGGGTCCGGAGGAGCGGCAAATGGATGAGGGCAAGGTGACGCAGGTCAGTGCGGGGTCTGGCAGCAGGGCCGTGTGTTGCCGTACGCCTAGGTTATGGTACGGGCTACTCACACTGCCGGCCGATGTGCAGCCGCGATGCTGCTTGGGCTAGGAGCTCTCGCACGAGTAGACGGGCCTCGATGCGACTTCCCATGCGCTTTTCTGCTGGGTCAGCAGTATTGCTGGGTCAGCAGCATTGCTGGGTCACCGGCACAATGTCACCGCCACCGCCCGGCTGGGCGTGTATGTGCGCGTGGCCGTTAGCGTATGCGCCTGACACTGAAGCTAGCTAGCTAGCAACCCAGCTTGGTTCAGCGCCGTGACAAACGCGACAAACAGATGCCTGGATGCCAGGGGCCGGGAAATGCACATGATGGTGTGTTGATGCTATTGCTGTTCCGGCATCGACGGTGTGGCCTTGTGCTGGTGTGTCGTTGCAGCTGGTCAGGATTCAGAAGAACCCAAATCGCAAATCACCGCGCAGCGGTTGGGATGACGTCTTTTGATGTACCGGCCTTCTGGCCATCCGCCTGCCGCCTCTGCACGCAGGCCATGCAAACGCTGTTCGCGGCGCAGAAGGCCAGCAAGGACGCCGAGCGACAGAGGTAAAGGCCGACCCGAAGCAGGACAGGAACCACGAACCCCGACGCTCCCCCGACCAGAACGTCCTCGACCGCGTGCCTACCTTCAGTGACTGGTCGTTTTGCTGCGACAACTGTTGTGTGCCCTTCTCCCGGCGGCCTGCGCGGACCCGCCAACCTGTGACCGCGGAATCGCGCACCCCACCTACCCAGTCCACACCCAGTTCACTGCTGCTACTGCCGTACTCGGCCCCCTGCCCTGCCGTACCACCCCTCCTCAGGGAACGGGAGCTGGCCGCCATCAAGGTGTCGAAGGAGGACGTGGACCTGCTTGCGGCTGAGCTGGAGATCCGGGACAGGAAGGCGGCGGAGCGGGCGCTGCGGCTGGCGGGGGGGGACCTCAAGAAGGCCCTGGAGCAGTACCTGGGGCTGGAAGCGGCGGCGCCGGGATCATGAGGTCCGCCCTCCTCCTTCGGAGCGTTACCTGCGGCAGCGGCCGGGCCGGCATCAGTCGCGTCGTGAGGACTCTGGAACTTGCCGGGACCGGTCAGCTCGGGACATCGGACGTGTCTCTTCCGTTGAAGACAGGGCTTTTTGGCATTTCGAGGATCAGGGATCCGACATGGGGAGGGTTGCAGGATGGGGCAGCGGGTGCGGGGTACCGTAAGGGTGTAGGGCGCGGGTCGGCCGCCAGGGGCGACGCCTTGCGTTGCGGGGAAGGGGCATCGCGGGGGCGAGGGGGGACACGCGAGGGAAGGCGAGAAGGGAGGGTTCTTTGTTCGGATGGGTAACATGCCCATTGGGACTGGGGTTTCTCGCCAACGGGGAAGGGTTAGCTGAGAGGGTGACATTGCAAACATAAGTACGGGATGGCATGGGCTGCTGGGTGACTGGTAGTGCGGCCGGGGCTCAGATGGGGCACACTGTGCCACGACGGCGGCGGAGAGGTGAGGGGACAGCGGAGCCGACGCCTGCGCGCCGAGGCCGAGGCTGGAGGGGAGCATGGCTGTGGGGCGCGAGTGGGGCTCACCAACCCCCTGCACCAGGGGCACGGGCGTTCGGATCCAGCCGGGCGCTGGTCTGGGCACTGGGATCCCTTGTTGGCGCGCAGACAGCGTTCTGCGCGGGGGAGGCGGGACGGCGCCATACTGCGAACAAGGCAGTGCAGGTGGGCAGGGCGAACGGCCACCGGTGCGAGTCGTTCCTGCATGGTTCTTGCTGAATTGCCATTTCCATATGTCTCTTGATGAAAGTGTTGTGAAACGGCCCTAGCCGGGAGTTGCAGCCCCGAAGACAAGGTTCTGAAAGGCCGACCCAGTCTCTTCCTGCCTCTGATTGGGTCGCGGATTGCGCAGCCTCAAGGCTTTCCAGGCCGGATGGCCGAAACGTCCGACGGCGAAGGTTGGATCACGGCGAAAGGACGATGGCAAATATATTCATAGGTTGCTACTGGTGATGATTCTGCTCACCCAGGCGATCGCCGTCGATGGGGTCAGCTGCAGCTACTCAGTGAGCTCGTCTTCTGCGACTAGTTGGGCTACAGTGATGCCGCCCGTTGACGAGCCTCGATGGAAGAGGCAGCGGGTCCGCCAAGAGAGCGTTTGTTCAAGGCTGCGCGCATCTGCGGTCCAAAGCAACCGGGACAGTTCTTCTGAGGCAGTGCAATGCCTTGTGTGTGTGCGGTGTGTGTTGCAAATCAGCGAAATGACGATAATGCATGTACTGTAACGGTTACATTACAGATAATGCGGTGCTGGACAAATGCCATGCAGCGGTGGTTCGCCCCGGACAGTATGTCCCCAATAAAGCAACGGCAAGGCAACGGGCCAGCGCAAGCTTGCTTACTAAGCTTACAGGGCCGGCAACGTCATTCCCGTCCGACATACGGTGCAAAGCTGCAGGACCTTCCGCGCTCCATTGCCTTGCCTTCCCTGCCCCGTGCGCTGATGTAACCTGCCCAGATAGGCCCAGATCGCGTGCACTGCAACGGCCTCGTGCTTTACGGGTCGAACGACGTTTCGCCGCGGAAGGACAAAACTTTAGGGGACTTCAGTTGCGCGTTACTACGGCAGCTGAGGAATGTCCTAAGCTAGTTGTGCTGCAAGCTACTCCCGGCTATTCGCTCCTGGAGAGAGAGCGAGGTGACGTTCGGCGGAGGCCTCGCTCTTCGGTTTCCCCTTCCGGAAGGAAATCCAATACGAGACGTGGGGTACCTCGGCCGGTAGCACCTCAGTATCCGCTCCGCTCGCTGCTGTGATCCAAGCCACCGAGACCTCAGCCGTATGTGCCATGGAGCAGCACCCCTCCCCCAGCGAGCCGACGCCGCAACGCCGCCGCCTGCCTCCGCGACCCGCCATCGCGGCCGCGAACGAGGCGCCCGCGGGACCTCTGGAGCACCGGCAACAAACAATCACAATCGAATCATTAGTTACACCAACTGAAAACGCGGCGAATGCAGCAGCAGCAGCCGCATCCGGTCGGTCTGCGTCGGGTGCCTCCTCGTGCTTTGGCGGCTCGCGGTCCTTCGCCGCCGAAACGGCGGCTGTCGGGGGCGACCCACGGGTCATTTCAGCTGCCGCGCGCGACGGCGGCGAATATGCGGCAGGGCAGCGCCACCACCCGCAGTACACCGGGGTGGAGCCGCGGCATGACGGGGGCGTCCCGGCGGCCGAGGGGGGCGCGGCGGCCGGCACGGCTGGCGTCGAGGGCGAAGGCGAGGCGGAGGTGCCGCCCTGCGACACCTGCCCGCTCTGCATGCACATCCTGTACGACCCGGTCACGACGCCCTGCACGCACACCTTCTGCGGCCGGTGCTTCCGGCGCTGGGCGGATGTCAGCAACCATCGAGGCCGCAATGGGCTGTGGCGGAACGCGACGCTTCCGCTGCCCGTTGAGGGCGGCGGCGGCGGCAGCGGCGGCGGACGCGGACCCGTGGGTCAGGCCGGCGCCACCGTCACGTGTCCGCTTTGCCGCGCGCCTGTGCCGGTTCAGACGGCGGTCAATGCAGCGAAGGCGAGTACGGCACCCAGGGTTGTGGTCGGGGTCGAGGGGATGCACGGGATGCCGTACGCGCTCCGAGGTCCTTCACCCTTCCCTGGGGGGCAAGGGAGTGCTGACGGGGAGCGGAAGGACGTGCCGCGACGTGCTGGGACGTGCTGGGGTCGTGGCCCTTTGGACCGGAAAGCCAAAGCAAACGCCAGCCCTAGCCACCTCCCCGCCCGCGGCCCTGTCCGCTGGACATAGGCCCGTGGGTCGCCGTGGGGGCTGACCTCCGCCACGTGCTTCGACCACTAGGCACTACAACATGGCATGCTGTCCATGCCTATGCATTTGGAATCGC
The DNA here is from genome assembly GCA_003117195.1 of Eudorina sp. 2006-703-Eu-15. Classification (NCBI taxonomy): domain Eukaryota; kingdom Viridiplantae; phylum Chlorophyta; class Chlorophyceae; order Chlamydomonadales; family Volvocaceae; genus Eudorina; species Eudorina sp. 2006-703-Eu-15. The sequence goes on from BDSI01000121.1 coordinate 144,722, forward strand.
TGTTGCAGTCTGGTCCGTGCATGACATCCGTGTGTTTTCATTTCCGTATTTTGGGAATCCGCTGCGGATTACTTGACGACCACGACACCACCGTTGGTCCATCTGGCATTCCTGTTATTTCTATGATGATGCTGGAGGCTTATGGCTATTGGTACAGCATCGTGCGGTTCGTTATGCCAGGTAACGGTTGATGATTACATGCGGACATATTACAGCCATGTCCGCATGACCGTTACAGACTGCAATAGTGATTCCAAATGCATAGGCGTGGACAGCAATGCATGCCATGTTGGTTTATGGATAGTGCCTAGTGGTCGAAGCACGTGGCGGAGGTCAGCCCCCACGGCGACCCACGGGCCTCCCCGTGTCCGTCTGTCGGTCGGTCGCGCAGGCCGCCGAGGTATGGGGCCGCCACCCGGCGGCCTACGCGACCCGCGGGGGGGAGATCGCCGCCGAGGCGGCCCAGCAGGCCGCGCTGAGGACCGTGGCGAAGAAGCTCTACGTGGGCAACCTTCACAGCTTGGTTTCGGAGGAGGTACGGCGGCAAGCGGGCTGAGCGCTTCGTACTGTACGGCATGCGCTTGTCTTCACACACCCGGGTGCCGCTGGGCTCTTCTCCCCCGGACTGAAGGTCGCCCGGGGGGTCGGGGGAATGGGGAGTGTTGGGGCGGAGACTGTTTGCCAGATATCCGTCATACCCCTGCGTGGAGGTCGGCCAGTGACCTCCTCGCCCCCGCCTTGCTCGGAACAAACTGAGCGGCGGCGCCGGCAAGCCTCTGCTTCAGCCAGTTGCGGTTTGCAGCGCCCGGAGTAGATGAATAAATGAATGAATACGGATGGTGATGTCGCACCCGACCCCATCCGACACGCGTGACGGGGCTACAGACACGCGGGCCAGAACTGCGAGCTGCGGGACGGGTAGTTGCCCTCCGAGTGGGCCACCCCAACCGCCGGGCCACCCCAACCCCCTACCAATGTCCTATACCCCAACCCCCTCCCAGGCGCGCCGCGCCGGCTCGCAGACGAGCCACACCAACATGCACAACTGGAGCTTCTTCATCCGAATGGACACTCCGGAGGACGAGCGGGAGTTCATCGACCGCGTCGTCGTACACCTGCACCCCACCTTCAGGTCCGTACACTGTACGGCAGCACATGGGGTTGTTGGGTTGGTTGGGTTGGCGTTGCGTTGGGTTGGGGTTGGGGTTGGGGTTGGGTTGGGTTTTGGGTTGGGTTGGAGTACGTCCCCGGGGATCTTGGGATCCGACATCGGTCGATCTGCCTCTCTGCTGACGTGGGTTTGTCTCTTTAACTTTGTAACCGTTACAAGGTGGACCCTGTCTGTCGAGAGCTGATGGCTGGCTGGCTGGCTGGCTGGTTGGCTGGCTGGCTGGTAGTTGAATACCCGCCCAACGGGGCCACCCCCACGTCGTTTTCATTTCTGGAAACTACTACAATATGTCGGGTCGCTTGGCTTTCCCGCCCCTCAGGAACTTGACTCTGACACACCCCTACGTGGCCGTTTGCCGTGAGCCCCTCCCCTCCCCTCCCCCGTGTCCACCATTTTTGCTCACCCACCCCTCACCTATGCCTACCGAACTCCCTTCCCCTCCCCTCCCTCCCCTGACCCCCCTCCGCAGCCCCTCCCTGGTGGTGCTCCACGAGCCGCCCTTCCTGGTCCGCCGCGTGGGGTGGGGCATCTTCGTGGTGCGGGCGGAGGTGCACTTCCGGGAGCGCTGGGGGCACCCGCCGGTGTGGTGCAGGTGGGGTGGGGTGGGGCCACCCGCCGGTGTGGTGCAGGTGGGGGGTCGCCTTAACCCCAGCTATCATCTTGTAGACGTGGTGCTGTCGCTGAGTGAATAAAAATGGAGGGAGCACTTGATCAGGCGGGAGGTGCTTGGGTTAAGGGGCTGCCGCTGCCGCGCCTGGGGAGAGGCGAGGGGTGGCGGCACGGTGGCGCATGCCTGCGGGCAGTCGAGGGAGGGGGCCCACAGAGGCCAGCGCGGAGATTTGGTCCGCCTCCTCCCCCGCTCCGCCCCCCAGCCTCCCCTCCCGGGACGTCGTCACGTCGCTGGAGGTCCTTCTGAAGAACCGAAGAACCGCCCGCAGGACAACCACGCATGATGCAGTGTGAACTTGTCTCTTACCGGCTTCCTGCATCCCTCGATCCGCCCCGCCCCTCCTCTCTTCAGGTCGGCCGTCGCCGCACTGCTTTTATTTTGCGTGCTGATTTTTCTGGGTTAATTACTTTTCTATTTTGGGTGGGTATATGCGTGCTCGAGCCTTCACCGACAACAACCCCAACGATGCCGCCGCCATCGCCGAGCGCGCCACGACTGGACTCGAAGCGCAGGGCTACCCACGCCGCCAGAACCTCGCCAAGTTTGACGCCCTCATCCGCGCCGCCCCACAGTCCTTCTACTATGCCCGGCGCACGACCCACCCCGACCTGCTCCGCGTCGTCCGTCAACACCTTCGCCCCGCCTGACCGACTCACCGGCTAAACACCTCCCCTCCCCTCCATCACCGCACCCCTACCACGGCTGCGGGCTCTGATACAGAGGTCGCCGTCCGGGCAACTCCGGCGGTGTTGATCTCCGTCGTCTCTCTGCTTTCCTATAAATCCTCGGTTGAGCCCCGCATGCCACTCCATCGCCTCCCCCACACCCACCCATGGCGGCACCCTCACCCCCTCGCGCCGCCCCTCCTCCCGCCCCTCACCACCCCTCCCCGTCACCGCCCTACGCCCCGCCGCCCCACCGCCCGCACGCCACCCGCCGTACCGCACACGCGCACGCACCCCCGATCGCAACCCCCTGCGCCCACGGCCTCTCATGCGTGAGGCCGCGCGCGCCCGGCCGGGCTGGTGGGGAGCCGATCGCCCCGGTCCGCCACCCGGCCCTCTTGCGTCACCCCCGCGGTCACCGATTGCTCCCTTATTGCGGAACTCCTGTTTCTGTGCCTGCCAACCCTACGCCCGTCTGCGATGTCGCCCTTCCGTACACCCGTACGCCCGTACATTCTTGCATTGCTATTTCCGTCTACCGTTTCCTGGACCCACCCTCTTTCGCCGCGTCGCCGCCGGGTTTGCGTGCTCTTTTCTTCTTTTTCTTTAATTTAACCTTTGCCTTTGCCTGCCGTTTGTCCGCCCTTTGTTGCAACTCACATCTTCCGTTCGCCTCGCCGTCCGTCCGCGTTTCGTCCCATTTGCGCAGGTGAGTACTACGTTCTCGATAATTTGTGCTGTCTGGGGTGTGGTCCGTCCTCGTGCTGTCGCGCGTTGGTTGGTCCGGGATGGGTCCGGCGGCGACGCGGTCGCCCGAGGTAACAGTGAGCGCACAATTCAGGTATGTGTGGTAAGTAACTTGGGTCGCGTATTGACTCCTGTGCCACGTATCGGTTCCCCAATCCATACCTCCCCTCTTCATGCCTCTCCGCAAAGAGATGCCGCCCTGGCCCTCCCGCCCCCGTGGTTCCCGGCCCCGTGATTCCCTCCAGGTGGTTGCTGGACTTTGATGGCGGCGACATGGTGGAGGCGGAACTTGAGTTCACCGAACAGCCGCCGCCGCCACAACAGCAGCAGCAGCAGCAGCCGTCACCAGCCTCTGCCTCGAGTGCGGTGCCTGTAGATGCCGCCGGCGCCTCCGCCACCGCGCCTGGCGGCAGCCACGGCGCGGTCGCTCAGCCGGGCGTCACCGCCGACCGCCGCGGCACGGCAGCGGCAGCGGGGTCGGGGGCGGTGTCCGCCGGCCCGCCCTCACCCGCCACGCCAGTCGCGATGCCGCGGCGCCGCGGCGACGGCACTGGCCCAGCGCCGCCGCAGGCCCGATCGCAGGCGCCCGGCGGAGCAGGCCGCGGCGGCGGCGGCGGCGGTGCCGGAATGGCCGATAGGCCCGCGACCAGGGATGGCAGCAACCAGAGTTCATCGGCGGCGGCGGCGGCGGGTCCCATCGGCGGTGCGGGGGGAGGCACCGGCAGCGGTGGGGGCGGCAGAGGCACCGGCAGCGGCGGCGGCGGCGGCGCCGACGGCGATGCGGTGGCGCTTCGGTCGCTTTGGATGGCGCCGACGCTGCGAGATCTATTGGAGGCGGCGGGAACCTTTAGTGACTCTAGGGCCGCCGCCACCGCCACCGGTGATCCGCAGTCAGAAGCGTGGCCGGCGGCGGCGGCGGCTGCGGCTGCGGCGGCTGCGGCGGCGGCTGCGGCGGCGGCTGCGGCAGCGGATGCAGTGGCTGCCGAACGGACCGGAGCTGACCCTGCGGTGGGCGGGCCGTCAACCAGTACCAGTGGCAGGAGCGGCGGCGATGATGACGTCGCAGACCGACCCATGGGTCGGGCGAGGGTCAACGAGGGCGGCGGCGGCGGCGGGGAGGGGGAGCTAGGGGCGCGCCGCGGCGCGGCGCCGCCGATGACCAGCCCGCCAGTGTACGACAGGGCTTCTTCGCCAGCAACGTTGCCGTCCGGCGATGCCGCAGATGCGCACCCGGTCAGTTCGCCGATGGAGATCAGTCATGGCAGCGAGGATGAACGCGAGGAGGAGAGTACGAAGGAGGACGAGCGCGAGGAGGAGAGTACGACGGGGGACGAGCATGAAGACGAGAGTACGACGGAGGACGAGCAAGAGCGCAACGAGGAAGCGCTGATGTGGGTGCCTGTGGTCAGTGGCAGTAGCAGCGATAGTGACAGCCGTAGCACAGGCGACGATCCGGGGGTGGACAGCGACGAAGAGTACGGCGGGGGTGCCAGCGGGGGCGGCGGCGGCGTGATGTGGCGTGGCTGGCACATCTGACGTTCCGAAAGCAACTGCTGCGAGCGCTGACGACCAGAGGGAGGCAGCGCGAGCCCGCGGGAGAGGTCGGGTCGGGAGTCAGCACATCGTCAGCGCTCGTCCGGGTGCCGTACTGGGGGCCCCACCCTGGAGGCCAGCAGGGTTCTGATGAAATGAAGGGAGAGCTGCAAGGGGACAGCCCCGCGGAACGGAGTTGGGTGGGTGTGCGGTGTTTGGGTGCCGTACATATCGACACGAGGCTCCCCTCGGCGCCTGCCCTCGTGGGCAGGCAGGGCAGGAGCACGTGACATGCGGGGGGGGGGCACAGCGAAGCCCGTTTGGACAAACGCATGTGCTTGTCGGGGCCGTCCGTGCACAACGCCTCAATTCATCTGTCCGCGTGTTAGACCAGCCGTACCATGTGCTGCCCACAAGTTGCTTTCGTTGAAATGTCGATGGGGGCTATTGTCAGGCGGGCACACGGCGGTCGTGGGCAGTCCTTCGGCTTCATGGACTGGGTCAGGTCATCAAGTCAATATCCGCAACCCTAGCCGCCGCCCCCGGACCAGGCGGGCCTGGGTTTGGATCCTGCGCGCCCCGCATGCCAGCACTGGGAGAAACCTTGGGCTGGTGTTTACGGCTGTACGGTTGTACGGGATGTACGGTGGGTCGTGATGATGTGCGTGATGTTGGAGCTGGTCGGGTGGGTTGTCATTGTCGTGGATTTAGCGGGGACGGCGGAACCCGCACCCGCCATTTGTGGGATTACTGTGGCTGGCCACCCTGGGTGGAACCCAAGGGATGGTACTGCCTGTTGGACACCAGGTGTGTGTGTGTTTGGACAAGAAGCCCGGGTGTGTGTTTGGACAAGAAGCCCGGGTGTGTGTTTGGACAAGAAACCCGGGTGTGTCATCAAACACAGCGCGAAGGAGGGTCGATCTGGGATTGCCTGGGCCTTTTGACGCCGATGGCGCGCCTGTGCATCAGCTTGAATATTAAAGCTGTTAAAGAAAGATCTTGGTGTGAATCAGCAGATGCCACCAGCTACCAAGCAGTGGCGGGCACACGCGGGTAGTGGGTGGGTGGTGCTGGGGGCGCAGGTACAGACAGCAACTACGGTGCTGGGCCAGGGCTTTCCATCGCAATCATACAGTCGGCTCGGCACCCCCTCCCCTCCCCGCGGCATCCCCGCGGCATCCCCTCCCCACCCCACCTCGGACCCCGGGGATCCGCCCAAGTGCCGTACCGTCCCTTCCTCTGCTCCACCGCCACATCGGCTGCGCCGCCCCCCGCCAGGTCGTCGGCGTCCGGACACGACGCTGCACCTCCACACACACACATGTACGGCAATACCGCTGCTCGTCAGCAGGATCAGGTACGGCACCCCCTGGATTGGTCAAGGGGATGTCAACCCCCCCCCCCCCCGGGTCGGAGTTCACACCAACAAACGTTCGTAAACCCTGCCAGGCGTCGGTCGTATGAACAAGTACGACATAAAGCCGTACCCGTACGACCCGCTAGGCCCATTGGGCAGCCAGCTCCGTTATTGAGACGACCACCAGCCATCAGCGGTAGTTTAGGACTGCGCACATCCTGGCTGGGCGTCCACTGCAGTCACCCCCACCTTCAACGACCCCCCACCACCAACCCTGTGAGTCAATCGACATCCGCACTCGGGCCCATCCTGCGTCGTGTGCGCCGTACCCAACCGCAGCACATCGCACAAAGGCCCGTCAGGCAAATACGCCATGGAACTCACCCCATCCACCCCACCCCACCCCAAAACTGAACAAAACAACCGACATCAATACACCGGAGGAGCTGCACCCGCCTCCCGCCTCCCCATCGCCTCCTCCTCCTCCTCCTCCTCCTCCTCCTCACCGCCTGCGGCCGCTGCCCACCTTCACGCCCTTGATCTGCCGCTTGGCGCGCGCCGCCGCCGCCTCCGACACGCACCGCGCGCAGCGACACACGAAGCCATAGTCGCGCAGCTCGGCCTGGCGATCCTTGTACGGCAACGACACGTCAATGTACGACAACGTGATCTCCTCGCCGGCGGCTATGTCCCGCTGCGCCACCACTGTGACGGTCGCGTCGCCGTCGTCGCAGCCGGCGGTGCAGTTGGGGTCGCAGGAGTGGTTGATGCAGCTCTGGCGGGCGTTTGGGTGGGAGGGTTGGTGGGTCGGTGGGTGTGTGAGTGTTTGGGTGTGTGTTTGGGTGTGTGGGGTGGTGGTCGGTGGGTGGGTCGCTCGGGGGGTCGGCGGGTTGGGCGCCCCGGGGTGCTCAATGAAAGGACGGGTGGCGACCTATACCTCGGTACGGAACCTGGTCGGTGAGCAAACGTTGACCGCTCGAGGTTAACAAAATACATCGCCCTTACTCCCCCGCGCCTTTTCAAATCGGACATGGCCGTACACTCTGTGCGACCTTTCCAAGGTTACGGATGGTATCGCTTCGCATCCCCCTACTGGCTTCTACACCCGTGGCAGGATCCCCCCCTCCCCACCGCCGGATGGGGAGACAACGAGCGCATGCAGCCCCACCCAACCCCCCGCCCCCCCGGCCCTACAACCTCGCAGGAGCGCACCTGCAGCGCCAGAAACGCTGTGGCCTCCCCGGGGGTGGCGTACTCGGTGTCCAGGGCATCCAGCAGCGGCTGGGTCACCTGGCGGGTGGGCGGGCGGGCGGGCGGGTGGGTGAGCGGGTGGGCGGGCGGCATTCGGTATTTAAAGGCGTGTGACAACACGTTGGCTCCTTCGCACGCCCGCAACGCCACACGCCCCGCACCCACCTGCATGACCCCCTGCTTCTCCCGCCCCTCCGGCAGCTCGTCCACTTGCAGGAAGTACTCCTCCACCGGGGACTCCACCGTAAGGCCCATGTTGTTGAGCTCAAACATACCCACGATGCTGCCGTACACCTGCCGTACCCCGACCCGACGACGTGTTCAAGAGGGATGGCGCGGGCGGGGGGAGGGGAGGGGAGGGGGGGTCAGTATCGGCGATTCGTGGGCATGCTCGTACTGCGGGGAAAAGGGGGGGCGGGGGGGGGGTATTGGAAATCGGTAGACAATTTAATACTGCGTTGCTGCCTGAGCAAACGTCCGATGAAGACTCGACTGGGGGGGGGAGTACATTGAGATTGAGGCCTGGACTGGGGGAGAGACACGGCTGACTCCGGCGGCCTGAGCCACCCGGTCGTACGGCCAAACCCGCGACCCCCAAACGACAGACGCGCACCCGGACCCGACCCAGCCCCTTTTTGTCAACAAAGACAGCGCCGTGGCCCGCCCCCACCCCCACCCCCGCTCCACCCGTCCCGCGGCTCAGATCTCCTCTCAGCCTACCCACCCACCCACCCACCCACCCACCCACGCGCCACTCACCTCCAGCTGCAGCACCTCCGAACCGAACCGCGGGTCGCGGAGGGCGGCGGAGAGCAGCTCGAGCGAGTCCGACGTCAGGGACCTGCGGCGAGGGAGGGAGCGGGAGGGAGGGAGGAGGGGGGGTACAGCATTATTATAGGAAATCGCGGCGGCGGGGGGGGGTTGGGGGGTGGGGGGTGGGGATGGGGGTGGGATTCCCGGCGCAGTGGGGGCCGTGGGACCGCGCCGTAGAGCGACGGGCGGCACTGACGTCCCGACATCAGTGCCACTTCGGACTCCTCACTCAGCTTCGCGGGGCAGCGTCCTGGGCTGCGCCTTGCCGTCATCCCCCGCCCCCTACCGCCATTTCACCCTCATTTTCCCTCACCCCCATCCTCGCCCCTTCACCCACCCCCTCGCCCCCTCACCTCAGCTGCGACCGGAACTCCGCCTCGTCGTCCACATCCTCCGGCGCCGCCACCGACTCCCACCAGCACCGCTTCCACGCAAACCTGTACGGCCGCCACGCCGCCAGCAGCGCCGCCCGATACCCGCTCGCATCGCCTGCAGACGTCCCCCCCGCGGCCCCGGACGGCCCCGCCGCCGCCCCCCCGACGACACCCGCCCCTGCAACCCCCGCACTCGCTGTCTGCCCGGCCCCCGACCCCGCCGCGTCCTCGACCTCGACCTCGTCCTCCCCGGCCGCGTCCTCGTCCTCGCCCCGCCGCCGCTCCGGCGACCCACCCGCCAGGCGGCGCGCCGCGCCCAGCAACGTGGCCGCCACCACCTGCGCCGCCAACAGGAAGATCTCATTGGTCTCGCGGGCGTGGGCCCAGAACGCCGCCAGCGCGCGGCGGTCCACCCGTATGCCGTACAACTCCTCGACCTCATCCGCCGCCGGCGCCGCCGCAGCCGCTGCCGACGAGGAGGAGGGTCCGCCGGCGTCGGAGCTTCGGCTCCCACCGGCGCCGGCCGCCGAGGACGCCAACGGCGGGGAGGAGGCCCCTGCGCATTGCTCCGCTGCGGGCGGGGAGGAGGACGCCGGACCGTCGGCCGCGGGTGGCGCGCTGTTCTTGTCGTCGGCGTCGGTGGCGTCGGTGGCCGCCGGCTCGGTCGGCCTTCCTGTGCACAAGAGGCAGTGCGAGTGCTCCCACGCCGCCGCCTCGCAGGCTGTCCCGCAGTAGAGCGCCCCACAGCCTCGGCGGCAAGGCACCTGTGTGTGTGGGGGGGAAGGGGGGGACACAGGCATCAACCAACCAACCAACCAACCAATCAACCAACCAACCACCCCTTTGTAGGGTACGATTGCGTCCTTGATAGAAACTGGAAGCGGGGGGCCCTCACGTCCATATGCACTTCCTGACGGCGCCCTCCTCCCCACCGGGCTCGCCGGCTGAGGACGCCCCTGTCCGCTGGACTGGACTGGACTGGACTGGACTGCTAGGGTTGGCCCGCAGAGGATGTCCCTCAGAGCGAGGAAGGCAAGCCGCGCCGACATGTCCGGACCTTGCCCGCCCGCCCGCCCGCCGCGCCGCGGCGCACCCTCCTCAACCCTCCCGGGCACCACCCGCGTCCCACCCGGCTGAGGGCCCCGGAGGTCGTAGGGGCGATCCGAGAGACGGTCCCTGTCCGGGAGCAGGGGGAGGTTATGGGCCGAAACGGCAACCAACCCAGCCACCCAGCCACCCAGCCGCCCCACCCAGCCACCCACCAGGCGGGCAGGCCCAGCCAGCCGCCCGCCGCCGACTCCGCCACGCGGCACCCTTCCGCCCGGAATACCGGCACCCCAACCTATAACCCAAAACGTAGGTAGAATATGTCCATGATCAATTTCCCATACGCGCCCTGCCCTCCCGCCCGACTGACTGACGGACGGACGGACTGACCGGTCGGGGCAGTTGGAAATCGTCCGACAGGGGCAGCTTGACGGTTCCGGAGCACAGCTCCGAGATGCGCTCCGGTGTCACGTGCGCGTAGATCTGACCGAGCGATTTGTAAATTTGAATTGGGTCGGGTTGGGTTGGTTCGGATGCCAGACGACAGCCGACGGGGCAGGGCAGGGCAGGGCAGGGCAGGTTGCAGCTGGGCGGGGTGTGGTGCAGCTGGGCCAAGGATGTCACAGTGGCGGCAACCGGCAAGCACGACTGTCCGGCCCGCAGCATCATGCACTAGGTAGTGTTCCGCGGGGGAGATGCAGGGCCGTGGACTGGCGGCGATCCCGCTTTCGCTTTCACACATGTGGGGCACACAGCGCGCGACGCGCTGAGCCGCATCGTTCGCAGCGTGCTCCTCTCCCCGGCGCGGCAGTCGACAGTCTGCCAGCGGACACACCTCGCCATCAGGCTCCCACGAACCCCCTCAGCAGTCTCCCGCGCCAAAACGCGCGCGGGGCAGGCCCGGGGGAAACACACCCGTCGGCACGCCTGCTGGGTGCTGGTGTTCGGCACTCCCCCACTAGACGCGGCGGCTATGGATTGGCAGCCCGGAGGAGGATCAGTTCGGCCTTTTTATAGTCATGCGGTCAGCACTGCCCCGGCGCGACCCACGGGTCACAAAGCGCTTCCGCCGCGCCTCCACGGCCCGCCCTCGCGGGTTGCGCAAGCAGCCCCCGGCTCTGCGGAGAACCCCCACGTGGTGCTTGATGTTCGGCCTCTGGATGCCGCCCCGCCGCCAGCTGTCACTTCCGCTGGCGGCGAAGGGACACCTGAGATTCGGGGCGGCCGCGCCGCCGGCAAGGAGCTGGCGGGAGTGGGGTTCCTTGCATGTACTTGCCCCTGCGACAGCGGCCTCCGTGGTCTTGGGGAGCAAGCCGCTGGGGTTAAGGCAAGTGGGTGGGGTTCCACAGAGCTTGGGGAAGCCGGTGGAGTCGCGGCGCGCAACTTCGTGCCCGCAGAGGCCCGGGACAGCGCCGGCCTCAGACCTTTTACATTTCTCACATCATTTCCTCCTCCGCACAAACTGTCCCAGGTTCTGTTTAACGATGCACACGTATGCGAGCTCCTTGCGATTGTGCGGACTTGTAAGCTCATCACGCACCCCCAAAACAACAACCTGGGGTCATGTGTGCTTGGATCCTGTGTACAGGGTTGAACACATGCTGAAAGGCGCTTGAGAATGTGCCTCCGTGTGCGCGACTCGCGACTCGCCTCCTCCAGTCGCTCTCCAGCCTGCAAGGCCTCGTCCACATCCACGTCCTCGTCCTCATCCTGGTCACTGCCCTCGCTCTTTCGCTGCACGCCACGAAGGGAGTTCACCAAACATCGAAGCTTGTGGCCAATTTGCTCTTCGATGGACCCTGTTTGGGAACGGACGGCTTCCGGAGTTGGTTGCAGGCTTGGCTTCAGGAGCGAGCGCCTTTGCAAAGCCAAGGCGTACGGTCATGCGCTTACCGATAAAGCACAGACAGGCTTCGCAGACAAGCGCGCTGTCATGGTTGTCTAGGTGCTGGAGGTTCACCTATGCGCGCGACGACAGGTGTCTTAGCTGAGAAGCAACACCAAGCGACCGAGAAAGGACAATTCAGGGAATAACTTTTGGAATTTGTTGTAAATCTATAGCTGTTAAATTTGCTATTGAACACTGTAAATCTTTATCCAGGATTGCTCACCAGAGGACGCTCGACAAATACTGTGTCGCCCTCGCTGATATCGCGGGTTGCTACAAGACCTTTTCCTTTTCCATGTATATCCAATTGCACCTCGATTGATGACGCTTTTGCGTCAAGTAGAACCTGCGCCGCCAAGGTATCGAAGATGCGGGAATGGCGTATTGCGAGATCAGTTGATGCAGCATTTCCATTATACCTGACGATAGTATGTAAGTTGACAATCGGAGTCATAGCTTTGCGCAAGTAACTCAGAAGTCATTTATACCACGGAACACCTCTGTGCCCGCCACAATCCACGACGCCGACTCACTCCCGAAATTTCCTACTCGTTGTTTATTTTGGTTTCACCAACCTTGCCATATGCCATTCTGCATAGACCGCTCCGTAACCTTCTACCGTTAACGGTTGCTATAACTTCCCGCATTCGTGGGCGTCCGATTTTAAGAAACAAACAGGTCGTTCCCGTGCCACCCACTTCTGGATCTGCGGAAGTTTCACAGTGCCTCGCGATGGGCTCGGACCTCAACGCAAGTCGGCCGTCAGGGTTGGTTGGTTGTCACATGTTGTACAGGCCTGACGGCTAGAAACATGTGTTCCCCCACAACGGTCATCTGTCAAAGGGCGTAAAAGCCCAAAAGAACAAAGGTTAGCAGAAACTCTTATGAGCCGTTAGGAGCTCATTCCGTCGTACCAAAGATGCCGTATGTTGACTTTGACGACAACGCCGTGTACTCAGACAAGCACAACAAAAAATGCATGGAAGTTACACATATACAGAAATTTGTACAGAAATACTCCTTGTATCTTAACGGATCAAACGTTTCTAGGCTCGGTCAGAATGTGTGACGTAGAGAGTAGCTTCTCTGCGCCCACCTCGCGGCAGAGCGCTTCGACCTGCCCTGGTCGAGGCGCTCCATCGCGAGGTGGGCGCAAATAGGTAACGTACTCCTGGCGCATTGGCGAGTGCTGCCCCGTTCCCTTGATGGCGATGGCGGGGTCGTCGCAACCATCGCACATGAGCATCCAAGGGGCACTGGCAAGAATGGGAAAAGCTCCCGCGACGTCCGTCCACACAGATTAGTCACCGTACGGAAGGCATCGCGCGTTCCTATGCGGGTGTCGCAGTGGATTGTGCTGGGCACCCGTTTGCGTGCTGACTGGAAATGCGCTTGGTGGTGCACGCACATCGTGCGGTTTGGTCATACGTGTAAAGGTCCCAGGGTTTTGTGTCCGGGTTGAGTTGTGTTGGAAGGAATTATGTACACTATGGGTCAACACAGCGGACGCTTGCATTCTGGCTAGGCCACCCGTGGATGTTCGCAAAGTGTTCCGCGCGTAGGCAGGATGGGATTGTCCCGAGAGTGGGCAGAACAGTGGTTTCAGAGACGATGCTTTACCGTGGATTGGAGGTTGAGATGCGTCTGCCCAGGGGGTCCGGATAAGCGACATTCGTCCTGGTCATGTGCCTGCTTCAGGGGATGACCGACACCTGTCCGAATGGTCTAATGTAAATCGCGTCCGAGTGACAGGGACGCGCGGGTGTGTTCGACCCGCGCTTCGTCTCTCGGTTACAGCCCGGTGTCCAGTCTGACACGCATTCCTGCATTCAGTTCGACCGTGTTCGTTACTCCGAGAGGTTCGTGGGTTGATACCGTGACAGCCACACACACAAGTGCTGGTTTCTGGTTGACACGACCATGCGGTTCGAGGGATCCGTTGCACGGCACGACACCGGTGCTTAGGATATCGCGAGCTACTACCCTAATACCCGGACATTCCAGGCCGCAACGTGTGCACACCAGTTATATGCCGGCTATCCTAGGTGTAGGGCCAAGGACACATGCAGCACCAGCCACCTCAACGACGCACCCAGCCGGTAAAGGGCCAGTAGACAGCAGTTACCACATATCGAAGGCGGAACATTTTAGGCAAGATGCGGCACCGACTGTTGTGTGATCGCGCAATGCGAGGGTACACCAAACGCAATGCGCGCAGGAGCAGTTGATGTGCCATACGGGTCAATGCGGTGCATGCTTCGAACAGATGATAACGGCTACGCCGCGCAGCTGCAATGAGTTCGTCAGTGGTAGGCAGAAGTGCGTTTGATGCATGGAGCATGTGTTGGCTCGTGCCGCGACCGCTACTCGAGTAACTGTGCCGGCAGCGACTGTATCGCGAGGTAGCACGTCACCAGAAGTGCTCTGCCATTGCGGTTCGTACAGAATCCCAAAGAGTTACACATGTGTGGCATCGTGCCATTGCCGCATCCGTACACACATAGATTACGTCAAGACCAACAGCGCTGCCGAACATGCGGCTCTCCCGTCCGCCAGCCCTCCGGCGGCTGGAGCTCTGCATTGACGGTTTGACGCGGTCGACCTGGCTGAGGAGGACGGCCGGCTGCCCGCCCAGGTGCCCAACTGGAGCCGCAAGGAGTCCCCCAAGGCCGCCGTGGGGCTGGCCATCGCGCTGGGGACCCTCTTCCCCCGCCTCCAGAGCCTGACGATACGCGGCAGCTGGGTGGTACGGCGGCTGGCACTGTGCCGCACGCGTTTCGTGCCGTAGCGCGACTGCCCTTTGGATACTGGATGCGGGGTGGCTCGGGAGCAACCGCACCAGTAAGTATTGCCTGCACGGGCTGCTCCACAGGAGGGGCGGGGCGGGGCACAACAGGCGGCGCCGAGCACATGGCAGCCAGCGAATCAGCGATCGCTTGCTGTGGTGACTGGCACTTTCCTCCTCAAGGCAAAACAAACAGGTCGTCCCCGTGCCATGCACGCACTTCTGGATCTGCGCGAGTTGCACAGTGCCTCGCGATGGCTTAGGAGCTCGGAACGATTCCCTCCTCCATCCCTTTAGAAATGCTACCGTTCGTCGATCACGACATGCAATATTTCCGCCTCGTTTCGCCACGATGGAACGCCGGCCCGATGGCTCAGTCGTACTGATCGGACGCGCAATCCTCGTATGCAAGCGGTACGGTAAGCAGCGCACAAGCTGCTTTCTGATCTTCTGCTATGAAGGGGTGTCAGGACCTGTAGAGCTGTGAGAAGGATCGCCACCCACGATGTCGAAGAGGTCCCGTGCTCCCGTGCGTGCCCACGTGCATGCTTGCTTTGCGTGTGAAAAAGATAACTGAGCCGCGAGAAGCGAAGTCCAGCGTAAAAGCCGAAGTCGCTTTGCGTGTGTGCGTGCATGGTGCATGTGTGCGCAGAAACAACGACCGTGCTCGCAAAATCGTACACTGCGTGGGTCTGTATGCGCCCTCCCAGCACGCGCGTCAAGAACAGGGCCGTGTAGAGGGGGCACAGCGAGGCTTGCGCAGGTCTCCCCCCTCCCCTCCCCTCGCCGTGTAGAGGGGGCACACGTGCACATCATCGCAATCACGCTTTCCAAAATTGCAAACACTGCACTGCATGGCAGTGCCGAGTTGCTCCGATACACACCAATCCACACCCGATGCACAGCCACCCAGGTTGCGATCATTTATTTGGGCACCGTAAAGCTTTGCAGCGCGACCGCTGGTAAGCGTGGCAAAAATGCACGACATCCCGTACGCGTCGACCGAAAGCGTCGGATCCGTCCCGTCCCCTGCAACACCAGCCCCACCGCCTCTGTAGCGACTGTTTCCATTCCATGCTTGCCACTCGGCTTGCACTCCTTCGCGCCCTGCGGCTCCCGCCTGGCAGGTGTAACAAGCAGACAGGCAACGACCCCCCCTGTCATATGCGCATGCATTCCATCGCCTGTCCAATATCGTGGACGTTCAGCCAGTGCGGAGGCCCTGATGGCACATCAACGCTGTACGGCCCGTGCCCCGTCCACCGACGCCTGCCCCACCACCTTCGCACGGCGTCGCCAATCACACATGGAAAGATAAAGCAGTGCAAACTGAGCAAGGAAGACGTGCAACGCCGCAAAACGGTCCCTGGCGGGACATATCCATAGTTATAAACCCCTGCCGGCGGTTGACGGGGCTCTGTCGCTCGATGCCCGCCTCCCCGCGAGGCACCGCACCCGGGCGCCCCCTCACGTCAAGGCATGCTTGCGTGTGACTAGAAAGAGATTTGAGACGGCACACCGCCTCAAGCTGTCTGTCACACGCACACAGTGAATGAATGAACGAGATGTGCGCTCGACCACCCTCCTCCCCCTGCATGCACACACACACACGCATACACACACGCGCCACCACCACTACTACCACCACCATACCGAAGCTGGCCACATCCCTGCACATTCATTCCAGCGGTTGTGTTGTCATCGTTCTGCGTCGAGACGCGCTGCCTCAGCCCTCCTCGGGCAACGCGCCCCGCTGCGCCCCACCGCTTGCGGAAGCGTCGCAAGGACTGCGGAAGCCCCTACAAGACCCAGACCCAGACCCACACCCGACCCGCTTCCGTGCCTGCACAGTGCACACCAAACAATGCACCCCGCCCCACTGTCTCCATGCAGCTTGCCACCAACGCTCACATCCCCGCCCCCACCCCCTACGGGTTTATTTATTTTTTTCAATTTAACCCCCGCCCCCCACCACGTGCGTACAGACAGCAGGAAGCGCCAGCCTGACACACCTGGACTGGGCCTGAGCACGCCCACCAGCACGCGCTGTCCCCGCCTTTCCCGCCGCCCACCGGCGGCACCATCCCGTCTGTCTGCCTGTCCATCCCACACCCCGGGATCGGGAAGGAGCACTGCCCCCGCCGCCGTCCCGCCCACCCAACATATCAACACCACTCCAAGCGCGCACCCCCTTCCTCCACCGCCATACATCGAAAGGCTTCGCCTTCTCCCGTCATATCCGATGGGCTTCGCTGCTGGAAGAGCATACATCCCCGACCGAGGAAACAAACAGAAGCGCACGTGCATGTCCGAGCGGCCGCGCCTGGCGCCATACGACCGGGAGCGCGGTGAAGCCGCCACCGCGCAGCCGCCGGTGGCCGCCCACCAGGCCGCCGCCGCTGAGTTCGTCGAGTAGGCCGTTGTCCGGCCATGCAGCCGGCCGGCACTGAGGGTCATTGATATGTACGTGTCATGCTATCGTCACGGTTGATCGGTCCGCGGCTGCTCCAGTGGCCATCTGTGACCCCGACTGTGAGACGCCTCCGCCGCGGCTGCCGCTGCACCGCCCTCCAACGCCGAGCCACAGGCTGTTGCGTTAACCACATGTCGGCCATGCCGTCGCAAACCTCGCCCTAATCCCGGCGACAGCTGATTCGATCGCCCCAGGGGCTAAAGAGACGATGGCCCCGCAGCCGCAGCCCGCGGGCCCCGTTGGGAACCCTGCTGGCAGCTTAGTGCCGGCACGGGGGGAGAACACATGCACGCAGCCGAAGGGGCAAGGGCACGCTCCATGGGCGTTGGAGCGGACCTGAAGTGCAAGCGCGCTAGGGTGCGGTGCTGCGATGTGGGTTGCAGCCCCAGCGCCGCCACGCTGTTGGCCGACCCGTCGGGTGACCCCGCTTCACAAGCGACGGGCCGTTGTTCACCCGCAGTCGTGGTTGCGGTCGAACCACGCGGATGCGTGACCCCGTGCACGCGAGATGCGCGGTAAGGAATGGATGGGAGGATATTCCATGCAACAGACCGCGTCATTTCCTTCAAACACTCTCCCAACCAGTCGCGCCACACCTCCCCACGCGCTCTCACGCTCGCACGCAAGGGGGCGTCTCACGCAGAGCCTCTCATTCCCTCCAAAGACCGGAGCGTCCGTCCGTTCGTCCGTCCATCGCTCCCCCCATCGGAGAACTCCTGGGCCGTCGCGGAGGCGCGCTTCCCGGGTAGCCGCGTCGGGTCGGGTAGCGCCGCTGTCAGATACGTGCCGCGTCCGCGACCCGACCCAACCCGACCCGGGGTTCTCGACACCGGTTGCGATTTCACGCATCGGACCCAACTCGGCTTACGGAACAGCCTAGCCGCGTCATACTACGACAGAGATTGTGCCGCCTGTGCGGCCGGACTTGACGGCGGTTCCGGCTGCTGTTGCTGCTGCTGGGCTGCTTTGACGCCGTCCTCAATGGCATTGTCCCCGCTGGAAGGCGCCTGTGGCAGCCCGCTGTTGGCCGGGGAGATCATCCGCCGGCCCTGCGACTGCATAGAGGACGCGGTCCCGGTTCGGAACGCCACGTTGGAACCGTTGCTCGCGAGCAGGTCACCCCACACCAGCTGCACAACCTGCAGGCCAGCAGGTTCGCATGCAATGCGAGCGTGGGAAAAGGGTCGGGGGCCGCGGATGGGTATAGGCGATTGGTAGACACATTCAAACTGCGCTGCTGCCAGAGCAAAGAGCTGCTGCCGCGGATGGGACCCAGTACTCCTACTCCGGACGATCCTGCCTCAGCACTGGACATACATGCGCCATGAGGATGGAATCGCCCCGGCCGCATGCATCCGCCGCGAGCCCTAGGCTGCAGACACAGACATGGGTTTCCTCACAAACACACAGACACGGCGAAGGGAGAATCCATCAACTTCAAAACACAGCCCGAAGTTGTGCAACCTTTTCGGTCACCCTCGCCGCCGCGGTCTCCAGCCGCTGACACCCACGACACGCGAATACACGCGCATTTCGACATGACCTGAGCTGTGTTGCGCGCAGCAGGCGGCGACCCTGAAACCCCGGACTACTTGGTACTACCATGGTGCGTACGCACGCCCGGACGTCGACGCCTTCAAGGGCCGGACGAACGCTACGCGTCCACTTACGATGATCGAGATGTTGTCCGCGGCGAGCCGCTCCTCCCACTCCAGCAGGGCCGCTTCCAAGACCGCCTGGCAGGCCGCCTCCGGATCCGCTGCGTCCCCGACCAGTTGCGCAACCGTGTCGTTGCTGAGCACATCCCAGACGCCATCCGAGGCTATGACGATGAACTGGTCTGCGGCGCAGTGCGGCGGGGCGGCACCGAAACGTGGCGGCACGGGGGTCATAAGCGCTGACTTCGACCCTGGAAGCGAGCCATGTGCACGGCCTGGAGTCCGGGTAGCCAGCTACCGGTGTACAGCGCTGCCGCCCCAGCTCAACAACAAGGCTGGCCTGCCCTGCAGCCGCTGTTGTCCTCCGCTCCGCTGCGGCACCCACCCCACCGACACCCGGTGCGCCTTTTTTGGGTCCTGAAGCTGCGCACCGTTGCTCCGCGAAGTCTCGTTCATTGTTGCACAAGGTCCGAACAACACAGATTGGTTTCTTCCTTTTTTCAATTTAACCCAGATCGGCAACGTTGATTTGGCCGTGCCGCAAGCGGGCTGTACCAGCTTCACAGCGCCAGCCGGGCTGCATTCCCCGCCGCGACCCCGCCGCGAAACACACAAGAACGTACAGCGCCTCGGCTTCATGTCCCGCATCCGGCCCTCCCTGGCCCATCCGATGTAGGCCCGTGCCTACCTAGGAAGGGTCGTAGCGCCATGAACGTGATCTCCGGACGCGCTGTGCAGCCCACGGACGTGGCCATGTCGTCCCCGATCGACCGCGATAAAAGCAGCCCGGGGCTGGGCAGGTGTGCCAGCCACAAACGGGGCTCCCCGACAGTCTTGCCGCTGGGCAGCCGCTTCGGCTCCACACGCCCGCCAGCGGCCTCCACCCTGGGGAGGTATAGGAAATTGGTAGACATTTTCAACCGGGCAGGTGGTTCAAGGGTGGGTGGTTATGCCAGGGGCGCAACCAGGTGGGGCGCAACACGGACCCGAGGGCTGTGCGGGACGGCGTGGGTGTGCGGCCCAAGGGCTCCATAGCGATCTGGGTCGCAACCTGGGTTTAGATCGGCAAGGTATAGCTGACACGTCCCTCTCGCCTCACCTGTACTTCTCCGTCCTCCGCGAAGGGCGGTGGTCCAAGGTCAGTGGCTGCACCTTCCATTGGTTGTCGACTTGCGCGAGGCACAGCACCCGGGAGTCACCCGCCGCCGCCACCCACACGCTCGTCTTATTTTGGAACACGACGCTGGCCGTTGTGCCACTGCTCGAGACGTTGATGCCCGCCTGCGGAAGTTACGGGGGGTGGGGCAGCTGCGGTGTTAGCCCCGCACTGGCTGTGGTAGGTGGCAACCTAGCGCACCCAGGACTGTTAAGGCCATCAGCTACCTGATGAAGCCGTCGCTCCGTTTCCACAAAGGCGTCACTAACGATGGGTTCGATGAGTTCCTTATCATTGGGGTCTTTGACGCCGTCTGCCTGCGAAGTAGGGCAGGTAGGGGGGCAGGCGAGGTCAGGGACACCGCAACGGCGTCTGCGCCAGCGACGTGCGTGCAATGCTTACCGCGGCTTTCGCATAGTACTTCCGCAACTCCTGGTCAAAGAGAACTGGCAGCTCCTGTCTGCAAAACTGAGCTGCGTCACGTCCATAGTTCCCATGCCCTGCGCGCCAAGAAAGCAAAATCTGTCATGAAAAAAGCTGCTGGTTCCGGCGGCTGTGGAAAAGTGCAATAACTGCTTACCGTCAAATATGCAGTAGCAGCAGCCATCTTTCTGTCCACCGAAGCCCCCAACTTGACAAAAATATTCGTCTTGGTTCTCTTTTTTAAGGGGCCCAAATCCAATATGCTTAAGTCCAGCAGCCTGAAAATCATAGAAACGCGCGATAAATCTCTCACACTGTACAAGTGCTTCCGACAATCGCGTTTCTGGCTCTCACCCGCGTCTCGAGCTCCACGTTTGCTGCCGGAACTTGCGGAAGTGACTTCTGAAGTAGAAAATGGCTGTGCTCTTCTGTCGGCGCAGGGGCCGCCTCGAACGTCTGTACTTCAACGCCCCCGAACTGAACCCCGCGAGGGCCTGCCCGTTGCGGAAGCTGCATGCCTCCAATGTCCAACGCATTTCCGTTCGCTCCTGTGCCTGGCAAACTGCCTAACGCGTCCCGTGCTTCCTGCATTTCTTCAAGCTCGACGACACTGGCATCCACCCCAGTCGGTGCCCCCGCCGCCGTGTTGTCCCCATTCGGCGACACATCATCAGCGAGTGATAACGCTGCCTGGTCTGCAGATGCTTGCCCATAGTCGGCGGTGCCGCCCTGCAGAAGAAGGCCAGGGTTACTCACCCCAAAAGTCAAGCCATTATGTGCTAGGTGGGCCGATGTCCCGCCAAACAGATTGCTGCACGTCTGCTCTAATCCACCTTGCTCTGTATGCAGCCCATGTGCGTGGGTGCCGTCGTTCCCAGTCAGGGAGCGTCAGGACTGGGACATTTCCTTAGCTTATCGCCCACATGGCCACTATGCAAGACTACTCCCTATAACCATTTGTAAATACATCATACCAGTACATAATGCTAACGCACTGTGGCTTGCTGTCGCACTTGTCAAGAGTTATCGGTGGGCCGCAATAACCATCCAAAAACGCATCGTCACCGAGTTATTATTTACAAAAAGATGTTCACAGGTCTGGAGTTCATGGCAAACTGTTTGAGTAAGGACGGGTGTACGACCAGTATTTGGCAACCAGCCAAATGCTAGTATCTGACTTTTGCAAGTCATGCTAACTGTCTCTAAACTCCGGCAACATTGGATGCTGATCACCCACACTTTCTTTTCGGGATGGGAAACAGTTAGTTGCAAGCAGTCATCTCAAAGCCCCGAAATGTAGGCTTAATCAATCATGAAGTTACACACCATCAAAGAAGTTGTAAATATGTACCTGAATTGCAATGTTTTAGGTTGTTGACCAAGGCACCTGCTGCCCACACAGAGGCACGAACCTTCGGCCTCTGCGCGTGAGCATGGCATTTGGGGGCCTTGACCTGGAGGTAAGGGACCCAATTTTTTTCAGCGCCACCCACGACCCGCGGCCCACAAGAGGGTTGTGGGCCTATGCGGGTGCGGGACGGCACATGATGTTTTCATGCTAAGCAACGGAGGAATGCCGCTGTCGCCTTGTCACAACCTGCAAAACTGGTTGGCCTGCAGCAACCGTCTGGTTTGCATGGCTTCGCTCCTCAAACGTCAGGTCCCCACCACGTCCCCACCGGCACACCTTGTTCGTGGGGCCATCAGACGACCACTCCAGGTCCCCTCGGTCACACCGACTGGTCCCGGCCCTGACCAGCCGAATACAAGTGCGCCTCTCCCCCAATCCGGGGCGACGCACAGCCTGTGCAGCTGCAGCAGTCCTCAGCCCCCAGATGCCTGCGCCCTCCCTGCCCCTCGCTGCGCAACACCACTGCACGCGCTGCGGGCCCCCCCCCGCCCATGCCCCCAGGCCCTGAGGGCGGAGCTGACTGCCGCCCGGCAAGAGAGGGTGGCGCTACTGCAGCAGGCGGCTGAGCTGGACGGGCTGCAGCTCGACGGCGCGGGAGGGGCCGCGGGAAGCGGCGGCGCGGACCCATTTGATGGTGCGGGCACGTGGGGCCCGGAGGCGGGGGCAGTTGGGATTCCCCGCGGAGCGGAGATGGACTGGGCGGGGGGCGTGCGCATGCGGGCCGGCAGCGGGGGAACGGAGCCAGCGAGTGAAGCTGGGCCCCGTCGCCTGCGCGCTGTCCTGTCACCGGCTGAGCTTACGGACACCGACCGGACCAGTCAACTGCGGGACGCATTGCCGCACCTTGCCACAGGTTTCCAGGGCTTTGGATCGGGTGGGACGGCCGGAGGGGCGGCGTGGGCGCTGGCCACGCCCACAGCGGCGCCGGACCCACCGCCGCGGATGCCTCGGAAGCTGAGCTGGGGCACCCCCCGCGCGCCGTCACCGTCCGGTGAGCGAGGTGGTCTCGGGGCGGTCGGGTGGGGAGGGTTGAGGGGTGTCGGAAATTGGCGCGGACACATGCACACGGCGTTGACTGTCAGGGGGAGGGAGGGCGGAACGTCTTTATTGACAAAGAGGGTAAAAACGTGAAGAAGCCCGCTCTTGTTGGGGGTGGGAGCGCGGGGGTGGGGGCTCGGGGCGGCGAAGCTGTGTGGGACGACGTGCACGCGGCGGCAGAGGATCGGCCACGGCGGTGTTGCGCGGTTTGTTTTTCGGAGGGCTGGACAGGGCAGGACGCCCTTCTCCTGTCCGGACGACTGGGTGGAGCGGGCGCCGGCGTGTTGGGAGCTGGCCAGGGAGGGCGGGGCTGAGGGGGGCGAGGCCGGGGAGGGCGGGCGCCCTGGCAGACAAGGAGGAGAAGGCCCGACCGTCGGGGCAAGTCCCGGCGGATGGGCCGCGTGGCCATGCATCCAGCTGCGGTGCATTCCCCCGGCGCCGAGAGACCTCAGGTTGCGTGGGAGCGACGGCCACAGCCGCCTTTGGCGGCAACTGCCGGTGTCCAAGGTGGATGCGGCGGCCTTGGGCGCTGGAGGGGGGAGGCGAGGGGCACACGTGCACATGGGCTCGCACATCCGTCCGTCCATGCAACCATGCATCCGTCTGTGGTTGCCATCCATCGATGCATGCATCCCATGCATTCCATGCATCCGTCCATGGTCGCTTTCCAGCCACATGACGGCGCTCAGCCCATGTGCCGGTGGCGCCACGTCCCGCAGGCCTGACCGCTGACTCGTCCGCGTTTGCCCCCGGCGTGAAGAGCGGGCTCAGTGGCGCATTTTACGATCCATACGGCACGACGAGCCACGTGGCTTCCGGCACACCAGAGGCGCTGTCGCCGGCCGCGGGGTACCTCAACAGCGCCCCGCCTGCCGCTGTCGCCGCCGCCGCAGCAGCAGCAGCCGCGGCGGCAGCGATCAGCGGGAATCAGCGCTGGGACCCAGAGTCCCATGCAGCCCCGGGGCGTGGTGACGCAGGAGGTAAGGACAGCGGCAGCGCCGCCGGCGGCAGGTCGGTCCCAGGCCCGGGCTCTGCCAGCGGCAGCGACCCGGGTCGCGGCACCGCGACTCCTAGCGGTGTGAGCAGCTTCGGCGGCAGCAGCAGCCACAGCAGCAGCAGCGGCAGTTGCACAGTCCCGGGCTACAGTCCTGGGCCTGCGGGCGCCGCCGCCGCCGCGGCCGCCAGCAGCCCTTCACGGCCCGCCGTCGCTGCGGCGGCGCCATCCGCCGCCGCCCCCATCGTCCTGGCGCCCAGTCCCGGGTCTTGCGCCGGCGGCACCTTGGCGATTCCGACCATCAAGCTCAGCGGCGGAAGCGGCGGGTTCGGCGGCATCGCGGCGGCGGCGTCGCGCGCCGCCGCTGCGGCGGCGGTGGTGGCGACGACGGGGCAGTCCTCGGCGCCCTGGATGGCGCACCACACGACCAACGCGGCGGGGGCGGGGGTGGACCTGGAGGCCCACCGCCGGCTGGTCCTCAAGGTGCGGAGGGAGGGAGAAGGGGGACCTTTAGCCGGAGGGGAACCAGACCGGACCGGGTTGGGGGTAGGAGGACAGAGCGCGCCACATTGGGCCGTTGGGGCGCGACAGGGGGCCGTGCAGCGGTCGCCGCCGTGGCTTCCGCGGCGCAACGGACGGGCACGAGGCGGGGAAGGAAAAGGCGGGGTGGCGGAGAGCGCGGGTGGTGCGGGGCTTGGGGAGGAGGGTTTGGGGGCGGTGTTGCTTGTTTTCTTGACAAAGGGGGAGGGGTTTCGCGAGGCTGGATAGGTGGCGGCGGGTCGGTACTGGGTGCGCGAGCGCGCGACTCACAAAGGCGGCCGCGGCCTGGTGCTGTTCGAACCGCAGGAGGTGCTTGCCGCAGTGCTGGGCGAGCCGTCCACCTCCGCCAAGCTGGAGCACATGCGGTTGGACGTCGAGTCCGTGGCGGCCGTCGTACGGCAGCGTACGACAGATGCCGTGACGGCGGCGGCGACGGAGGCGGAGGAGCGCGCGCGGGCGGCGGCGACGGAGCGGCACGGCCGGGCGGTCAAGGCCGCGGAGGAGAAGGCCGAGAAGACGGCGGCGGAGCTGCGGAGGGCGCTGGAGGAGGAGAAGCGGCGCCTGCAGGCCAAGGCAAGTGGGGGCGCCATCGCTCCGGGTGCCGTGGACCGTAGGTGGTGTTGGTGGGTCTGAACAAACAACTAGCAACGACCGAATTCGACCCAAACCGACCCGACCCAAACCGACCCGACCCAACCAACCCGACCCAACTGAAACCGACCCAAACCGACCCGACCCAACTGAAACCGACCCCGACCCAACCGACCGCGCTGACCCGTGTCCGCGCGGGGCGGACCGGTTGCTGGTTGAGGGCGGTGCGCGGACTTGAAGCCGTCAGCAGCACCGGCTCCGCCTCAGTTCCGTAGCGCCAAAAAGAATCCTCGACCTGGAAAGGGGCCGCGAGGAGTGGTGAGCGTGTAACCCGGGGGGTGGGGGCCCTCGGCCGCGAGCCGCGAGGTGGGGGGGTTGGGGAGGGCCGCTTCCGCTCGGCTGGATCCTCAACCTCCGGGCCCGGGCCCTAGACCGGCGCCCCCGCGTTTCAGGCTCGTCACCTCTCAACTCCCAACACCCCCGCAGCGCAGTATAAATGTGTCTACCAATTTCCTGCACCCCAACACCCCCACCCCTACTACCCACGTGGCCGCAGCTGGACAAGTTCCGCGGGCAGCTGGCGGATGCGGAGAAGGACAAGAAGTCGCTGAGCGGCAAGTCCGGTCAGCAGTCGCGGGAGCTGCGGGAGGCCAAGGAGGCGCTCATGGTGGGGCAGGGAGGGAGGGTTGGGCAGGGAGGGGTGGGCGGGGAGGGGTGGGCGGGGAGGGGTGGGCAGGGAGGGGTGGGCAGGGAGGGAATCTGTAGGCAAATGTAGGTCATGGTCGGAGAGTCTGGCCGCCGGACACCCGGCGAGCAGCCTCCCCCGCAGCGCACACTCACTGTGGGGGGTGCCGTAGTGAAGGCCGGCGCGCAAGGCAGCGCGTCGCGAGGCGGGCGGGCTCGCGATCTCCCAACCGCACCTCCCATCGGAGGGCACCGCGGCGCCGTTTTGCCGCACCCCCGCCACACGCATGATGACGAGCCCCTTTCCCGACACCATCACCACCACCACCACCACCCGGCGGGCCCTGCCTAGCAATTGCCTACAACCCCCCTTCCCGCCGGCGCCTCGCCTACCCCACCCATGACTGCCACACTGCATCACGTTATCACCGCAGCCGACTAATACCCTACGCCTCCTGCCCGCCTTGTGCTCCCGGATGTGCACCCCCACGGGTGTGTGCCGCCGCAGCTTTCGAAGCAGCTGCTCTCCACCGCCCAGAACACCGCCGACACCCGGGCCAAGGCGCTCGCTAAGGCCCAGGCGGAGGTCGAGCGCCTGCGCGCCGAGGCGACGGAGGAGGCGGCCGCGCACGCGGCGGCGCTGGCGGCGGCCGCGGCGGAGGCGGAGGCGGCGCGGCAGGCGGCGGCGGCGCAGGCGGCGGCGGAGCTGGAGGCGGCGCGGCGCGAGGCGGCGGAGCGGGTCCGCGGGTTGGAGGCCGCGCACGCGGCGGCGGTGGCGGAGGCGCGGCGCGAGGCGGAGGCAGCGCGCAGCTGCGTGGGGGACATGCGGGCGACGCTGGGGGAGTCGGTGGAGGCGCTGGCGGCGGAGGCGCGGGAGCTGCAGGCGGCGGTGGGGCCGGAGCTGGCGGCCGTGGGGGAGGACTTGGTGGGCCTCAAGGTGGGGTGGGATGGGGTGGGTTCGTGGGGGCGGGGAGGGGACGGGAGGGAGCGTTGGGGGCGGGGGGAACGGGAAGGAGCGTGGGGGCGTGGGGGCGAAAGCGAAGAAGTGAAAACGGGGCGGGGGGCTGTGGCGGGAGGTGAGGGGCGGTGGGGACGGGGTCCTGTAGGGTGGGGTGGAGAAGGGAAGGGAGGGGTATAGGACATGGGTAGGGGAAGGGGGGTCAACTCGTACCCTGCCGTCCCTGCCCTGACGAGGCCCCCGCGGGGCTGGGGTGCCTGGAGGTTGCTGCAAGGCAGTGGGGGTCGGGGGGGGGAGCGTGCTTAATGTTAGACCCACCCAGACCAGGGGGATTGTGTGTGTAAAAAAATTGAGCCGGAGTGAACGTGTTTAGATATGAGACCCGGCCGACCCAAACCGGAGTGAGTGTGTGTATATGGCGTTCTAGGTGAGCAGGCAAGCGGGCGGACCCCTTCGCTGCTGAGCCCGGGACGCGGCCGGTGCCACCGCCACCGTCACCACCACCACCACCACTCCCGTCCATCCTGGACTTGTTTTTCGCTTCGACCCGCTCCCCACACACCACACACCACACACCACCACCACCACCGCCGGGCGGGTTTATTTTTTAACCACCGCCGCCGCCGCCGCCGCCGCCACTGTCAACCCACCCCCTCAGGCGGACCTGGAGGAGATGCGCGGCTCCTTCCGAAACGAGCTCAAGTCAATGAGGGAGGCCGCGTACGCCGCCATCGGCGGCTTCCACGCCGCCTGCCGTACCGCCGCCGCCGCGCATGCGGACCGCGCGGCGCGCCTGGTGGGCCTGGACGAGCGGCTGGCGCGGCTGGGTCCCGGCGGCGTGGCGGCGCTGATGGCGGAGGTGGAGACGACCCGGGCGGCGCTGGCGGAGGCGCGCGGCGCGGCGGAGGCGGCGCGGCGGGAGGCGGACGAGGGGGTGGCGGCGCGACGGCGGGCGGAGGCGGACGCGGCGGCGGCAGCGGGGGATCTGCAGGCAAGCATATGAAGGGGCGGGCCGGGCCCGGGGGCCGGGGGCGGGGGCGGGGAGGGGTTGTCCTGCGGGATGCCGTACAAACACAGCCCGTGGGTGCGGGGTCGAAGGTTGAGGGTTGGGGTTCGGGAGGGCGTGCCCCGCGGTTTTGTGGGGCGACGTCGGGTGTGTGGCCCCGCAGGCCCCCTTGGCCAACCGTGGGGGTTCTGTTCTGGACCGGGCTTCAGCAAACGCCCATATCCCCACCCGTCATTTCCTTGCCCTTTCACACCACTGTGTATGTGCCCGCCCCCCAACCACCCACCCGCCCGGCGCAGTCAGCGCAGCTTGCATTCGTCTACATGTACAGTACTTACCTGCTTCATTACTTGATTCTGATACGTCAGCGGCCCTTCGGGAATCGTTGTGGTGTTGGTCTGCAGGCGCTGTCGGCCGCGAACCAGGACCTGACGGAGGAGCTGGCGGCGGCCCGCGCGGAGGTTCGCAGCACCCTGGCGGAGTGCGACCGGCTGCGGGACGCCGCGGACCGGCTGCGGACGCAGCTGCGGCGGGCGCGGGTGAGCGGCGGCGGCGGTGGGATGGGCGGGCGGCGGCGGGGAAACGGGGGGATCACTGAGAGAAACACGGATGAGGTGGGGCACAGGAGGGAAAGGCGAGGGGTGCCTCCCTCTCTCACTCCCTGACTCCCTTGTGCGGCCTTTGGAGGCCGCTGGGGGGCCCGACCCGACCCGATCCGACCCGAACCGACCTGGGGGAAGGCGCCAGGGCGCACCGAGGGGCCTGCGCTCCCCGACCCGACCTCAAGACCTCCCGGCAACCTCCGGTGTCCGCAGGATGAGGCGGCGGAGCAGCAGGCAGTGCTCCAGGGGAGCCGTCGGGAGCTGGAAGCGGCGAGGAACGCGCTGCGACGTAACGAGTCCGAGCTAGCGGCGGCGCTGCGCCGCGGCGGCGGCGGCGGCGGTGGTGGCGGCGGCGGCGGCGGGGAGCTGCCGTGGCGCGGCGGCGGCGCGGGCGACTCCACGTGGCGCGGCGGCGCCGGGAGCGGCGGCGCTGGGAACGGCGCCACCGCGGTGGCGGCGACGACTGCCGCCGCCGTCGCCGCGGCCGCGGAGGAGGCCGCCGCCGCCGCCGCGGCCGCGGCGCGGCAGGAAGCGGTGGCGGCGGTGGTGGGGCTGCTGGAGGAGCTCCGGGAGCGGTTCTTCGAGCCGGTGACGTCATCGTCGTACAGGTCCCCGGGGCAGTGCCGCTCCAGGGATGTCAGCCCTACGCGGCACCGGCCGTCAGCCCTGCTCCCCGACGCCGTCGACGGCGCGGACGGCGGCGAGGCGGAGTACGGCACCGGTACCGGGGGCGGCGTTGCGGCGGAGCTGGAGGCGGCGCTGGGTGTACGGCTTCGGGATCCGGATCCGGACCGAGTGGGCTCACTGCTGGATGCGTTCCTGTGCCGACAGCAGCTGCTGCTGCCCCCCGGGGCCAGGCCGGGGGACAGGGAGCAGAGCCCGCTGGTACGCGTACCGGTGTGTGTGGGGGCCCAGTATGGCGGTATGGGAGGCCGGGGCGTCGGTTGGTTTGTTGGTGGTTGGGTTCTGCCATTGACACGTGGTTGCGGTTGCGGCGCCGGTCTGCCGGCTGCGGACTGCGCTGTCACGGCTGCTGCGGCTGCTGCTGCTGCTGCTGCTGCTGCTGCTGCTGTTGTTGTTGTTGTTGTTGTTGTTGTTGTTGTTGTTGTTGTTGTTGTTGTTGTTGTTGTTGTTGTTGTTGTTGTTGTTGTTGCCTTCAGAAATCCACGCGACGCCACCCACCCCAACCCATGTTATTATTCACCGGACCTCTGGCAGTCAGCGCAGTTTGAACATGTCCACAAACTCGCCCACCCCACCCCACCCCACCTGGGCCTCCACCCGCCCCCTAATCCGCTTGTGGGTCCGCTACTTGTGTACGACAGCGGCCTCGGGGCGCGGGGGCCGGCAGTCCGCCCCGACAGTACCGGGACCCCGGCGCCCACCCGGGCTGCGGCCCCTCGCCCGGTACGGCAGTCAACAACTGGCTGCGACCCGTGGTCTCGGAGCTGGCGTGGCTGGAGGGCTGCCTGCTGGTGGCGCTGCTGGACCGACGGGTCGGTGGCGGTGGCGGTGGCGGCGGGCGCAGCGTCACCGGCGGCGGCGATGCCGTGGCTTCGTCGGGCGGGGGCGGCGGAGCTGGCGGCCGGGAGGTAGGGGCAGGTGGTGGGTGGGGGGCTGCTGTGCCGGCGGCGGCGGCGGCGCCGGCGGTGGAAATGACCCCGACTTGATCCTCACCCTGCCCGACTCACGACTCCACGCTCCATATACTCTATCGCCGCATGGTGCTACGCCACTGTGCAGACCGTTCCGGGGAACGGTAATAAACAACGGTACCAACGGTAACAATAACGTACTTCCCCCCGGCCGGTGCACACCCTGTCGCGCAACCCATCCCCCTCACGACACCACCCTTGCACGTGCGCGCCCTGCCTCTCCTGCATCAGTCTGACCTGGGCCTGGGTTCCCTCACTCGACGTCCCTCTACCCTCACCCAACTCAACTCAACCCAGCCCAACCCAGCCGGACAACACTTTACCTAACCTGTACTGTCCTACCCCAACCCAGCAGCAGCGCATTTTAAAAAATTGTCTATCAATTTCCTATACCCCAACCCAACCCAACCCAACCGCCGTCAGGCACGGGGGAGGGTGACCCAATTGGTGCGAGCCATGCTGCTGGAGCGGAAACATGTCATCCAACGGGTCCGGGAGGGGATCGCCGCCGGCGGCAACGGCGGGAGTGATTCGCCAGGGCCGTACGGCCAGACGGCCGCGGCCACGTTCCCGTCGTACAATCCCATCAGCGGCAACAGCCGCCGGCTGCTGTCGACGACGGCCGCGGGTGGCGCCGCCCTCCCTTCGAACCGCAACGGAGGCAGCAACGTCGACAGGGCGGCAGGCGGCGGAGCTCTGAGGGCCACTGGGCCGACCCATGGGTCACCGGCGGCCGGCCAGGGCGCCCATCGGAGCGGCCCAGGGGAGCCCCTGGAGCAGTCGCGTTTCGGCGCTGGAGCGTACGGCGGCGGAGGTGGACACGGTGGTGCCGGCGGGGAGCCGGAGCCGACGGTGACGCCACGCGCGGGGGGCTCCTGGCGCGGGAGCGAACCTCCCCGTACAGTCGTACGGCGAAGTACGGACACTGAAGTCGTGATCGCGTCCGGCGGGGCACCGGAATCTTCACTGTACGGCGTCGACGGTGCAGGTGGCGGCGGCGGCGGCAGCGGCGCAGCCACTGCTCCGACGCCGCCAGGAGGCGGCGGTGGCGGCGGCGGGGGTCCGGCAGCGGCGGCATCAGCAGCCCCAGCCTCAGGGGATTGCATGCTGCCGCCGCTGCCGAATCCGTACTCGGGCGCGGGGGGCCAAACCGGCGGCGGCGCGGCGCTACAGGCTCCGGACATGGACGAGTTGATGGACGTGTTGCAGGTACGGCATGTACGGCACATCATTGTGTGCCTTTCATCGGTACCTGTCTTTCATGAACGTCGGACGGTGTTGTGCCGGGGGGTTTCGGAACGGCAGCCCGGCGCCCGTCGTGCCCGCAACCCGTCCTCCACACACGAGCGTGCTCCTAACTGTCCCCAACCACCTCAACCGACCCAACCACCCAGGCCCTGGACGACTCCTCCCTGCGCCGGAGTCGATGCGCCCCGGCGCTGCCGCAGTCGCGGCGGCAGTCCGCTTGGACGGCCTGGGACGGTTCCGGCGGCCCGGGCTCAGGCGACGGCGGCGGCGGCGGCGGCGGCGGGGGCGCGCAGCTGTCCTCTCGACGGGGCGCCGCCGCCGCCGCCGCCGCGCTCGGCACGCCGCCCAAGGGACCCAGCAGGGTGTCCAACGGGGGCGGCGGCGCCGGCGGGTCCCCGGGGTACGGCGCGTACGACGCTGTCACGCCGACGGGCGGCCGGTCAGTCGGCCGCACCGTGAGTTGGAGCGGGCCAGGACAAGGCGGCGGCGGCGGCGGGGCGCGTGTGGGGCGGGTGAGCTCTGCGGAGGCGGGAGATGGCCCCGGCGGCGTTAAGAGGGGCAGCCCGTACCTGGGCCAGGGCGGCGGCGGCGGCGGCGGCGGAGCCGTCGGCGAACGCGCCGGGCGGATGGGGCGGTGACGTGTTGGGACTGGGCCCTATGTGGTCGAGGGCGGGAGGCGCACCGCCGCATCGGCGCCGTTGCTAATGGACGCGTGTGGGCGGGACCGGGCTGCCGGCCGGCCTGAGGGTGGGGAGGACGCATCCAGTGACCCGCGTGTATGTGTGTGTGTGTGTATAAAAAGAGAACTGAGGCGCGATGTGTGTGCGTGTGTGTGTGTGTGTGCGTATGTAACAGAGAACTGTGTGTGTGTGTGTGTGTTGGGGAGGTCGGCCACCCGGACAACTGCTACGCATTTGGTGACTTTTCGCGGCTTCGCTGTCTTCATTGACGACATACAGAGGGGCCTTAGTACGGCACTGCAAGAGGGCGTCCTTCCGTCATTTGAACACCCGGCGACCTCCTCGGGGGCATGGATATGGCCGGGGGCGGGGCGGGAGAAGAAGGGGGGGGTAGTGGGGTTCAGGATGAGGGTGAGGGGCGCTGGCCCTGAAGCCAGCCAGATACGGTGGCCATGCGCGCAGCCGCTACCGCTCTTACCGTCCGGGATCGCTGCGCTCCCTGCGTGACCCAAGCAGTTACGATGTGTGTCCATCCCTCAAGAGTCTCAACGCCTCGCCGACGTCCACTAGTCCGAGTCGCCGACACCGGAAACGTTTTCAGTCTGGGGGTCCTTTGCGGTTTCGCTTTCTGACTTCAGACTTGCCGGAAGTGGAGGCTTGGCGTAAGGCCCCGATTGGCTTGCAGCTGATCGCGACCTGGCGAGTGACATCCTGGCGCACGGCGGGGTTAAATTGAAAAAAATAAATAAACCCGTAGAACGAACCCGGGCACACCCAGCATAACGCAGTATACTTACGGGGTGCGGTACATGCAGAGCAAACGAAAAGGTAGCAGGCGTCGCCGGACTGGGACGAGCTGGGACGAGCGTCCGGCAGGGTCCGGCTAACCTCTCCTTGTGGCGATGTCAAATGTCTATGCGTCGTGCCGTCCAAATTATCTTCATGTGATTCACCATGGCCGCTGCACATCAGCCGCGCCCGCCTCGCGGCCGGGCCCGGCCGAGCGTTCCTTTGATAGAAGTTCAACCCTTATTGCCCAACATCACGACCGCGCTGCGCAACAGCGGCGTGCGGCGCGTTCGCCTCGATGCAGTCGCATCAGACGTCAAAGTCGTGGACCTCGCCCGTATTCGCGGACGCATTCTTGCAGCTGTTGGAAGTAAAATTTCGCCGCTGAAAGACATGGCCCGGCGTGAGGGCCTTCCCGAGCCGGGCTGGGGCAGCCCGCTTCGCCTCGAGGTCGTGCGCGGTATGTCCACCCTGCATGTGGAGGTGGACGTCCACGCGCGCCTTCTTCCCGCGTTCCGGGCGCTCTGCGGTCCGGACGGGGCCATCCTCACTGACCCGCCTGCTGCCACCTTCCCGGGCCTGCGGTGGGTGGTCTTCGGCGCCGATGAGGCCCCCGAGGGCGGGGGCCCTGCGCCCCGCTGCCTTCTCACAACGGGCTGGCCCGCCGGAATCGCGGCGCCCCACGTACGCGCCCAGTTCGCGGCCTGGTTCGACGGCCTCCAGATCGTCTCCGTGGACGGCTACACGGAACCCAGCCCGCTGGCCCGTCTTCGCTCGGCGCACGCTTTCCTGGTTCGGGTCTTCCCGGGCTCCTCGCCCCTTCCGATGCAGGAGACCTTCCAGCTCCGCGTCCCTGGCCCCGACGGCGGCGTGCTGCTTGTCCGCACGCTGGACTACGACCAGTACCGGCGGGAGCACGCCCTCGCGCTGGCGTGCGTTCGCTCCCCGGCTGGCTCCGCCTGGCAAGGCGCCCCCCCGGCCGGCGTGCCTGGGGGGTCGGCTGGCGGGCCCGCCGCGCCGATCGCTGGCGCCGCCCCGTCTGCCGGCTTGGCCGCCCCCGCGGCGGCCGCCGGCGGGTCCTCGGGTGGCGCCTTGGCGGTTGGCAACCCTGGTGGGCCTGCCGCCGGTGCGACCGCGGTGGGGGTTGGCCCGGATGTAGCCCGGGCTACGGCTGCTCCTCCGCCGCCCCCCGGCCCCTCGGCCTCCCCGCCTCCGGGCGGCGTCCCGGCGGCTTCCGCGGCCCGGCCGGCCCCGCCGCCCCCGCCCTCTCCGCCGGCCCCGGGCGCCCCGGCCGCCCCGCCGGCTCCGGACGCCCCGCCCGCCCCACCGGTTCCGGCCGCGCCACCTTCCCCGCCGGCTCCGGACGCCCCGCCGGCCTCAGCGGCCCTGGTGGCCCCCACGGCCCCGCCGCCTATGGCCGGTGCCCTGGCGTTTCCGTTGGCGCCCGCTCCGGCGCTGCTGGCTCTGCCTGCCCCGCCGCCACTGGTGGCGCCTACTGCACTCCCGCCGGGTCCGCTCGACCCGCCTGTGCTGCCCGGCCGCAAGCGGCTGACCCCTGACCCCGACGCGGACGGCTTCCGCCCGGCCGGGCGGTCGGGCCGGTCCCACAGTGCTTCTCGCGCGCGGAACCAGCCGCGCAGCCGGGCGGCCAGCCAGCCCGCGCCGCGGGCACCGCCGCCCTCCGACCGCAACTCCTTCGCCACCCTCGCCCTCCCCCCTGCCGGCGTCGATGGGGAGGCGGACATGTCGGCGTAATGGGGCGGCCGCGGCTGGCCGCCCGCCCGCGGGCCCCCCCCCGCTGCGGGTGGGCTCCCACAATGTGCGCGGCCTGCTGGGGTCGGCGGAGCATGGCGCCGACGCGCGCCTCCCTGCCCTCCTGCGGTGCTGGGAACGTCAGGGCCTTGACATCGTCTGCCTCCAGGAGACCCATGTTACCGACACCGACGTCCCGCTGGCGTCGACCCGGCTCACCACGGTCTGTCGCCAGGAACGGTTCGATGACTGGTCTTCTTGGTGGTGCCCCGCCACGGTCTCGGACCGCGGTCGCCCATGCGGGGGGGTTGCCATCCTTGTCCGCTCTCGACTTCTCGCCGCGGGCTCGTGTTCCTTCCCCACTGGCGCTCCGGCCCCCGTTGCTGCAGCGCCTGGCCGCCTCCTCTACCTTCCTGTCAGTTGGGGTGGCCACCAGTTCACGCTGGCCTCCGCATACCTCCCCTCCGCGGACCCCGCCCTCCAGCGCGCCTTCATTGACCAGTACCTGCAGCCGCTGGCGGCGACGGGCGGCATGCACGTCTGGGCTGCGGACTTCAACTTCGTCGTGGAGCCCAGCCTGGACACCTCGGGCTCAACCCGCAGCTGTGATGCCCCGACGGCCCGCCGCTTCGCCGCTGCTTGCCCGGGCTTTGTCGACAGCTACCGCCACCTCCACCCGGCCCAGCGGAGCTTCACCTTCTTCCACGCGCGGGGCGCCTCACGGCTGGATCGGGTGGTGGTTTCTCCGTGTGCCGCTGAGTACCTCCGCTCGTGCGAGGTGGGCTGCGGACTCCCCTCCGATCACCGCCTGGTGGTCGCGTCCCTGGCCGCCGCCCCGGATGCCCAACCTCCTGGCCCCGGGCTCCCCCGCCTTCGGCTGCATTTCCTGGACCATCCGGACCTGGTGGAGCAGTTCCGGACTTGGCTGCGGCAGACCACCGATTCGGCCCCTGCGGACGCTGCTGGCCTCCTGCGCTGGTGGCCCGCCTTCAAGCGGGCGCTGCTGCCCTCCGCCTCCCGGCTCAACCGTCTGGCCCGCTTCCTCAGGCTGTCCGCCGCCCGCGAGGAGGTCGACGCCCGGGCCGCTGCCGCTGCTGCCATGGCCGCGGTCGAGGCGGGGGATGCCGCCGCCGCCCCCGCGCTGTCTCCGCCCGCTCTGCTGCCGCGGTGGCCCACTCCGGGCGGCGGGTCCTTGCGCCCGCCGCTCGCGGCACGCGTGGCTGCGCACGGGGGAGCGCCCGTGCCCAGCCCTCACCGCCCTCCTCCGGCCGCCTGCGTCGCGCCGCTGGATCTCAGGTCTGCGCCGCCCCTCGGGGGGGGTTACCTCCGACCCGCAAACCATGCCGCAGGTCATGGCCTCCTTCTGGCAGGGGATCTGCACGCCCGCCGCAAGCACTGCGGCGGCGACCACCGCGCGCCACCAGGTTCTCGCTGCCCTTCGGGCGCTCAGCCGGCGCTGCCCTGAAGACAGCCTCCCCGCTCTGGGGCGGCCGGAGGTGTCCAGCGCTGAGGTCTCCGCCGCTCTCGCCGCCACGCCCCCTGGCCGCTCCCCGGGGGCGGATGGCATTCCAGCGGAACTCTACCAGGCCTTCCCGGACGTCTTCGCACCGCTGCTTGCCCGGGTGTTCACGGCGATCGGCTGTACGGGGGATGTGCCTGCCGGGTTCCTGGATGGGGTCATCTCCTCCCTCCCGAAGTCGGGTGACCCCACGTGCCCAGCCAACTACCGCCCCATCACGCTGCTGGACACGGACTACCGTACCCTCGCACGGGTGTTGGCGCGCCGTCTCCTCC
Source organism: Eudorina sp. 2006-703-Eu-15 (assembly GCA_003117195.1). NCBI lineage: Eukaryota > Viridiplantae > Chlorophyta > Chlorophyceae > Chlamydomonadales > Volvocaceae > Eudorina > Eudorina sp. 2006-703-Eu-15. The sequence goes on from BDSI01000121.1 coordinate 180,475, forward strand.
CCGTGTTCGATGCTACAATTGACGCCGAGCAAACAGCCTTCCTTCGGTCCCGCCGCATCGCTGACAACGTGTGGCTCCTGCAGCTCCTCCCCGAGCTCCTGCGGGCGGAGCAGCGCGCCGCGCTGGCAGTCTTCCTCGACTTCTACAAGGCGTACGACACGGTGGACCGCGGCTTCCTGCTGGACTGCCTGGCGGCCTTGGGGGTCGGCCCGGGCTTCCTACGGTGGGTGCAGCGACTCCACACCGCCACGGGGGCCACAGCAGTGGTCAACGGACATCGCTCCCAGCGCGTGCCCATCACGTCGGGAGTCCGCCAGGGCTGCCCCCTCGCACCCCTGCTCTACCTAGCGGTCGGGCAGGCCCTCCTCGCGTGGCTGAAGTCCCGGGGTGTTGGCCTGTGCTTCGGCAGCCGCCGTGTCACGGCGTCCCAGTACGCCGACGACTGCACCCCGCTGCTGGCCCTCGCCACTCAGCTCCCTGACTTCTTGGCGGTCATGGATGTCTTTCGGCTTGCGTCTGGGCAGCGGCTCAACCTGGACAAGGTCGAGCTCCTTCATGTCGGCGCCCCCGCCCCACCGGCGGGGGCTGCCGCCGCAGCGCCTCCCTCCGCCGCACCGGCCCCTGGCGTGGCGCTACCGGAGTCCTCGGCAGCTGCCTCCCCCTCCCCCCCGCCCCCTGCCGCCGCCGTGGCGCTCCTGGCCGCCCTCCGTCGCCTACCGGCCGCCATCGCCACCACCTTTTCGGCACTCCTCCGCCGTGGGGCCCCGCCGTCACCTGCCGCCCCTGCTGCCGCCGCCAGCCCCGGCCCGACCGCCGCCCCAGCCCCTGCCGTGGCGGCGGCGCCGTCGGCGGTGGCAGTGGCGCCGATGCAACCCCGCACGGTGGAACAGGCCCGGACCCTGGGGGTCTGCTTCCGCAATGACCCTATGGTGCCGCCTGTGGAATTCACCGGGGTCCTCGCCGCCCTGGAACGCGTGGCCCGCCTCCCCCTGTCTACCTTTGGCCGCGCCGCCGCCGCTTCGGGCTATGCCCTCAGCCAGGCCCTCTACCACCTCGAATTCCAGGGCCTACCGGCCCGCGCGGTGGTGGAGCGTCTGCAAGCCTCTGTCGCGGCCGTGGTCGACCGCACCGTACCTCCCAGCCTGCACGCCGTGAATCCCCACTCGCGACTCCCGGGCGTGGGCCTCGACATGCTGGCCCTACCGCCGGCGCTCGGAGGGTTCGGCCTCCTCCCGCTGCAGGCCCATGTTCAGGCTCGTCACGCGATGGCGGCGGTGCGCTGTGTCCTGGGCGCCTCGGGCCTCCTCCCGGCGGACCCCCCCTGGCCGGCGCTGGTCCTCCGCCTCCTCCGACGATGTCACCCCGCGGCACACCCTCTGTGCCTGCTCGCGCCACATGACGGCCTGGTTCTGGGGTAGAGCCGCCGGCTGCCAGCCCCGCCTTCCGGCGCCTCCTCAGCGCCCTATCCCCCTGGGCCCACCGGCTCTGCTCCACCCGGACTCCATGGCGGGCCCCTGGTGCTACAGTGCGCCCCTGTGGGGCAACCCCGCCCTCCGGGCGGCCGACGGGCGCTGCCTGGAGGCCCACTTCCCCGTCCTCTTCGCCCTGCGGGGTCTCACCACCATCGGGACCGCGCTCCGCTGCTGGAGTTCGCTGGCAGCCGCGCGCGGTAGCCTCGCTGCCGCTCGGCAGCGGGGTGGTCCTCTCTCCCCCGTGTTCTCCGGGGGTGTACGCTGGAGCTCCGGCGTTGTGCCCTCCGCGGCGTCCTCGGCTACAGCGAGCTGGGGGCGGCTCTGGACATCTCGGGCGTGCAGGTTTTGGACGACTTGGGCGCCCTCCTGCAGCGCCTACCCGCTAGCTGGGTGGCGGCCGCCCGGGAGGTCCTCCGGGGCGCGGCCGCCGCCCCGACCGAGCAGGAGGCCTGGCGTGCGCTGCTTCGCGGGTTTGTGTGGCGCCCACCGGCCGGACCTCCTGTGCCACTGCTGCGCCTCACAGTCAAGACTGCCACGGCCTTACAGCTCGGCCCTTCCCTGCAGGACCTGGCGGACCGGCACCTGGCTTATATTGCGGATGCATATGGGCAGTTGCCGGTGCCGCCATCTGCCCTGGCCGACTTCCGCAGCACCCTGCGCAGGCTTTGGCGCCTGCGGTGGGAAAACGGCCACAAGGAGCCCCTCTGGCGGCTGGCGGTGCATGGGGTCGCGGGCTTCCCCGCTGTTTCGGCCAGCGCGGCGCGGCCAGGCGGACCGCGCCTCCGTGCAGCGGCCTGCTGCCCCTGTGGCGCGGCCATTTCGGGATCGGGATCGTGCTGGGTTCGGCGGCACCTTTTCTGGGATTGCCCTGTTGCGCAGTCGCTACGGGAGGTGTTAGGGCTGGCGTTGGGGGCGTCGATCGGGCGGCTCGGTTCGGGTCTTCAGCGGCACCACCTGTGGCTTGTGGTCTGCCCGCCGGGTTTGCATCCGCCAGTCTGGGATGTCGTGGCCCTGGCGACCTTGGCGGCCCTGGAGCGCGGCCGCCAACGCATGTACAATGTGTGGGACCAGCGTACCCCCCTGCTGCGGGGGCGTCTCGCGGCGATCACGGTTGAGGTGGCTGCTGACTTTTGGGCCCGCCTCGCTTCCTTCGCCGCCCTGGGACTGGCCCCTCGGAATTGGGGTTCCGTTCCCTCTCAACACCCGTTCCTGTGCAATGTGAATGGGCGTGTTGTCTTGAATGCTCCCCTGGACGTCGACTCTCCCCCTGCGTCCCCGCGTGGGTGATCTGACTCATGACCTGACTGTGTGCTACGTCATACACCCCGCCTTCTCGGCCGGGTCCGCTTCCGCGCGCGGTGTCCGTGCTGGACTTACTGACCTACGAGGGTTGTAGGGGTCCTCTGGTCCCGCCACCCTTGCGTTGGCGCTCGTGGTCTCGTAATCTTCTATTTGTTTGGCTTGGTGCTGGTGGTCCCTGGATGAGTCATTGATTTATCCCGTACTCTGGTGCGGGATTGGCTGCATCGGTGCGTTGTGTCTTCCGGGCCGGGAGGTTGGCCCTGGTTCTGGGTGCTAAGTTGGCAGCCCTTTGTGTCTTTCGGCTGATTGTTCACCGCAGTTTGCTCCTGCCCTTAGGCAGCTCATACTTTTGACGGCTTGGGTCCGGTGGTTCCTTGGCTTCTTTTCTTTGGCATGGCTCCCTGCTTCGTGCAGGGCATGCCCCTGGGGTAGGATGAACAGTCCGTCTACGCCTGTACGGCGAGCGATCAACTTGGTTGTTGGTCCCCCTTGTAACCGTGAATCCTAACCTCTCCTCCGCCGGACCGCCAACCGAATGGGGACCCCGCGCGCCTCCTGTGCAGCTCGGATTGCCTTTTGCATCCATTTGTGTTAATCTCCAAATGTTAATTTTCAACAAAACAAATGTGAGCCGAGCCTCCTTGTGTCCGCGTAACAGAACGCAACTTTCCTTTTGCTTGTAGCACGCTAAAGAAACTATAGGAATCCCGGTGCCGTTATGAACATAATCATGTCGCTTCTGCAGCAACAACCCATTATTGGGTGAGGCACACTTGTCCTGCTGATCCTTATAGTCCTGCTGATCCTTACATTGATATGTCAAAATAATGTAAAATCCGAAAATAAAGAAAGATAAATTAAGGGTATGGGCGCAATTGAAAAATGCATCTTGAAATTGTGTAACAGCTGCTGCTGCCTGGCCGACAGAAACTATAATGTTGTTGAAATAAAGACACGTTTCATAGACACAATCAAAATGCGGGCGCGTCCGCGTGCATTGCTACCCAATACACACTGCAACGCCCCACGGTATCCCGACCCGACGCCCCAACAACCCGGCAGGCATCGACGCCCCTATCAATGCAACGAAGCGTTCCCAAGCGAACGTCAACGCCAATTCAAGTGTTGGACGGATGAAGGGTGTGATGGGAGCCTGCCCCCCGTGCGCACACGTGAAGCCGTGTTTCACCCACGCCCCGTCGTTTCCCCCTACCACGCGCATTTCCACCGATGCGTATGGACCAAGGGATGAAGCTGGATGGGGCGGCGCAGTGGGCGAAGCGGTGGCGGGCACAGGACGGGCGTTAACGTGTTGGGTGGTGACCCTGGCTGTTATGGGAGCCTGCCCCCCGTGCGCACACGTGAAGCCGTGTTTCACCCACGCCCCGTCGTTTCCCCCTACCACGCGCATATTCACTGATGCGTATGGACCATAGGATGAAGCTGGATGGGGCGGCGCAGTGGGCGAAGCGGTGGCGGGCACAGGACGGGCGTTAACGTTTTGGGTGGTGACCCTGGCTGTGATGGGAGCCTGCCCCCCGTGCGCACACGTGAAGCCGTGTTTCACCCACGCCCCGTCGTTTCCCCCTACCACGCGCATATCCACCGATGCGTATGGACCATAGGATGAAGCTGGATGGGGCGGCGCAGTGGGCGAAGCGGTGGCGGGCACAGGACGGGCGTTAACGTTTTGGGTGGTGACCCTGGCTGTGATGGGAGCCTGCCCCCCGTGCGCACACGTGAAGCCGTGTTTCACCCACGCCCCGTCGTTTCCCCCTACCACGCGCATTTCCACCGATGCGTATGGACCAAGGGATGAAGCTGGATGGGGCGGCGCAGTGGGCGAAGCGGTGGCGGGCACAGGACGGGCGTTAACGTGTTGGGTGGTGACCCTGGCTGTGATGGGAGCCTGCCCCCCGTGCGCACACGTGAAGCCGTGTTTCACCCACGCCCCGTCGTTTCCCCCTACCACGCGCATATTCACCGATGCGTATGGACCATAGGATGAAGCTGGATGGGGCGGCGCAGTGGGCGAAGCGGTGGCGGGCACAGGACGGGCGTTAACGTTTTGGGTGGTGACCCTGGCTGTGATGGGAGCCTGCCCCCCGTGCGCACACGTGAAGCCGTGTTTCACCCACGCCCCGTCGTTTCCCCCTACCACGCGCATATCCACCGATGCGTATGGACCATAGGATGAAGCTGGATGGGGCGGCGCAGTGGGCAAAGCGGTGGCGGGCACAGGACGGGCGTTAACGTGTTGGGTGGTGACCCTGGCTGTGATGGGAGCCTGCCCCCCGTGCGCACACGTGAAGCCGTGTTTCACCCACGCCCCGTCGTTTCCCCCTACCACGCGCATTTCCACCGATGCGTATGGACCATAGGATGAAGCTGGATGGGGCGGCGCAGTGGGCGAAGCGGTGGCGGGCACAGGACGGGCGTTAACGTGTTGGGTGGTGACCCTGGCTGTGATGGGAGCCTGCCCCCGTGCGCACACGTGAAGCCGTGTTTCACCCACGCCCCGTCGTTTCCCCCTACCACGCGCATATCCACTGATGCGTATGGACCAAGGGATGAAGCTGGATGGGGGGACACGGCGATTACATGGGTCAGGCTCCCTCACTGGGTTCTGATAGTCGTGATGGTCCATGGTGTTCTGCCACGTACAACAGCCCGTTCCGACATCCAAATTGTGCGACAGGATTCACAGATTTTAGGTTTGCCTGTCATATGACTCCATCACCAATCGATCACAGGGATAACACGACCACCAACACACAAAGAATAAACACAGAGACAGTCACAGTTACCGCAGCCTCCTCCACATCATCCCCGCAAAGCACCCACGCTAGTGTGCGACACTTGATCAGACTCATTCATTAACAGTGGAAAGGAGACAGCAATCCTGGCATTCGTTTTCCCGTCACGTCTTCTTCAGTTTCTTGCTTGGACGCGGCGGCACCTGCGCCTGGTACTGGTTCTTTGCCACCTCGTACGCATCGAAATACCTCTTGCGTTCTGCAGCCGCCAAGGCGGTCCAGCGCTGCGACAGCTCCGTCAACTGCAGCGCTTGCTGACCTGGAACTGATCTCATCTCACTGCAGAAGATCATGTATGCGTTGCTGGGCTTCTTCGGAGGAGCCCTTTCACCCGACACACCGACCTCCCCCGTTACAGCAGCACCCCTCCCCAACTCAGGAGGTTGGGCAGGGATATGCATGGCAACCTGCGGACTCTGATTGCTACCCGGAAGTAGCAACCCGGCAGCATTCACACGTGCAATCAGCGGCAGCAGTTGAACAGCCGCTGGTTCAGGCACGCCACCCGCGATCAGCGCCTGCAAGGCACCAGCCAAGCCTACTATACCAGAGCCGACATCTACCCCGGCCGGCAGCTGCATCGCCGCGGTGATGTTGGGCCACCCCGGTGTCTGCGCTGCTCCCGCTTGAGCTGCTGCCGCCGCGGCCTGGCCGGCGGGTGAATGGGCCGCCCCTTGCCCGCCTCCCCCGCCCGGCAGCTGCATCGCCGCTGGTACACCATCGCCATCCACATCGCCAGCACGACGTCGTCGCCTAGATTGTTTGGGCGGAGACTTGAATGTTGCCGGACGTTCAGCTGCCACATAGTGCTCGAAGTGACCGTCCTTTTCCAGTTGACGCATGTAATCCCGCAGCTTGTCCAGGCTAAAGCCACGTGCCGTCTGCTTCTCAGCCCAGTACGAACCTGCCTGCAACAGGTCGTGCACGGGAATCTCACTGCCGTCGGGAAAGTTCTTATGAATCCTGGCCGTCCTGGACACCATCCGGATCATGTAAGCACGATCACCCCATCGTTGCTTGGCGTTCATTTCCTTTGGGAGCTTACGCCAGCCAGCTCCGTATTTCTTCTCCAGGGCGCTCAGCGGCGTTTGCTTGACACCGCCGAATTCGAGACCCACTGCCCACTCCTCCACAACCTTGTCGATGGAAGTGACCGATGTGTTCCAAGGGTATTCACCCGGGACCACATGCCGGAGCTCGGGAACTGCTGCAGGGGCTGCTTGCAGTGGAGCTGTAGTAAATGGGGATAGATGTAAATCCTGGGGCACTTGCGGTCGCCCAGGCAAATGCTGCTGCAACTTGGCCACCCTCAAACTCAAGGGCACATGGCCGGCAAGCGGAGCCTGCTGCACAGCCGAGGGCGGCGCGGGCTGCGGCACCAGGCCCCCACGCCGAACGGCTGAAGCGTCGCCAGCCCAGCCGCTGCAGGAGTGACGACGGGAGCCTGCTGCACAGCCGAGGGCGGCGCGGGCTGCGCCACCAGGCCCCCCACGCCGAACGGCTGAAGCGTCGCCAGCCCAGCCACTGCAGGAGTGACGACGGGAGCCTGCTGCACAGCCGAGGGCGGCGCGGGCTGCGGCACCAGGCCCCCCACGCCGAACGGCTGAAGCGTCGCCAGCCCAGCCGCTGCAGGAGTGACGACGGGAGCCTGCTGCACAGCCGAGGGCGGCGCGGGCTGCGGCACCAGCCCCCTCACGGCGAACGGCTGAAGCGTCGCCAGCCCAGCCACTGCAGGAGTGATGACGGGAGCCTGCTGCACAGCCGAGGGCGGCGCGGGCTGCGGCACCAGGCCCCCCACGCCGAACGGCTGAAGCGTCGCCAGCCCAGCCGCTGCAGGAGTGACGACGGGAGCCTGCTGCACAGCCGAGGGCGGCGCGGGCTGCGCCACCAGGCCCCCCACGCCGAACGGCTGAAGCGTCGCCAGCCCAGCCGCTGCAGGAGTGACGACGGGAGCCTGCTGCACAGCCGAGGGCGGCGCGGGCTGCGGCACCAGGCCCCCCACGCCGAACGGCTGAAGTGTCGCCAGCCCAGCCGCTGCAGGAGTGACGACGGGAGCCTGCTGCACAGCCGGCTGTGTCAAGGACGAAGGCTGCACGGCGAGCTTATCGTTCAAGTCTGCGAGCTGGTCGGCAAGAACCGCAAAGGCCTCCATGTTCGGCACGGGCTTGTTTGCCATCAGAGCCTGCAACGACAATGGATTGAAATTTATCAACAAATTCGTGATTAATGTTGCGAGTCTTTTCAGTACGACAAGCAATGCTTCTCACCAAGCGTTTGATTCTAAAAAACTCACCCCGGATCGCTTCGCCTCCAAGTAGGCAGCCCGCAGGCGGCACCAGGAATCGCTCTTCTGCAGGTGGAGTACCATGTAGTTGTTTGGCATGCGATCAGCAAGCTCCAGGGAGCCCTCCACAGCAACCCGTGCAAGCATCTCCACAGCAGCGAGCACGTTTGGTCCTGAGATGGCAGACTCCCGGTACTTCTGTGGCTCCGCTTTGACTGCGGCAACCTGCTGCCGTAAAGTCCGAAGCCACGGGTACAGCCAGAGCTTGCAGGATTCCAGGTCCACCCCGTCAATCGGCGCGTTGAAGCGCTCCGCCCAGAAGCAGTGCCGGATGCCGTACTCATCGGGCTGATACCCAGCGAGCGTTGCCATACCATTGGGTGGGGCCTTGGTGAGGTAGTGGCTGTACATGGCCCCCGACGCCCACCGTCCAGTGCGCTGAATATCACCCTCGGGCACCCTATCGAAAGGTAACATACGCAGTCAGGCTTCGCATCCAGGTTTCTGTCAGCAAGAAAGGCACTCTTACCCCGCCTGGTCCATGTGCGTCGCTGCAGCGGGTCGGAAAGCATGGCAGACTTTGGACCCCGTCGCGGCCTCCTCGGCGTCCAACACCTTCCTGAAGTCCTTGTACATCTGCGCGTAGTTGGTCTCCGCCGACGCATCCCGCTCCGAGGGGAACAGGGGATAGCTGAGCCTACGGCCACAGGAACTCAGTCAGCCGCATCGTCCAAGAGGCTACACCCCGGCATTCTGAACTCACCACATCTCTGTGCGCTGGGGATCCGGGAACGGAAGCTGGGAGCCGGTGTAGCGGCGGAAGAGGAACTCCGCGAACCCGCCGACTGGGCAAACCATCACGTCACTGGCCCGAATGTACGAAGCGTACGCGCACTGGCCGCTCTGCAATAGCAAGGCAAACCACGTGGACTCTCATAAGACACGAGATAACTTGATTACGCAAGAACCCGCCTGCAGCATACCTTTTGCGCCTTTCCGCCCTTGAGAACAATTACGAGCGCGTGAGCCTCGCACGGCCCCAGGCCAGTGAGATGCGCCGGCTTGCAGATATCACAGATGTACATCAGCCGTGCATCATCCGAGCGCCCGACACCGTAGTACATCAGTAGCATTTGCACCCTGAGACAGAGGCCGTACTTAGCAAGGATCAGTAATGATGGAGTTCGCAGCAAGCGACTTACCGAACTCGTGAACATTTCTCAATCTTCCAGCCGAACTTCTTGGCCGCATCGGGACCGCGCAAGGTAATCACTATGTGCACGAAGACCTGGCGGGTCATGGGATCGGCGGCCGTGTTCGCCTGCGGGTCTTGGCCTGTTGGCCTACAGACAAGGTGGGTATCGCAAGAAGTTTAGCCGTGCGCTTGGTTAGATCAGCATACGTACGGCCCCTATCATCCAAACTCACCGCGCACCCTTCCCGTTCAGAGTCGCCATGGCAACAACATACTCTGACGAAAACACCACGTGCTTGCTCAGCTCCACCGGGACACCAACACCCAGTTTGCTGCACCAATCCCTGTGCAGAGCTGTCACGGCGCTGCGACATTGCTTGATGACAGCTTCCGAAGCCCTTGCATCATTCTTGTGCTTGATGAAAAGGGCAGCAAGCTCAGCGAACGCGTTGCCGATGGGTTGCTTTCCTTCGACCTCCAATGCGGCCAGGTCGAGCCCCCGTGTCTGGAGAACCCACTCCTGCATAGCAAAAGGGGGCATGGCATTGAAGTTGTTTAGCGCATCATACCCGCCCGTCTCCAACCCATTGGCCACACACGGTACCCTGTATCTGACGTGAGCCACAGTGCTCTGGTTTTCCCAAACCCAATGCTCGACATCATCGCCCCCACGTACCCGGAACTGCCTCTCGTAAGTTCCATATGTGCGTGTGGTGCTGTCACGCTGGGTGGCATGACGCCGGTTGACAAGGTCGTCTCTCTCCTTGGGCCCGTAATATCCGCCACTACGAGTCCAAAACATTGGGTAATGATTATTAATGGCTATCGCGGTGCAGCAGACAGTGTAGAGAAAAAAACATTCATGGGACAGCCACGCGCGCAAGTCAGTGCTTGAAACCACGCGACCAGCTGATTGCATTGATTTACCTCGATGTTCCAATAGCATCGTCTGTCTCGCGTTCCAGAGCTCTGTTTCCGGACGCTAACATTTCAGCGCCATGGCGCAAAACGCCTTCAACCAGTCATGGAAACGTGTAAACCATTTGCTTTTTCGCTGTTATTTGCTTTGGATTTCTCGTTTCGACGTCTTACTCTGCGGTTCGCATGGAATCCTCTCAAACGCAACCGTGAAACTGTAACAAAGCTCGGGCCCTATAGGGTCCTTCGTCGTAATGTAACTAACAAGTAAGTTAGTAGTCCACAGATTGGTGGTATTGAATAATACCGTTTAGGTTGAAAGATCGGTATTTAACCGATTCAAAATGCAAGCGCCATACGGCACGTGCGAAGTTTGGACGAGCGGCCAAGTAGGCCTCACGTCGTTACAGAAACCGCTGCCTAAATAAAGGGAATTTCCAAATAAATATTACGTCCTGTCAGGAGGAAAGCAAAGCTGAAATTGGTGATCTATTTTCTTTTGATGGGTCCCGGACTGGAAGCGGTCCGGCGCTCAGTCCGGGCTGCATGTACGGCAGTCCGGGCCCGCGATGATATGCGTAAGATAGAGACCGCGCGCGAGCGCGTGGCGGCGCGGCCGCGCTGCCGCAGTGCCACAACAAGCAAACTGCGAACCCAACCCAACCCAGATACGTTACCGACCTGTGGTGGTAGACGGAGTAGCCGCGCCGCGAGCGATGTCCAGGGCCATGGCGATGCAGGGAGGGAAGCCGAGGAGAGGCGCACCGGGGCGGATTGGACCGCAGCCCATCACCCCACCTCCCACCCATCCGGGGAGGGGGGCGGACGGGTTGAGAGCGGCACTGCTCACACTTTGTACAGTCTCTCGCGGAGGTTTGCGCTGGCGGCCGAGAGGACAAGCCGCGCGTTGGGAGGGCCGGAATGTGATGCGGCGTGTGAGCGGCAACAGCAGCGGCAACAGCAGCAGCGGGAGCACGGGGAGAAAGAAATAGCAGTCGAGGGAAACAAGGGGGAAGGCGGCAGCGCCGCCCACTGACAGCACCTCCTCGACAGCACCTCCTCGCGCTTCCGTTGGTGGAAGGGCCAACAGCAGCTTTTGTGAGGCACGTTCGCCGCAGGTAATTGCGATGCTGCCTGTTTTGGAGACTGCGCGCGCGGGCTGTCGTCGCCCGGGTGGTGCCTGACGAAGCAACCCACCCGCCAGCTAGGCAGCCCCACGTGGCGCGGACAGGTGCCAACGCCACCCAACGGATCCAGGCAGGGCCGTCAGCCAGCTAGGCCTTCGCCTGGCGGGGCAGGCTGGTTGCGGGGCCGCCCGGTGTCGAGCCGGGATACGGTAAGCTGCGGGGCACCTTCGCCCGGTGGCGCCGTTTCTCTCTTCGACGCCTCTACGTTCCCGGCGCCTTGCTGCGACCGTCGCCGCATTGGAACTAGACACCCAACACCGATTTGTGAGGCGCTGGCGGTGTGTACTGGCAGGGCAGAGCCATCGGAGGGGCGTCGGCGGATGCACCGAATCAGCAGCAGTGGATCACCCGGGGGCGCAGCACGTAACCCAGGTTCGATATACGAACTCGGAATGCAAGACGTCGAGGAAGCAAATTTTATATTATCTAGGTTCCTATGAGCTTTTGAAGGTTTGCGCAGTCAGCAGGAACACTTCCACGGTACATACAGCGCTGCGGCGCGTGTGCGCGTCGTTGGCAACCCAAGCCAGCGTCACCCGACGCATTACCGTGGTGCAATTAAATTTATGGAGTTGGACTGGGCGGTACGTGCAAGCCGCGCATGCGGAGGAGCGGTTACGGATCCGCGACCGAGTGAGCCCGACAGAGCGATTCGCCATTGCTGCGGCCCCACGGTCCAATGACCTGTCCATAAAAGTGCCAACACGAATTTTATGTTCCTGGACATGTCAGCTGAGCGGCTGGCGTCGTAGGGGCCGCGATGTCGTACCAGCCGCGACATGATGACGTGTTGGCCGTCCGCCGTGCGGTGCAAGGTAATGAAATCGTCTTCCTGCCGGAAATTTCATAAGCAATGAGTGATTCATGGCGCGCGCGCACGCGCGTCGGCTCGGAGCGTGCAGACGTATAAAGCGGTCTATGATAACGACATTTCCAGGTTGCGCCGCCGTGATGACAGTCGCACATCCATGGGATAAGTTGGACAGCCGCCATGCCTACCCATACCCGATTTTGGCAAAAGAGGGATAGCCCAGGAACGGCGTGGGACCCAGTACACGGTACAAAGCGGTAATTTGCTGGTACATTGCGGTAACCCGGCATTAGGGGTGTTTCTATGGGCCTGAAACCACGTTATTGCTAAGCTAAGTGTTTCTATGGGAGGTGGTCGTACCACCGTGACGTAGTATATTTTGCTACGGCGTAGCAATTTTACGACGGCCATTTTGGCCCGTCGTAAATTTGCTACGCGTAGCAAGGCATAGTATGGAGCTAGTGGAGCTAGTGGAGCGAGCTTGTTACTGCATGTATTGATTTCCCTGGAACGACGCTGTGCTTGGAATACGGTACGCGGGCTTTTCCGTTGGCCAACTTTCCACAACAAGGAACGCTGGCACAGTATAATTTGCCTTCACCAGCACTATTGAGAGTTACTAGCTGGATAACGAGAAGATCAGACCTCATTGTCTCAAAGCCATTCCTTTCAAGTGCGTAGGCTTGCAGTCCTGTGTCCATGGACGCTCCGGGCCCGCCGTCCCAGAACGGCGATAATTTCAACGGGCCTCAAACCAATCAGAACCAGTACTGTTTGCCGTTAGTGCATGACGTTACTGGCCTGCCCGGGGTGCCGCGTAGCGTGCTTGCTGGTCGTCACAATCCACGCAACGATGCACGGTGGCACTCGCTCGCTGAGACTAGGTTGAATACATTAGTTGAATGCAGAGAAGTACATATCTAAGCGTTAATATTTATGCGTGGTTCCGCTTGGTTCCTAGACGCCCATAGAAACAGGGCTTGTACGGTTGCTATGCGCAATCTACGCCTTGCCATGTACGAGGTCTGCGACGCCGAAACCAAAAGTCATAGAAACACCCCTATTAATGGTAACGGCTGGTAACGGAGAAGGTCGCGCCGTGAGGTTTGTTTGCCTTGTTTTTCAGGGTAAACTTGAAGAAATGCCGCAAGTAGATGTTGAACGAACTTTCTGCAAACGACAAGCACGGCAAATGGAAGAAACGGATCAACTGGCGACGACAAAAAATACTTATTTTCACGATAGGGAACGATGCAGCCGGCTGCATTAATTCAATTACTGAAAAATGACGTGAACCGTTATGGACAAAGACCGATTGCAAGAAAGGCAGTTGCGGTTGGTGGTATGCAGCTTGATAGCAGCTGCAACTCGGCCGCATGGCTTGCTTGTAAGGGCGGCTACATTGGGCAGCCCGGCCGTATTGGGCAGCCCGGCCGTATGGACTGACAGGCAAGGCGGCCCCGTTGGCTGCCCAGCTGTATGGCTTGCTTGACAATACCGCTCCATTGGCCAGCCCGGCCATACAGCCTGACATGGGGGCATGACTTGGCCAGCCCGGCCATTTGTTTTGTGAAAACGGCGACTGCATTGGCCAGCAGCCCGGCCGTATGGCATGTCAGGGCTGTGGCTCCGGTGGCTAGCCCGGCCAGCCCGGCCGTATGCCATGTCAGCACGGCTGCTCTATTCGCCTGCCCGGCCGTATGGGGTGTCAGTGCGGATGCTCTGTTCGCCAGCCCGGCCATATGGCATACCAGGGTGGCACCTCCATTGGCCTGTATGTTCGGGCGGCTCCGTTGGCCAGCCCGGCCGTATGGCATGTCAGGGCAGCTGCTTTGTTCGCCAGCCCGGCCGTATGGCATGTCAGGGCGCGTGGCGGCTCCGTTGGCCAGCCCGGCCGTATGGCATGTCATGGTGGCGGCTCTGTTGGCCAGCCCGGCCGTATGGCATGTCAGGGTGGCGGCTCTGTTGCCCAGCCTGGCCGTATGGCATGTCATGGCGTGGCCCCATTAGCCAGCCCGGCCGAATGGGATGTCAGTGAGGCTGCTCCATTGGCTGTATACCTGTCGGCGCGGCTGCTCTATTCGCCAGCCCGGCTGTATGGCATGTCAGTGCGGCTGCTCTATTGGTCAGCTCGTCCATACAGCATGTCAGCGCGGCTGCTCTATTCGCCTGCTGCCTGGCCGTATCGCATGTCAGTGCGGCTGCTTTATTGGCCAGCTCGTCTCGATGGCATGTCATGGGTGTGGCCCCATTGGCCAGCCCGGCTGTATGGCATGTCAGCGCGCCTGCTCTATTCACCAGGCCGTCTGTATGGCATGTCAGGGCGGCGGCTCCATTGGCCAACCGGGCCGTACAGCATGTCTGCAAGCCCGGAAGCCCGAACGGCAGTCCATACAGGGTTGGCACCAAATTCAGAACAGAATGCGCCGTACTCATCCTTTAAGCCTTTGCACTTTACAATGTCAGGGCAGCTGCCCCATTAACCAGCAACCCGGCCGTATGACATGTCAGGGCCGTGGCTCCTTTGGTCGACCTGGCTGTATGTCAGAGTGTGAAGTCAGCCCTGTCCAGACGGTTCAAGCAGTGCCACGCCAGTTCGGAGCCCGGCTCCCTACCCGCCAGCCCCCCGTGATTCAGCGGGTCTGGCGCGGTTTCCAGGAGAGGCAATCCTGGCGCGCTGTTAACCTGATGGTGTGGTGTTCGGAATGGCTGTATGATCCCCCCCGGTTGGTGGAGGATGTGTGCGCAGTCCTTGGTAGGGGTTGGCGAGGTGAGGCGCTATCTGGGCCCGTGGAACTCCCGGTCGGGACTCGGGTGCAGCTTGTAACGTTTACTACTACTATTGCAACATTTCCATTGCAGTGACCGCTGTCGGTTTGCTTTGTGAGGACGGCTCCTGCTGGCAGCACGCACAGGCTGTATTCTGTAGAGCTTATCTTATCATGCTGGGCGGCTCTTCTGTTTGGCAGCCTGGGCCATGCCATATGGCGGGCGTGTTAGAGCGGCTTGCTCCGGCTATCCGGTTGATTTGCTTGCCAGGGCGGCCGCTCCGGCCAGCACTGCCATACAATTTGTGAGGCTCGGTTTATCTGGGGTTTTGGGAGACTCTCTTTGGCAGCACGGCAGTATTGTCTTTCTTGACCACATGGCGTGCCAGGTAGGCTTCCCTGGGATTTCGACCGCTCCTTCGTTGGGCAGCACGCACGACTGGTTGGCTTCACTGCTGGACCCGAACCCAACCACCCCGACGGCTTAACCCCAAACAAACCCCAACCCAGTGCTGGTATGGCCGGGAAGGTACTTGTGATTAGGAGTAGGTAGTAGTCACCGCGGTATGGTTGCCAGAAATCGTCGTTGGCGGTCTACAGCGTTGTTGCAAGGGCCGGCCTGTTCAATGATTGCCCGCACGAACGGCCGTTTGCTCAGGTATACTTTCGAAACTCCGCTTGTTTCAGCCTTGCGTGCCGGTTTATTTGTGCCACTACCATGGCCGATGCTATACGATGCAGCGACGCATCCCCCTTCCTATCGCAGAACAGTAACATTCACGCATTTTTATGCAAAATCGGGTTTGCGGCACGCCTTTTCTAGTGTAATGAAATCCATGCCTTCTCAAACATATTACTGATGGGACGTACCGGTATCTTTGTGTTCTGGACATTTGTGGGACGTATCTTTGTGTTCTTTGTGTTCTGGACATTAATACGGGATTTGTAAGCGATCGCGAAGAGAAGTTTTTTCAAAAGTATGACCTTGTCGTCCGGCAGTACCGGAGCCCGTTCATAGCCGCGACCGTTGCCTCGTGCCGCACCCATCCGAAGCCGCACATGAGCGAGCCCCAGTATTGTGAAGTTCCATCAATGTTCACCTAAGCTTCCATCGGAACTATGCGGCTGCCTTCCTCTCCCTGCAAGGGATGAAATCGGCGTCGTTGCGGCCTGTACGTATCTGTATGTGCACATTGCAGGCTAAGATGTGGAGAACGACATCCGCAAAAATCATCGAGCCCAAAATTACCTCGGCTCCACATCCCAACGATCTGGAAAGATCGAAAGCTGATGCCGTACCCAGCAGGACCCAGCCAGACGTACCTAGGCGCCACCGATACCCGGGAGGTTGAAAATCTTGGTTTTGTTGTGATTGCCGAAACAGGATTGTGGTGTCAGCCATTTGGCCGTATCGTTTGCCTTCGTTTATCAGGGTGGCCATCTGGCCAGACCTCCGTTGTTTTGGCTTCGACCGGTTAGGAGGGGTCGGGTGTGGCTCCGCGGAAGGTCACGTCTAGCTACGCCAGGTCGTGGGGCTAACGTGCAGATGCCGTCGTTCTCATTGGGCGAAATGGCGGTGGCGAGGCAACCAAGCACACACTTGCACGGTGCACGCACGCTGATTCCTGACCGGCACCATCCCCGCTATCATGCGCCATTCCAGCCGACCGTGGGGGAGGGCGGGGGGGCAGCTCTCAGGCGCAGCTCGGCGCATCGCTGAAGTCCAAGCCATGCGCTGCCCGTTTCTTGCGTGTGGGAATTCACCGGTCCTGCCCGGCCAAGCTGGGACCGGGTTACTTAAGAACGACCTCCTGCATCGCAGGTGAAGGAAGCTCAAGGAGAAAGAGAAGTTAGCCACACGGGCGCCCCTGGATTCCACCCCTAACCTGCCCACTCCTCCTCTTCTTGTCTCTGGGACAGAGGCCCTTGGCACACAAGGCACCCCGTTACGACACGTTACGACACAGCTCTACGTACGAAACATACACGACCGACGACACCCACATCAACGATGACTTCATGCGTGAAACCGGATTTTAATTGCAATATGAATGGGGCCCCTGATGTAACTGCAGAGGCCGCAACAATCTTACAATAATCATGTGGACTCTGATGGGCAAAAATTTTTGGCGTCTTAAAACCTCCCCAAAACTTTAATCCATTTCAATCACAGGTTACTACTCATAATTTAAATGTCGTAATGCACAAGGACTCAAAGTATCAGGTGCGTCTCTTATCGCGGTTGTAACCAGAGGTCTTACCATCAATAAATGACAATTGAGCCGATGCATGACGCAGAGCCCATCTGCTTGGATGTACAAGGCCGTAAGCTTACTATCTAAACCGTGATTTGTCACGCGTCCGTTCTCACCGTAGATTATTACGAACCTCAAAGATATCCAAAAATGACTTTTTGCTAGACAAATTATGCTGTATATTTAACGAAGCGGTCATGTTTGCGTCTAAGTCCGTTGCGGCCGTGGAAACCTACTAGCTGTAAGCAGGCAGTACATTGTCGTAAGCTTCAAGAGCAAAACAGCACCAGGGCTAGCAATGTTCATACATATTCTTCCTACCAGCACTGGAGTTCTGCAGCTGAGGGTGGCTTCTGATATACAGTAGCTCGTGGTGCGATGCATGCTACCGTATTTGTAGGCTTGCGTAATAGTGTGTTCGATGCATGATTGAGCACATAGGTCATATCTCTGGGCGCGATTAAGCCTTGTGAATGGTGTCAGCGCTTTACTGCTGTTTTGCGGCAAGGTCAGCTTCTCCACAGCCATCTGTCAAGAGCGCAAACGCATCGCAGCGAATTGATGTAGAAGGAGGACGGAAATTTCAGGACGGCGCGGCGAAGGCGTGTGTCGGCAGTCCTGTGCAGCCGGACCAATGTCCTTCTGCTGCCGTAGCCGCAGCAGCGAAAACACCTCATGACAAACAGGTTCGGTCCGACAACGCTGGCAGCTCGTGCACCATCGGAGCGGCGTCAGCTTCAGTGCACGTTTCACGGGCGCTGCGACAGTCAACTGGCGTTAACTTGGGCAATATCAACGACGAACGCCGTGTTGAGGACACCGAAATATTGGGTTCCCAGGAGGTGCGTTGTTTGCTGCGACCTTTGTATTATGGACGTACGCGGACCGTTTCCATCCCCTGTCTCTTTCTCAACGCTGTTCCCTGACATGCTTTGCCCAGGCCTACGATCCGGTGCGCCATATTTCCTTGAAGCCAGCAACCCAGGACGGCTGCGGCGAGGCCGCGCCGGGCGAGGGCGCCAGGTCTCCCCCCGCCAGCGCGGGCGCGCGCTGCGTCATACAGGCCATATCGCCGGGCCAGCTCCCGGCCGAGCTCGGCGAGCTGGTGTACATCGGCCAGGGAGCCACCGGCCTCGTGTACCGCGCCTCTCTCACCCAACCCAGCCACCAAGCGCAGACCGGCGTCGCAGACGGCGCGGCGACCGGCGCCGCCGCAGTCGCCGCCGCGGCCGAACCCGGACCCGGACCCGGACCCATCAGCGTCGCCGTCAAGTTCATGATCTGCAACACCCCCCAGCAGCTCTGGCAGCGCGCCAAGGAGGCGCTCCTCTCCAAGCTCGTGTCCCACCCCAACCTGGTCCGCACCCTCGCCATGGACGTCACCCTCGTCACCCCCAACACGTACCGCGAGTGGGGCAGCGGCGCGCAGCCCAGCAGGGGGACGTCCATCGACGCCGCCGCCGGAGCTGCCGTCCCCCTCGCCCCGCCCGGCGCTGAAGACTCACCACTGCCTGGTGCCGGTGCCGCCGCCGGCGCGGGCGCCGGCGCGGCGGCGGCCGCCAGGCCACCGTCCAGCACCGCCGCGCCGCCTGCAGGTCCGGCCGGCGGCTCAGCGGCCGCGGCCCGTGTGGGTCCGGGCGGCTTGCGCGGCGCCGCCCCCGCTGGAAGCGGAGCCGCCGTCGCCGCCGCCGCCGCCGCTGCCGCCGCGTCCGCTGCGGCTGCGGCGGCTTGTGAGCCACCGCGCTCCACGCTTCCAGATCAACAGCGGCGGGTGGAGGTTGAGGTGGTGCGGCAGCAGATGCAGCAGATGCAGCAGATGCAGCAGATGCAGCCGTCCCATGGCCGGATGGAGGGGCTGCGGGTGGCCCCCTGCCCGCACTCCCCCGGGGAAGCCTCCCCCCTCCAGGCGCCATCCCCCAGCGTCCACCGCTCGCGGACCCGTGACCTGGAGGGCACACAGCAACAGCAGCCGCCGCTGAACGGCGGCCGCACTGTGCCCGCCGCCGTCGGCGTCGCGGCGGCGGCCGCCGCGGCGGCGGCGGCGATGCCCGCCTCGCCGGACAGCCGGGACAGCGAGCGGCCCTGCACCGCGGGGCCCAGCGAGCTGTGGCGCGCCTGCAGTGCCTCCTCGGGAAGCGGTCTGGGCAGCGGCCTGGGCAGCAAGGCCCCGTCGGCGGCGCTGGATCCGTCGTCGTTGCCGTGCTTGGCGGCGCAGCAGCAGCCGCCGGGAGGAGGTTGCGGCAGCAGCCGCAGCCCCGGCAGCGCGGAGGCTGCGGCGGCGCGGGCGCTCAGTTGCTGCGTGATAGCGAGCGAACCCTGTGCCGCCTGTCCCGCTCCCCCCGCCCCGGAGGAGCTCCGGGGGCGGGCCGTCGCCACCACCCCGGCGGCCGCCGCGATCTTGCACGGACCTGGAGCAGCCGCACCCCCGCTGGTCGTGATGGCGGCCGGCGGCGCAGCGGCTGCCACAGGAGCAGCGGGGGTTGCGGAGGCGGTGCAAGGGGTGGGCGACGGCGCGTCGTCGTCGTCGGCAAGTTCCCTGGGTCCGCTGGATGGCGGGTACGGGTACTCGCGGGGCGCGCCCGGGGGCGATGACAGCGCCCAGGCCGCCAGCTGCGACAGCCCAGCTCAGCCCATCCCCGATGAGGACGAGAGCATCCGACGGATAGGCCAGGGGCGGCCCGCCGGCGGTGGCGACGGCTGTGGCGGTGACGGCCGGGGGGGCAGTCAGCCGGGTGGCGGAGGCGGCGGCGGGGGGACTGGGCACCCCGTGGAGACGGTGCCGTTCCAGGACGTGCTCTACCATTTGGATGCGCTGCCGGGGAGGTTCCTGGCCAAGGTCATCATGGTGGGGTGGGGGGGTGGGGGCGGGGTGGGGGAGGGGGAGGCCAGGGCGGGGCGGGATGGGGCGGGGGCTTTGGCGCACTGGGTTTGGCGTGTGGTGGGGTTAAGGCAGGACAGCGCCGGATCTGGGCTGAAGCACTCCTCACGTGGTGATGAGCGCAGCCGGAGGCGCAGAGCGGCGCGGGGCCGCGGCGGAGAGCGGCAGTCGCCCTCTCACCCGCCTCTAGACTGCTCACCCACCCGTCTTGTGCGTCTCTGGCTCCTTGGCGCGCCGTTCCCCCTCTTCCCCCTCTTCCCCGCCCGGCCCCCGCTGCGTCACCACCATAACCTCTCGTTTCATCTCTCAGCGTTGTCAGCTCCCCGGCCGCTGCCCCCTCACCCCGCCCCTCCTGGCACCCAAGCGCTGCCCCGCCCGCGCTTGAACCCCCCTCTCTGTCTACCAATTGCCTATACCCCTCTCTGCCTACCGGTAATGTACCGTTTGCCGAACGGGTCTTTGCTCTGGCGGCAGCAGCGCAGCTTCGATGTGTCTACCAATTTCCTATGTACCTTCCCTCTTGCCCCTCCCCCCTCCCCCCTCCCAGGAGTATTGCGACGGCGGCACCCTGCTCCAGCGCATCAACGGCGGGGACTACGTGGCCCACCCGGATAAGGGGCCGCTGGCGATGCTGTCGGCGCTGCGGGCGCTGCTGTGGTGCCTGCAGGAGGTGGCCTCGGGCATGGCGCACCTCCACTCACTGAACATCATACACGGTGGGGCTCCGGAGGAACGGCGGAGGGCAGCGGGGCGGGGGGAGGAAGGGCGGAGGGCAGAGGGGGCGGGGGGAGGAAGGGCGGAGGGCAGGGAGGAATGGGAGTCGAGGGCGGGTGGGCTCCAGGGGCGGTTCCGTCCACCGCTCTGGACCGCCTCCCTCCTATCTCACCAGGAGGGAGGCGGTTGCAGCCCGGCTAGCTGGGCTGTCAATCAAGACGGCGAAACCGCTAACAGTCACAAACCGGGCGCCCCTACTCTCCCTCCCTCCCTCCTGCCCCCCTCCCGCCCGTGCGATCCGTCGGTCTGCGGGCGGTTTGCCGCGCCTGACCTGACCTGCTGCCCCGCTGACCTGACCTGCTGCCCCGCTGACCTGACCTGCTGCCCCGCTGACCTGACCTGCTGCCCCGCTGACCTGGCCTGCTGCCCCGCTGACCTGACCTGCTGCCCCGCTGACCTGACCTGCTGCCCCGCTGACCTGACCTGCTGCCCCGCTGACCTGCCCCGCTGGGGTCGCTGGCCCCAGGTGACCTGAAGCCGGGCAATGTGCTGCTGACCAGCCACGCGGACAGCCCGCTGGGCTACCTGTGCAAGGTGTCGGACTTCGGTCTGGCGACGGCGCTGGAGGCCTCGGAGCAGACCATCACGCACGAGAACTGGGGCACGGTGGTGTACATGGCGCCGGAGTCGTGTGCGGGGCGGTGCAGGAAGGCATCGGTGGGTGCCGGGGGGGGGGCCCTCGGGGCGGGGGAGGGGGAAGGGTGGGCGGGAAAGGCCTCGGCGGGTGCAGGGCGGGGCGGGCCGGTGGAGGGGGAAGGGGGAAGGGGAGGGCCGCGGAGGCCCTCAGGGGGGGCCCGAAGGGGAGGAAGGGCGCTGGACTTTGCTTCTCGTCGCTCAGAATTTTTACACGCACACATCTCATGTCTCGAAACACCGCCTCTCTGTATGCATACCGCGTCACACCGCGTCACCCCTCTACCCCGCTTCCTCCCCCTGAACCCCCTCGCGTCCCACAGGACGTCTACTCGTTCGGTGTGCTGCTGTGGCAGATGTGTACGGGCGAGCGGCCGTACGCCGGGATGCAGGCGGGGCAGGTCCTGCTGGGCGTCAAGAGCGGCACCCTCACCCTGCAGTGGCCCGCGTGGGCCCACAAGAGCCTGGTCAAGGTGGGGCAGGCCTGCCTGCGCTTCGAGCCCAAGGAGCGGCCCGGCTTTAAGGGCATCCGCTCCGCGCTCGCCAAGATCACGACGCGGCTGGACGCAAAGATCGCTGCGGTGGAGGTGGCGGGGCTGTACGAGGGCGCGCTGCTGCCGCCAATGGCGGCGGCGGACGGCGGCCCGGGGACGGCGGCGGTGGAGCAGTTGGAAGAGGAGGAGCAGCCGCAGTAGCAGGAGCAGCAGCAGCAGCAGCAGCCGGAGCTGCTGTCGCTGAACAAGCAGGGGGAAGAAGAGGAGGAGGACGAGGTGGGGGGGATGGGGCGTGGCCGTGGGTGGAGAGGCCACGGGGAGGGTGAGGGCGGGGAGGGTGAGCGTGTGGCGATCGGTGTCAAGGTGTACGGCGGCGGCAGTGGTGGCGGGGGCGGGGTGCCGCGGGGATGCGGGGCCGTGGTGGAGGCGGCGGGGCCACGGGCGCGTGGCGAGGGGTGCTGGGAGGTGCCGGTGTGTGGGGCGGGCGGGGGTCGCTGAGGTCGGAGTGAGGGCGCCACCCGGAGCGCGTCACGGCGGCGGTGGCCCGCGGCGACGGCCCGCGGCGACGGCCCGCGGCGACGTGGGAAGGGCGGTGAAGGCGTTCTCTGCTTGGTAGCCCGGCCTGTGCCCCTCCGCCGGCGTTGTTGTCCTTGTTGTTGATGATGTCCTGGTTGCCACCAGGCGGGCGTTTGTGTATGCATGTGTGTATGTATGTGTGTGTATGTATGTGTGTGTATGTATGTGTGTGTATGTATGTGTGTGTATGTATGTGTGTGTGGAGATCGGTGGGATGGATGGGGGATGGGTGTTTTGAGATGATGGAGGGGGAAACGTGAGGGATGGGGGGGATGGGTGTTAAGAGACCTGATAGTGCACGGACATCGATCCGCCCATTCACCCATCCACTGATTAACTCACTGCTGTCCACGGATGTTGGGGAATGGGAGGCGCGGCGCTGGGGTTGTCCAGCTAATGGGGATGCGAAAGGCACCCAATATGGGGGGCAATGGGGAATGGGGGTGCGGACTGATGCCCCTTCGGGGACGACTGGGTAATTGGGGTCTGTGACTCCGGAGGGGGGAGGAGGCGGAGACCGCCGATTGTGAGCCGGAGCGTTGGGTCGCACTGGGGGGAAAGGGGGAATTAGTGCGGGGAGGGGGGTAAGCGCCGGAGAGAGGGACAGTGTGCGTGTGTGTTCAAATAATATATCCGCCCAAAACCGCCGAGGCCCTTATACGGTACTTACCAAAAGACCTGCGAGATGTGTGTGTGTGTGTGCGCGCGTCTGTTCGTGAGTTCTTAGGCAGGCAGAACAGGAGCGCGTGACATGCGGGGGGCAGAGCGGTGCCCAAAAGGTGCCCGTATGCGGATATGATGTACGCAATGCCCGACTCACGCAGTAAGATAAAGGCTGCGGTGTCGGAAGAACGCCATTGATTTGGCCTTGATAGCGCTTTTGATGTCGCTGCGTCGCCGAGCTGCTGCGGGGCTGCCTTGAAAGTGCCCTGCCGTACAGTGCTGTCGCGCGATGCTGGCGCCCACGTGAGGTGCGGGGGCCCGCGTTGCCCTCCCTGCTGCGGTGGGGCGTGCACCGGTTTCTCAGATATACCTCATACGTTTGGCGGGAGGGGAGGTGGGAGCTGGGGCGAGGGGAGGAGAGTTGGACGCGCGGGGGTGTGATGCCGGGGGAGGTTGACGGGTTCGTGCCGTGCCGTACATCGTCCCCGGGGGGATGCGGGCCGACCCGCTGCTGAGCTTTTGCTGTTGTATATGCATGAAGCAGCAGCAGCAGCTGGGAGCAGACCATCGCCCTTGGCATCACCTGACTAGGAAGTTGACAGGGAGCTGACAGGAAGCTGGCAAGGGAAGTGAAGCTGTTCACACACTCGAAAGGTGGGTGAGTGTCCTTATCGGTGTCGTGCATGTACGGCAAGGCCGCGTGGCGTGGACGAGTTGCATGTCGGCATGAGCTGCTTGCTCTCTGCGCAGCGCCAGGTGGGCCTTGAGTGCTCCCAAGCTCGTATGTGTGCTCGCAGCGACATGGGTGTGTGTGTGCCTTATGAGGCTGCGGCGGGAGTGTTCTGTTGTCGTGGTACGACAGGCAGATCCCGCCCGTTGGAGTACGAATGCCACGCGGTAACGAGACGCGGACGACCCATGGGACGCAGAGGGTTGTGCGTGTTTGGTCCGCAAAGACATCGAGCGATGACCGGTGGGTCGCTGCGCGTTGGTAGGGGTCGGCAGGGGGGAGGGCAGCGACTCGGGCGGAGACAGAGAGACCACGGTGCTTTGGTTGGTTGGACCGGTTGGACCGGTTGTCGGAGTTGGGGACAGCAGGCTTGCGACTCGACGCGGCTTGGCGCTGCGATGTCGAGGCAAAGTCGTTGCTGCGGTCGCTTCACTTGGTCGGCCTGGGGAAGGGGGGCACCCTGTGTGGGATGGGGGAGCAGAATTGATGAAACGCGGCTCCTGCCTGCGCTGGGGCCACCTTGGAACTAATATGCGGCTGCAATTTACGATATGGATGTGATGGAGATATTGCGTCCTCAAAATAAATGGCGGGCACCGTGTGCGTGTGTATGCGTGTTTTTCCTGTCGCTTTTGTTTTCCCGATGCGCGGTGACTTATTCCAAATGTCCTTACGCCTGGGCGCCTTGGGTGGCTGGCAGGTGGTGGCGGCGCCTCCTGCGCTGCGCTGCGGGATGGGGCGGGGTGCAGCGTGCAGGTCTCTCGCGCATCCGGCGGGGGGCGGGGGGCCCGCCGACATTAAGGGGGGCCCGCCGTCGCAGGCCATCATCTGGGCGCCCAGTGGTGGTGTGCAGCAGTACGCGGGTTGGGGGCGGAGGTCTCTGTTCCTTGACGTGACGTGACGTGACGTGATGGTGGTGGAGGGAGGGGCAACCCGGTGGAGGGAGGCGGGTACCAGGTGGCGGCGTTTGCTGCTGTGCGGCGTTTCCCGGTCCGTCTGGCCAGTCGGTTCGTCCGTCCGTCCGTCCATACGGAGGAGGAGGAGAGGATATGGGAAGGTAGGGATGGGAAGGGTAAGGACGGAGCCCCCGTGTTTGGGTCGATCACTAGCGCCCCCCTCCCATCGGCGCACCACCCGTCAGAGCGCTCTGGCGGTCTGATAAGAAGGGGTGGCATTGCCCATTGCCCGGGGGCTGTGCTGCGGTGGCTGCACCGCTGACTGCTGCACCCCGGGGATCACGGCAGCTCCAGCACTGGGCTGGGCCCTCGGTGACCGCTCTCGGGGACACCCAACCCAGGGGGGCTGGGGGAGCACCCGGGCATCTCTCCGTGGCTGCCTGGCCCCCACCGGCGCCCGCGGACTTGCTACCCTTGCCCAGTTTGTTTCCGGACATTGCATTAGAACTCGACAGCGTTGCCGCTCGATTTTCGAGAGATATTTATTTATAAAATAATGTATTTATGATGCTGATGACGACTGGCACGAGACGCAAATCCTAAAACCCCATGCGGTGGTTGTGGTGGTGGGTGCGTGCCGTACTGTGTACTGCCGAGGGAGTACCGTACGTGTAATGCTGGGAAGCTGCCGCAGGGCGACACCGGACGTCACGAAAAGCTGATCCGTCACCTGGGTCAAGTGCCTTCAGCAAGGCGGCCGTATGGTGTGTTGGATTTGTGTGTCTGTGAACCCGCCTTGTTTGTGCGTGGGCGCGTCTGTTGCTGAGGCGCAGAATACCATGGTATCGTTGAATGTGTTTGGAATTTGATATGGTGTAGCAGCAACAGTTTTTGAGTGCGACTGGAGGTGCCTCCAGCCGCTGGTTTGGGCTGTTCCTAATAATGTCCGAGCTACACTTGCTACTTGTGTTTGGAGGATTCCCTGTTGTGTCAACCAAGGGCAAGAGAGAGCCCGGAATCCCCAAGTGCCATGCCCGTGCACATGTGCACAAGTGCGCATGGCACTTGGGGAGCCGGGCGGGGTGGGCGGCGGCATCTGAAACACAGAAAGAAAGAAAAAACGACAACAAAAGCGGCTCGCGGCTCAGTTGCCACGGTGCGCACAAGTGTGGGGGGAGTGACAGCGACCCCGGGCGACCCCGGCCCCGCGGCTCACGATTGGGGCTGCGCAGCGCGCACCTCATTAAGAGGGCAGGCAGCACTGGGAGTATTACCGTACTGACGCTAATTATTTGCGAATAAATAATTTATTAATGGGGACCTCGCAAAGTGCGAAACAAAACTCTTAAGGGCACCTCGCAAATAATTAAAGTTCCCCCAAAAATCCCCCCTGAGCCTCGCAAAATTTTCTCGCAAACTTTCAATAATTATATGGGGAGTGGGGCTGTGGAGGATGTTAACAGGTCGGGGGAGTCGGCGAGGAGAGGCGGCGACGGCCGGTGCGCCGACGGGCAGGAAGGGCGGCACAGGAAAAAGGTCGGAGGGCGGGCTACTGCACGGGGCGAGGAAGGGAGGAAGCCTGCTGCACGCTTCACTGACGCTGGACCGAACGATGCGAGTTCGCAAACTTCTGTTTAAGGCGCTCGAGGTCGCAAACTTTAAGCGTTTCTGGAAAAACTCCGGCCGATGCCTCGCAAATAATTTGGGTCGTAGATTTCAAAAAAGTAATTATTTCGGGCCTCGCAAATAATTAGCGTCGCAAATAATTAGCGTCAGTACGGTACTGCCGTACTTGGGGGCGTTCGTCCGTCCGGTGTCTGAGCAGCGCGAAGGTTCCATTTCGGGACTAAGGATCCACCTTACTAGTAACGGTTGCAACAAAAACCGTTATCCGTCGTCGGACTCCCATCAACCCGACTGCGGCAGTGCTGCCTGCTGCTGCCTGCTGCTGCCTGCTGCTGCCTGCTGCTGCCTGCTGCTGCCTGCTGCTGCCTGCTGCTGCCTGCTGCTGCCTGCTGCTGCCTGCTGCTTCATTGCGTTGAAGCAGAAACGGCCACGCGCATGGGACGGCCACATGTGGCAGGCGGCGATGGCGGCCCCCGACAAACGACGGATCAAACGCAAATAAACCTTAGAACGCCATCGCCAAGCAAGGCATCAACAGGCAACAACAACAACAACAACAACAACAACAACAACAACAACGAAGATCCGATGACAACGCAACCCCCGCGCGGGCCGCGCAGCTCCCGCCGACTGTCTCGGAACGGATTCATCTTATGGCGGACTTGTTAAGGGGTCGTCGGTGCCTGTATGGAGAGTCCTCGACAGCGCATCACGAGGCACCCCGACGCCGCGAAGAAGACGCGCATCCGAACCCGCCAGGAATGGTTCCATCGCCCACGGCCCACCGCGTCCTCCTCGACACGCACTTGCCCGGAAGTGCCGAGAAGAACGGAGCGCGACCCCAGTCCCGCCGCGTCTGCTCCGTCGAGACGACAGACGGCCCAGCGGGGAGGCCGTGCCTGCAGAACTTGCGGCTCTCAGCTCCCCACACCCGCGCGCGGACACACCCTGACAAGCCCGCCGGTCCCAACCGCCGCCCCCCTCACAGCTCCTCCTCCTTCCCCCTCCTCCTCCTCTCAGCGACCCCACATGCGGCACCCACCGCGTCCTGGACACACAGCGCAGCAGCGCCCACCCCCGACCTGACCGCCGCCGCCATTGCCCAAACACGCCCCACCCTAACTCCCCGGGGCCCCGCTCACGCAGCCTTGGCGGCCCCCTCCGCGTCGCCACTGGGCTCGAACTGCAGCGCCACCCCGTTCATGCAGTACCGCATCCCCGTGGGCGCGGGGCCGTCGTCGAAGACGTGCCCCAGGTGGCCCTGGCAGCGGCGGCAGCGGACCTCCGTGCGGGGCATGAAGACGATGGAGTAGTCGGACACCTCCGTCACCGCGCCTGGCGGTGAGGGCCGGGGGGACCAACAGCGCATCACGACATACCGACATTAGTTCACCATACGGTACGTTCACATCAGTTCAAGTAGACGACCAACAAACGAGGAAAGAAGCACGCGATCGATTGAACGGGAGAGCCGCGCGCCGGACAGGGTGCGCGGCGACTGAGGCCAGGGCAGTGCGCGGGGCTGCTGGCTGGCTGGGCGCTGCTGCGACGGATCGTCGGGTACTTCGGGAGGGCGGGTGTCCTCCGGAGAGTCGCATCCCGCAGATGTCCGCCAACCCCCCCCCCACACACACACATGGGCATGTAATGGCAGCCTGTGCTGCTGCAGGGGAGGGGCCCTCGTCCGATGCATCCGGAGCAGGCGTGGGGAGGGGCCCAGGGGCCTTTCAAGGGGGACACGACACCCGCGGGGACCTAGGGGCTCACCCGTCCCCGGCCGCGCCCAGGTCCTCGGACCGCCTCCTCCCCGCCCGGGCCCACGGCCCACGACCCAAGCAGCGGCTGCCCCAGGGCTGCTTGCTGGGCGCAACCAGTTCGGATCCAGCTGGGGCTCATTGCTCTCTGGACGCTCTCATGACCGCCCAGCGCCCACCTGGGAGGGCCTCGAAGAAGGACGGCCACCCCGTGCCCGAGTCGTACTTGGCCGACGCGTTGAACAGCGGCGCCCCACAGCCCGCGCACGCGAACACCCCGGGCCGCTTCTCCGTGTTGAGCGGACTGCGGCGCGCCCCCGGGAGAGGAAGCGCGGGCAGCGCCGCGGGACGGCGGCCCCCCCCGCGTGGTTGGGGTGAGCGGTGAGTTGAGGTGGGATTGGGGCGGGATGGGGTGAGATTGGAGTGGGAAGAGAGCGGACAGACGCGCGGCGGCGCCACAGGCGCCCAAACCCGCCGTCCCGCCGCCTGACCCTAGGGTCTCTTTGGTCCCCCCGCCATGATCAGGCGGGAAATTCGCATAGGTGCTTGCGCACTTGCTACCCGCGACCGGCCCAGGGTGATGGGTGGGTGATGGCAGCGGAGGCCGCAGCAGGGGCCGCGGGGGTGGAGCCAATGGGCAGCCGTAGGAAGACGAGGAGATGCTAGTGGAGGGGCGCCAGTGGCGGGAGGTCGCCCTGAAGCCAGCGCCCCTCGACGGGCCCCGATCCAGATCGACCGCGTCGCCCCGACCCAGATCGACCGCGTAGCAAGCTGCAGGAAGGCCCTGCCGCCCGCCTGCCCTGCACCCCATCGCCCTCCTGCCCCCCAGTCGCGCGAACATCCGCGGTCGCGCCGCGGCCCCCACCCCCGCCCACCTGGTCCAGCGGCGCTCCGTCCTCTCCAGCCGCAGCACCTGGTACTGCTCCGGGGTCAGCCGCTTCTTCCACTCAGCCTCACTGAAACTGACCTGGGGGACCGGTTGATCCGTCCAAACACGCGCCGTTGGGCTGAGTTAGAATGTCTTGCCCAGCGCCAGGCCCGGTCAGAGCACACACGCACTCCTGTTCTGCCTGCCTAAGTAACACACATCACGGTCCTCTCTCTGCATGTCACACAAGTTCTGAACATACATCACGGTCCTCGCAGCTCAGCGTTCTTGACGCACACACATCCCATCCCCGGGGAGAGGCCATCGGTGCGCGGTCGGCGATCGCCGGCCGTTTGGCGACCCAGTTGGGAGGTCTGGATGCCGACGTCCGTGCAAGAGCAGCGGCCCCCCCATGGTCCGTCACCTCCCACTCACCCACCTCCCCTTTCCGGTGCTCAATGTCAATCGAGACCTCGGCGCCCGCGGGCTTGCTCCCCTCGGCGGCCTTGGAGGAGGATAGCGGCACCGAAACCAGCGTCGTGGCGATGCCCACACCTAGGATCGTCCGCCGGGCGATGGGCCTGAGGGGGCCCAGGCGGAAGGGGGGGTTGAGGCCGGTTAAGAGAGAAAGAGATTCAAACGCAGGAACACACCCGGACACAGGTAGAGGTGGGTTCCAGATGAAGAAATAATCCCGCTATAAGGTTGGGGGGATGGGCTCGGGCAAGCGGCCTGCACACAGGTGGTGGTTGAGGGGAGGGGCGCTGAGAGCGTCCCGATAGGCGCCGGGCAAGACAGGGCGGACGGAATGACGAGGGTGCAGGGGCGGGGCAGATGCCCCTCATGCCCGCGGTCTGGCCGGGCTGGCTCACGGCACGGACGAGGCGCCGGATGTGCGCAGGGGCTAGGGGGTGGAGGTCTACTTACGCGGCCGCCAGGACCAGCAACGAGACGACGGCAACCAACGCGCACACCCGGAACAGCATCGAGCTCCTACGGGCCATGGCGGACGCGAGCATGCGGTGGTGGGTATTGCGCGGCAGCATGGGGATATTGAGGCGGCAGGGACGAACCAGGGGCCAGGATTTGGGTTGGAGCCATCGCAGCCACGTTTAAGAGACACAGGCTGAGCTTTAGGAGAGACGCTTGAACACTCGGTGCCGCTAGGTGTGTGTCTCTCCCTTGTGCGCTTTGATCAGACAGGGACCAAGCCCACGCAGGTGCATGGCCAAGTCTGTCTGACGTTCGACGTGGGAAGCACGCACCGGTAGTCGGGGCCCGCAGCTGCGCTGGCATGGACGGCCCTGGAGGCGCCTCGACCAAACAGAGGCCGCATGCAGTTCCTTGTGCCCTAGCGAAGGTTCGGGAAATTGGCAAGCTGTCAGCCACTCGTACGCGAAGCCTGGGAAAAGGCTCCAGTCTGTCCAACTGCTAGCTTACCAGGAGTTGTTGCATTTGGATGCTGGGTAAGGAGTTCTTGCCTTGACGGAAGGGCGTGCGATGGGTGTTGCAACTCAAGCTAAGGTCTCTGCCAGTATATTGAGCAATCAACCTACATATCCAGCAAGAATTATCTAGCGTATGTGTTTGCTGCACTAGACAACTGGACATTTCCTGATTCCGTTGACTTGTACGGGTGCGCCATCTTACTGGGTTACTGGCTTACTGCGAACATCTTGCACACGCCAATTGTGTTGGTTGCCGAGGAATATATATCAAGGCTACTGAAAAATGAGGCAGGCAAACTACGATCCATCAATTATTGAACAAAGCGACGGTCAAAGTGTCATGGAATGTACGCCCTAAGCATCATACGTATTGCTCCATCGCATGGCATTTAATATCAGCAGGCGGACAGCGGCGCCTGGTTATGTTGTCGATTTCGACTGGGGCCGGGCGACGCCAGGCCCGTCCCCGCAGGTACGCCCCGAAACCCCTCTTGCTCCGACATCCCGAGAAACTGCCCACCGCGTCTGTGACCTGCACGCAGCCCTGCTTGCTGATCTCGGAACCCAAATGCATCAGAGCAGAAACATTTTGTTTCGGCCATCGCTGCGCGACGCATTTCACCGTTCCCCCACGCCCAGACAACGGACCCGGCTGGCCATTAAGCCGGTCCCCTCCCCGCACAACGCCCGACTTCCCCACCCGTTCCTGTAACTGCACAGGATGACCACGAGTGGGTTGAGGTGCTGCGCCGTCCCCCGGAGACCTGGTCGGCGGCCGAGGTGGCACACTGGGCGCTGCGGCCCCGGCGGGAGGGCGGCGGCCAGCTGGGCGCCCTGGCCGCGGACAGGCTGTGGGAGAACGCTATCGACGGCCACCTGCTGCTGATGTACGGCACTGCCGGTGGCGGGGCATCGGACCTGGTCAGGGCCCTCGGGCTGGTTGCGGCAGAGGACCGGTCGGCGCTGTCAGAGGTACGCGATGCGGTCGCCCCGGTGGGTGCACCTGACGGCCCCTGGCCCCTGGTTGAAATGTCTGAACTGTCTGGCTGGGTTTGAGTGATCTCTCAAACCCGTCTGGCCACCCCGTTGCGTTTGACCCGCTGACGTCTTTCGGCTGCCTACCTGGACAACACAGCCCCAGGAAAACTGCCCAAGGACCTTGTAACACCGTACTTGGTAGTGGGAGGGAACCGGCGCATCCCGGATTCACGGGGACAGCCCCGTGGGCTGCCCCTGGACCCCTCAACGGGCTGGGTGTGTCTTGGCTTCCTACGCTCTCATCCCCTCCACGGCGCCCTCCTGATGGACGCCGCAGGCTGTAGCAGACCTGAGCACCCTGCAAGACCGGATCCTGTACGGCGATGTCGTACTGCCGCCGCCGCGCGCACTGCTCGAGCCGCCGGCGCCGGCGGGGTCCCGCCTCCCCGGGGGCGCCGCCGCCGCCGCGACCGCCACCCGCGGGCGGCTGTTGGCCCGGAGCCGCGCGGCGGCGGCTGCGGCGGCGGGCGCAGCGGCGCCGGCGGCGGCCGGGCGCCCAGCTGTGGGCTTTTCTGAGAGGGAGCAGATCTTGTTGGATGCGAAGCGGGCGGCTCTGGGGCCCGCTGGCGCGGGCGGCGGGGCTCAGAAGGGGCCCGGGAGCCCCGCCATCATAGGGCCCGTTAAGCCAAGCCCCACACGACAGCCTGCAGGGCCCGAGGACCGCAGCGACGCGGCGCCGGCGGCCGACCAGCGGGCGGGATCCGGCGGCAGGGGCGGGGGGAGGGCAGGGCACGGTGGCGGCGGCGGGGATGGTCATGACGGCAAGCCGGGCGCGATGGATGCTGGGGCTGCGGTGGTGGAGGGCCTGCGGCGGATGGCCCAGCTGGTGGCGGCACACGAGGACGCGGGCAGGTACGCCGGGCGGACGCGCGCGCGGTGCTGCCGCTGCCACTGCTGCCGTTTCCTTTTGGGTTTTGGGTTGGCATGTGAATAAGAGAATGTGGCATGTCGTGTGTGTGTGTGTGTGTGCCTCAAGGCCATCAGGGTGTACGGCGAGTGCCCGCGGGCGGTAGGGCCGGCCCGACCCACGCTGTTGGCATCCCGACGTGCCACCTGGGGGCCTTATGCTCCGTTGTAACCACACATTGTAACCACACATACACACGCACACGCACACACCAGGAGGGGATTATAACCGCATGTACGGCAGGCACGGGTTACCGTCGGTCTGGCGCTGACAGTGGCGGGGCCGGGGACACGGGGGCGGGGACAGGAGGCCCAACTGGAGCTTGGGCGCGGGGTCGGCCAACTGGGGCGCAATGGTGGCCGACTGTTGGTTCAGCTCGTGGCAACTCGCAAGCATGGATGGGACGAGAGTGAGCGGCGGTGCCGCGCAGGCGCTTGCAGGTGCTGCGGCTGGGGGGCGTCAGCGGCCTGGCGCGGTACGAGCAGGCACAGAAGGACGAGGCGGCGGCAGCCGCGGCGCAGGCCGTGGCAGCCGCCGAGGCCGCAGCAGCGACCCCGCCGCCGCCGCCGCCGCCGCTACGGCTTGAGGAGGTGGAGGAGCGGGGCCGGCAGTTGCGGCAGCAAGTGGGGGCCCAGAGGGCATCTGTGGAGGAGCTGATCAAGGTGTGTGCTCCTGGCTGGGGCTTGGGCCGGCTGCTTCAGGCGCCCACGCGGGTTGCACGTGACGGTACGCCGTTCTCCCCGTAAGTTTAGTCATCGTTGCCAACGCCGTACGGTTGCTGCTGCGCTCTGGGTGAGCCTATTTGGCGTCAGGGACTGAGCAGCGAGCGGAGCGTGGATGCATGTATTTCACTGTAGCTCCCGGGAGCGATCCCTTTGCGCTGCTGCCGCCTCCTCCCTGGATGGTCGTCCCCCACCTTTCGATGGCGCCGCGGACCAGCAGGTGCCGTTGCGGCGCGCCATGCGGCAGGCGGCGGCGGAGGCCGAGGCGGCGGCGTGGTCGGGCAGCGAAGGCGGCGACGGCGGCGCCGCGGGCTTCGCGGGCTCCGGAACCAGCCGGGTGATTCGAGGCGGCTTCCGCGAGATCTCCGACGGGAATGGCGCGGATCTCAGTGCGGGAAGTGTACGGCAGAGCCTGAGCGCGACTGCTCGGTCTGTGCTGGAGGAGGGCGACGCACGGGCGGCGGAGGATCCCTGGGTGTACGACGATGATGACGACGACGACGAAGAGGGCGACGCGGACGGCCGCCGCCGCCGTCGCCATGCGAGGAATCGCCTGCGCGCGGCGATGGCAGGGCCGCGGGCCGCAGCTGGAGTCGGTAGCGGCGGTGGTGGTGGTGGTGGGCCCCTGCGGCGGTTGGTGGGGCTGCCGCAGGGCCGGGGCCGCGAGCCCGGCTCCCACGAGGTGCATCCGCCCACCCCGGGGCCTGACCCCTACCTCACAGCCGACGAGGTGGCGGTGAGGAAGGTGGGTGGCGGGGCACCTGCCAGCGGTGCCCTAACGGGCCCCCGCAAGTCACTGACGGTTTTGGGTCGGGTCGGTATTCGATCGGCGCCGGTACGGGTACCGTATCAAAGGGAAAAGGCTGGCTGGGCTGTTTGGGAGGCTGGACGCGCCTGCATTTGGGTGACCGACTGCGTTACCGGTACCAGCGTACGGCGTCAACCGGGCTGGGGATGCGTGCTCGGCCGCGCTATGGAGGCCACTGCCGTACGCGGCTCTCTGGGTGCCTGTCACCAATGGGCAAGCGGGGAGCGGTATCCGGCGACTGGCGGTAAGCCTCGTAAGCCCCTGGGTCCCGGGCTTCCCAATTCGCCCGCCCCCGTCCCCCGGCCTTTGTTGTGGCGGCCACCAGGTGCTGACCCGCGGGGCCACCACGCCCGTGCACCACACCCTCAAGAGCAAGCTAGCGGAGGATGCTGTACGGCATATGTACGGGATTGCGCCGGCGTACGTGGCGGCGGCGGTGGCGCGGCGGCAGAGCGAGCAGCAGGGCGCGGGGCGGCGCGGGGCCGCCGCCGCCGCCTTGGCCCGCGGAGCAGCGGCGGAGCAGCAGCGGCCGGCGGAGGCTGCGGCGGAGGCAGCGCTGCCCTTCTATCCGCCGGCGTCGCTGCTCACCAACCAGAAGGCGGCCACCCACGAAGTACGGCACGGACAGCAAGGGGACGATTAGGCCGAACCCCGCTTTGAGAGGTTGAGGAAGAGGGCGGTGTGTGCTGCAACTCCCGGGCACCAGGGCTGGGGGGAGCGGAGCTGCGGCCGTCCGTTGGCCTCTTGCCGGATGCCCCCCAGATTCCACCACCACCACCACGGCACCACCCTTTACCAGGCCACGGGTGCCCGGTGCAACCCTCTCGGTCATGGCGCAGGGGGGAGGGCACCCAGCCCCTTCTCTCCTCTCTGCTCCTCTCCCCTTGTTCCGCCATCTCAGCTCTTTCCATTAACCGTCCTACGGCCAGGAGCCCATGCGCTTTGTCCTCCCCGTGCCAACTGATGTGTGTATCATGTGTGTATCGTAAGCGTTACAACAGCTCCCACCCCCTCCCCCGTGTGCTGCTGCTGTTGCTCGTCCAGATTGATCTCCGCCGCAAGATGGGCCTCCCGGTGGGACCCGACCTGGTGGCGGCTCGCAACGTGGCGGTGCCCAAGACGGCCCGTCGGGTGGTGGCGGTGAGGGCAGGGGATGGGGACGGGGGGGGACGGGGGCCCTTGGGGCTAGGACGTGGGGGGCTTGGGGCCGGGACCTAGGGCTGGAGGTGCCTGGAGGGGACCCGAGGGGAGGGGGCAGGCACGATGGGCACCGAGCAACGGGGGCCTAGGGGGCTTTGGGGAGACCTGAAAGGACAAATGAGGATGTGCGAGGGGAGCGCTACTATGTGAAGTAGAAGGGGGGGGCCGTCGAACGGCTCCACGGACATTGCGGGCATGGGTGACAACTAGGCGATGACGTGGGGGCCGGCTGGCAGGAATTTGAACATCGTACAGCATTACTGCAAATCGTACAATGATCCCCGGGTGCGTCAGCTCAGTTTTCATTTTGATCCCTAGGGAGACGTTGTGAGGGGCCCCGATCGGCCATGCGGCGTGGCCGTCGCGGGGCTGCCGCCCCTGTTGAGCGCTGCTGCTGCTGCTGCTAATGCTGCTGCTCAGGAAAAGGTTCGGCCGGAGCCGGAGGCGGTGGTCACGGAGGCGGTTGAGCTGGGTGAGTGGATGTGGAGGAGGAGGAGGAGGAGGAGGAGGAACGGGGTTTGCAAGTTGTTGGAACTACCTATCCACCGACCACAGACTTGGGAACACCGTAAGCGGAGCTGCACCGGGAGCTCTGGGGCGCACTTCCAGCAAGGACCAGTTGGTGGTGGATGGGACGTAGGAGGATACGCCGGAAGGATGGCAAACGGACGGATATGCGGGATATTATTATTAAGCATGTTACAGCGGACCCCCCGGGATATGTCAGGCCGCGACTATAACGTATCTGTAGCGCATTAGCACGGCAACGCAGGTAGACCGTTATACGACGACCGTCACGTAATAAATACCACATGACAGGGCATGTTGCTGAAGCGCGGTACCCCTCCCCTCCCTCCTCTCCCCTCCCCGGAACGTCCCAGAGGACGGCTCCATCCGCTTCCAATCCCGGTACGGCTTTGAAGTGACGCCTTCACCCGCCCGCCCGCCGCCCGCGGCGCCGACAGCCGGGGCCCGAGGCCCCTCGCCCCCCGACCCCTCCCCGCCGCCCTCGGGTCGCTCCCCGAGGCCCCGCCAGCAGCACCGTGTGCGCTTCGTCGACGCGGCAGCCGCGCCGCCCCCCTCCACCGTCGCCTCCCCAGCCGCCTCCGCCACAGCCGGGGCGGCCCCCGCGATGACCTCCGCACCGACGGCGGCGCAGCCGCCGGGCCGGCCCTGCAGCGCGCCGCCGACCCCGGGGAGTCCGCAGCAGCAGCATCCGCAGCAGCTCGAGCTTCAGCAAGACTTCGCCGCCGGTGGCCCGGCGCGCCCGCGGCCATCTAGCGCGGCGTCACCACTGGGTGCTCCGCGGGCGGTCGCCGATGTCGCCGGTGGCGCCTTCCCCCTGGCCGGCGGCGGAGGCGGAGGCAGCGGCGGCAGCGGCGGCGGCGGTGATTTTGGGCAGCACCCGCAGGACGTGCGAAGCGGGCTGGGGGCCGAGCAACGGCACCACCCCCACGCGCGCCGCACGCCAGGCTCCACGGAGGCGGCGACGACGTCGCCACCGCCGTCGGGATCGGGACGCCGCCAGCGGCTGGCGCCGCCGGAGGCGCGCGTGCGCGGCATCGGCGACGACGGCGAGCTGCGGCGGGCCATCGCCGCCAGGGCTGCCGCGGCGGCGGCGTTGGATGACAAGCGCGGGCAGCCGCACGGGGCTGCGGTGCCGTGGGTGGGTCGCTCCACGAGCGCCACTCGGGCGCATGGCATGGTCCGGATGGGGATGGTGCTGGAGGGCGAATGGGGCGACCCGGAGCTGCAGCGCAGGTGCGAGTGTGCGGGGGCGAGTGCGGGGGCGGGGTGGCGGGGGCGAGTGCGGGGGCGGGGGCGAGTGCGACTGGCTCACTCCAGAGACGGCGAACGAACCCTGCTGCCCTGCCACCCCTTTCCTCCCCCTTTCAGTTTACGGGACACGCTCCGATACATCGACGGCACATGGATCCCGCCCGGTGAGGCCGGCGCGGCGGCGACGGGAGGAGCTGCTGCTGCGGCGGCGGGCAGGCGGCGCAGCGGCTCACCCGCGGGGACCGGCGGCGCCTCCGCGCGCCGCCCTTCAGCCAGGTCCAGATCCCGGACCAGGTCTCCGGCGGGAGGGGGCCGGCGCCGCAGCCCCCGCCAGCGGCGAGGGCAGCAGCCCCGTCGGGAGCCGCAGCAGCTGTACGAGCACCAAGACGGGGAGCTGGTGTACGTGGGTGGGTCTGTGGGGGGCTGCGCGGACTCCCGTGCGGTATCACGGCCGGTATGGTATCAGGGCCTCGGAATGTATCAGGGCCTCGGGCGCTGCCTCTTTATTTCTAGTCTCTGCGGGGAAGTTTGGGAGGGGTGAGGGGAGCGTCACTGCTGAACATTCGGAGCCTGTTTGCGGTTTCGCTGTCCGTATTGATTGACACAAAGGGAGGTTCACCCACCTCCAGGCGGAATACGGGATGGGGGAAGGGGCCAGAGAAACGAAGGTACCCCAAAGCCAGTTGAGGGGAGATGTGGAGAGAGGCTTTTAGAAAAGCCTTTGATGCAGGTGCTTTCGACAAAATTCACCGAGGAGACGCGCCTGCCCACGGCACCCTCACTGGGCATGCCCACCTTCCCAAGGCAGTACGGACACACACCCACACAGACAGGGCGCATGCACCTCGCCCGTTACGTAATGGGCTGGGGCAGGGGTTGCCAGTCGTGTGGCATACCGCATACGGGCATTTCTTCGGGCTTGGCTGTGCCCCCTGCATGTCACGCACCCCTGCCCTGCCTGCCCACGAGCACACCACACGAACACGCCGGTCCACACGGACACGCCGGCTCCTCTCTTAGGCGTCCGGTATCCCCTTTTTCGGAGGTTGGACTGCCTTCAGAAGTGAGGGGCGGTGCAGAGCACACAGCAGCCGAGCAACGCCCCGCTGCTCCGGAACCGGACCGCAGGCAGGCGACCGCCGTTCGTCACCGTGTTCCCGCCGCCGTACGAGGTGCCGCCGTGGAAGGCCCGACCCATGGGTCACGCCTACACCAAGGAGGACGCGGAGCGGCTGGCGGGCGCCGTGTCGGCCGGTGACCGCGGCAACACGGAGCTGCACTGGGCGGCGGGCCGAGGGGACGCGCTGCGGGTGGCGGAGCTGCTGATGGGGCGGCGGCTGGCGGCGGAGGCGGAGACGGGGGAGGAGGCGGAGGCGGAGGACCGGGCGGTGCGCGTGGACGAAGCGAGGGGTGAGCGCTGCTGAGGGGTGGGGGGCGGGGGGCGGTTCGTAGGATGTGCGCGCGGGCAGGAGGACCCGGGGGCGTTTGCGGGGACGGTGTATGTGTGGGGCAGGGGTGCTTGCTTGGGTGAGGGAGCAGGGAGGCGTGCGCATGATCATATGACCTCGTCATGACATAGAGGCTGGGGCGGCGGCGGCCGACCCCCTGGGTGGCCCGAGGGGTACGAGAGCTGCGCGAAGGTACGGCATGGAGGCGTACGCCGTCCGTATTGGATGCGGGGGGTTGAAGAGCGAAGGAAGCCGTCCTCGCGGGTCCGTTGGACAGGCGGACGGACAGAGGGCCGTCATGATGTCGGTGTCGGGTGCGGTGCCGCCAAATCGCCCGATGGGGACCACCCGCCTCAACACGTGCCGAGCTGCCGACAGTATCCGCCCTCTTTGACGACCATGAGACCTGGCCGCAGAGAAGGGACCACTTGGACCCCGCGTCGCCAGTCGCGGCGGAGGCAGCGCAGCCCACCGCGGAGGAGGCGCCGGGCCCCTGGCGCGGCCCGCAGCCGCGGATGACGGTCCATTCACCTCCACCTCGGTCTGGGCCGCCGGCGCCGCCTCCCCCACCGCTCAGCTGGTCAACGCCCGCAACCGGGCGGGGGAGACGCCGCTGCACCGGGCGGCCAGCTGCCCGGGCCGGGCGGTGACGGTGATGGAGCTGCTGCTGGGGGCGGGGGCGGATCCGGACGCCGAGGATGCGGAGGGAGCGACACCGCTGCTGCGGGTCTTCACTTCAGGTGGGTTCAGCCTGGCTGATGGCGCCTGGCTGGCTAGGATGGTGGCACCTCGGATCTAGGGGCGTAGGGAGGTTTGTACCCGCTACAGGGGAGGTGAGGCGGCTTGCGGGGGGACCGGTGCGGATCTCCTTGCTCTCCTTGAGTGGGGGAGGCCACGCACGGCGCAGGCAGGCCCAGCGGTGGGCCCTCTTGCGCAAGTGTCAGGAAGAAAGAACCCAGCGGTCCGCCTTCAGCAGCGCAATCAGCAGCACGCGCACAGGGGAAGACGCTGCTGCGATACGGTGGATGAGGAAGCAACCCTAAGATCCGCACTTCCAGCCGGGCACACATCCACTCAAGCACGCATGGGCACCGACCCCTAGACACGACACACGACGCGTCGGTGCTCGTCACACCCCAGGCCTCCGCTTCACACCCCAGACCTCAGGCCCCAGATCTCAGACCTCAGACCCAAAATCTCAGAACCCAGATCTCAGACCTCCGATGTCAGACCCCAGATCTCATACCTCCAATGTCATACCCCAGATCTCAGACCCCAGACCTAAAGACGCCAGACCCCAGATCTCAGACCTACGACCTAAGGCCCTGAGGGGCCTGAGGGGCTTCCGGGAGGGCCCTGGGGACTCGGTACCGACCCCAAGGGAAGACACACGCGGCCAAGACCCCCACGGCGTCGCGATACACAACCGCCCCGCTCGCCCCTGCCCCGCTCGCCCCTGCCCCGCTCGCCCCTGCCCCGCTCGCCCCTGCCCCGCTCGCCCCTGCCCCGCTCGCCCCTGCCCCGCTCGCCCCTGCCCCGCTCGCCCCTGCCCCGCTCGCCCCTGCCCCGCTCGCCCCTGCCCCGCTCGCCCCTGCCCCGCTCGCCCCTGCCCCGCTCGCCCCTGCCCCGCTCGCCCCTGCCCCGCTCGCCCCTGCCCCGCTCGCCCCTGCTCCTGCCCCGCAGACAGCTGGCTGCCCGAGGGCGACCTGCGCTGCCGGGTGCTCATCGCGGCGGGGGCGCGTGTGGACATCAGCGACGCCGCGGGGGAGACGCTGCTGCACAAGGTGCGGTGAACGGGATGTGGCCGTGTGGGTGGGCAGGATGGCGCGATGGCCATGGGAGGTGGGGGCGGGCGTCTTCCGTCGCCTGTCGGCGTACGGCGGCCGCTGTGGGACTTGAATCCGTTGAATGTCATGACCGAAAGGCATGTATCATTTTGCAGGCAATAGTGAGTATTTTGGTATTGCGCCCAGCTTTCGCGCCGCTTCTCTGATGGCTCCTTATCACTGGTATGGGGATCTCCCATGCTGTGGTTAAATCTTTTGCTGGGGTCTACACCCAGGGCCGTCTTGTGGCCCCTGTCTTTCCATTCCCTAGCTCTCTACGTCCTACACGGCAACCTACCACCGGGGCTGGTGCCCCGGTGTCCGGTCTTCATCATTTGGTGCCACTGGCCATCGCCGCCTGCGCAGATTAGGATGAAGCACGCGCTGCTGTGGTCCCGCATACGGTCCTGCTCCTGGCACGCGGACATGATGTGTCGACCCAAAAGTCCTGAACCAAGACCACGCACAGTACACCTCCCTGATACATGTCCACCTTCCTCATTTTGCAAACATGCGATAGTACACCCGACTTACTCAGCATTATGCTGCAGTCATCACCTGAGACAACCTCCTACATTTCCGGGTCTCATTTCATCACCATCATTTCTGTGTGTCCGGCAATCCTTATGGTATGCATATGGGTCCGTCATAAACTACCAATTTCTCACGATGATTGCGCCACCGGGGAATCGAACCCCGCTCTTTTGCTTGGAAGGCAAATATCCTCACCACTGGACTAGTGGCGCTCGATGGGGTCGTAGGTGGATCACTCTATCAGGTCAAGGGACGGTAACTCAATCTTGCCTGCGTTGCAGGGGACGGCTGCCGTTCTTTAAGGGTGCGGCGATTGTAGTTCGGATATGTTTGGGACCGTGCTGCTACGGCGGGGACCATTCGGCTACAGCTGTAGCGCAATGCTCCCAGCTGTAGCACAATGATTGGTGTACGGCCGGAACACGGCTGGGACCGTTTGGCCGTGGCTGCACGCGCTGGTGTGTGGCTGGGAGCGTTTGGCAAGGGCAGGAACCGTCCGCGTACAGCTCTCCCTCGGGCGTGCTTCCTGCACTCGCGCAGCCTTAGTCATGCTGGTGCCATTCGTCAACAGCCGTGATCAGTAAGGGTTCTGGATTAGGGTGCAAGTGTGGATGTCCCTTCAAATGGCTACAGCCGTGTTGGGCACTCTCTCGGGCTATGTACCGTATGGCTGGGACTGTTCGGCTTGTAGCCATGCGGTGTTCAGCTACAGCTGACTAGGTTCGGCTACGGCTGGGAGCGTCAGGCTACGGCTGGGCTCTTTGGCTACAGCTGGCACCGTTCTGCCACGGCGGAACCCTTTCCGCCATCGCTGGGACCCATCGGCTACAGCCGCGAGCGTTCTGCTGTGGCTGGGAGGTTTCGGCTAAAGAGGGGCCGTTCATATACAGCACTTCCGTCTTCGGCCGTGCTTGCTGTGCTGGCACGCCCGCTGTCATGCCAGGACCATCTGGCTACTGCCGTTCTCATTAAGAGGTAGTGGTCGCGTCGTACAGCACTCCCTCAGGCGTGCTTCCTGCACTCGCAAACCTTCATCATGCCGGGGTGAAAAGGCTACCGGTGTATTGATCCAGGGCCAATACAGACGTTACTTGTATAACGGTCCCCCGACCGTGCATTCTGTGCTCATTCGATGTAAGATTGTCTGGGACCAACCAAATATTGTCATATTTTCTCAATGGGTGTGGTCTCCAACTGCTCTCATTCGTGTGTGCACGCTGCGCCCGACTAGGATGGTCTGATCTGGACTGTCCTTTCGGAGTATGCTCTGCCGCCCCACGCCCATGATATTCTGCGCCACCGGGGAATCGAACCCCGCTCTTTTGCTTGGAAGGCAAATATCCTCACCACTGGACTAGTGGCGCTCGATGGATGTGGACATAGACCACCCTATCCTATCAAATGAGGGGACCGTAACTCTGTCTTGCA
The DNA here is from genome assembly GCA_003117195.1 of Eudorina sp. 2006-703-Eu-15. Taxonomy (NCBI): domain Eukaryota; kingdom Viridiplantae; phylum Chlorophyta; class Chlorophyceae; order Chlamydomonadales; family Volvocaceae; genus Eudorina; species Eudorina sp. 2006-703-Eu-15. The sequence goes on from BDSI01000121.1 coordinate 222,513, forward strand.
GGCGTTGCAGGGAACGGCTGGCACCGTAGGAGTGCGGCAATAATAGTTTGGATATGTTTGGGACTGTGCTGCGTCGGCGGGGACCATTCGGCTACAGCTGTAGCACAATGGTCCCAGCTGTAGCACAATGATTGGTCTACGGCCGGAACACGGCTGGGACCGTTTGGCCATGGCTGCAAGCGCTGATGTGTGGCTGGGGGCGTTCGGCCTGGGCAGGGACCGTTCAGGTACAGCTCTCCCGCGGGCGTGCTTCCTTCACTCTCATGCTGGTGTCATTCTAGGGTTTTGGGTTTTGGCTACCGCTGGCACCGTTCTGCCACGGCGGAACCCTTTCCGCTACCGCTAAAACCCATCGGCTACAGCTGCGAGCATTCTGCTGTGGCTGGGAGGTTTCGGCTGAGGGACCGTTCAGGTACAGCACTTCCGTCTTCGGCCGTGCTTGCTGTACTGGCACGCCCTCAGTCATGCTAGGACCATTCGTTATTATTACTCAGGTGGTACCGTCCCACAGCACTCCCTCAGGCGTGCTTCCTGCACTCGCAGTGCTATCCTCTGTCATGCCGGAATGAACTGGCTAACGACGGAGTGATCGCACAGAGTCTGATTACTTGAATTATGTAATTGTTCCCGAGTCTGGGCGACGACCTGTTATGCTTGAAAGGCCCATATAATGTACCTTCATTCTGGCCACATTATATTGTGCTCGTCTCATGTAAACACGTGAACGCCCGTGCATGCATTGTTACCTGCGCCACCGGGGAATCGAACCCCGCTCTTTTGCTTGGAAGGCAAATATCCTCACCACTGGACTAGTGGCGCTAGATGACATGTGGACATGTCCGCCAAGTCTCAGTTATCTCAACGCAGTGAACTGCTAAGTGTGTTGGTTTGCCCGTTGGGGCCGCATCCTAACGTTCTGATGCCGCACACTGCCAGGTGCTTTGCCACACGCGGCAGCGACAAGGGCCGGGAATGTGCGGTTCGGACGAAGCGACGGATCCGCCTAGGGCCGGTTCGTACATTACGTTCACCGGTACGGTTCTGTGGGCGTGTCGCTGATCACTTCCCACAAGGTGGCTTTTGCTGCTTCGTATTCACCCAATTCGGCAGTCCATGTCCGGATACTAGCGACCTTGCAATCTATCAGCCGCTGCACATACCACGCGTGTGACGCGATGGTCACATCTTTGTGTACGGCAGCGACCATCCTCGTACGGCAACCGCGCCGCTGCACAATACCGCGGCGTCTCTCGACGAGCTCTTCACAACCCCGATTCCAAAGGAATCCCCCCGGGGGCCGGTGCCCACCGCGACCTGAAGAAGAGCTGTGCGTCACAGACGCGTCAACACAGTACGGCAGCGCTGTACGGCGGGGCGTGTGTATCCTCGCTGCCCCATACACGATAACCCCTCGAGACCGGACGACTGTCTATCTACCTACCTACCTACCTACCTACCTACCTACCTACCTACCTACCTACCTACCTACCTACCTACCTACCTACCTACCTACCTACCTACCTACCTACCTACCTACCTACCTACCTACCTACCTACCTACCTACCTACCTACCTACCTACCTAGTATCCACACCACGGTTCATACAGGATCATACCGCCTTTACTCTCATGTGCGCACCCCGTGCGCCACCCCGCCATCCCCGCCATTTCCCAACCACAGGCCATCATCTACAACGTGTGCCGGGAGCACCCTCCCCACCGCCACCGCCACGCAGCCGGACACCGCAGCCCCTGCCGGACCGCACGGCGGATCTCTCCCCACCACCACCACCACCGCGACCGGCGGGGCCGCAGCAGCAGCCCCAGCAGCAGAGCTGCACGCGGCGGCGGCGGCGGCACCAGCCTCGCAGAGCTGCTACAGCTGCTACTGCTCCTCTCCCGTGAGAAACTGTCGTACCCGGAGGATGACGAGTACGACGACGCGAGCCGCCGGCGGACAGACCGCGTGGCGGCCGTGCAACGCGGCGGCGGCGCCGCCGCTGCGCCCGTGGCCGCCGCCGCCACCGCCGCTCCTTCCCACAGCCTCGCCATCGCTGCCGGTGCTGGCACGTCCGGCGCTCTGGTAGCGGCCGTCGTGGCTGAGAAGGCAAGGGCGGCGGCGGCAGCCGCCGCCGCCGCCGCCGGCGGTGACGCGGAGCGCCACCGCCGGCCCCGCGGCGGCCTGTCCATCAACGCGCGAGACCGTCACGGCCGCACGCCGCTGCACCTGGCCTGCTCCCGACCGCACCTCCACGCTCCAGGGACGGAGGATTGCTGTGTGGCGGTGCTGCTGCGCGGGGGCGCGGACCCGGACGCCGCCGACGCCGCCGGGCGCCGGCCGCTGCACCTGGTGCTGGCGGAGGCCGCCGCCGCTGCGCGGCTGAGGGAGGCCAACCGCATCAACCACACCAAGATGGCCACGGAGAAGCCCAAGCAACCGCCGGGGTGGGACGTGGGGGCGCCGCCCGGGGTGGGACGGCGGTTTGGGGCTTGGCAGGCGGGATGGCGGCGAGTTGGCCTGGTCGGTGGATCGGGGCGGGTGCGTGTCAGGGGCGGGGGAGTTAAGAGTTACGGTGCAGTGGGAAGGTGCGTCGGGCGGGTGAATTGCGGCTGGCGGGGCGCCAGCATGGTGTGCGGGTCCTCTGGGTGCGGTGCATCCGAGCCCGCCTCTGGGGCTGCATCTGATCCCGGCTGGGATGGCTTGGCGCGCTTAGAGCACGGTGCATGGGGTTGATTGCTTGGCTGGAGTCGTGCACGATTGTGTTCAGAGTCGGCTATAATACGTGTATAGTCTACAATGTGTACGGGTACGGCGGTACACGTGTCAACGAGTACGGCTTCTTCGCCGATGCCCAAGCATGCGTTTCCCACACGTGGTTTCGCTCGCCGGCCTGGGCGGTGGCTACCCAGTTGCATACCTGCAAAGCCGGATCCGGATCCGGATCCAGGTGGAGGATCGACCCGTGATGCGGTGATGCAATGATGCAGCAGTGATGCAGCAACCCGCACAGCAATATAAGACGGTTAGAGGACGGCCGTCAGCAAGACAACACACGGACGGGATTCGGCACACGGTAACGCGGTCGATGTGACCTCGCCCGGCCTGGCCGCAGGGCGCTGCTGTGGGTGGTGGAGCAGCTGCTGCGGGCGGGCGCGGACGCCAACGCGGCCGAGGGGCCGCCGTCCGGCGCCACGCCGCTGCATGTGGCCGCCATGGCGCGGTCTCGGCCGCTGCTGCGGCTGCTGCTGCGCTTCGGTGCCGACCCACGGGTCACGGACGGCGCCGGCCGCACCCCGGCGCACATCCTTCGGACTGCGCTCAAGGCCACCAAGGACCGACAGGAGGTGGGAGCCCCTCTGCTGTTGATGATGTTTTTATGCCGTATGCCAGAGCAGGCAGCAGAGCAGAGCAGGCAGGCAGGGGGTGGGGGCGCGAGGCGCAGAGAGCGTGTGATGTATGGCCCCGGCCCTCTCCTCCTCAGCCCTCATCCCGCCTTGTTACCAACCCCGGAACCACGACCCGATCGGGCTTCCCTCCCCCCTCCCCGCCCTGGGCCGCTCAGAGCAGCCAGGTTTCGGAGCTCCTGGAGCTCATGCAGCGGCACGCGGAGCGGGCGGGGAAGATCGCGGAGGCCCGAGCGCAGGTGGCGGCGGCGGCGGCGGCGCGTGCTGCCGGCGGCCGCGGCGGCGGCGGCGGCTCCGACCTGCGGCGCGGCGGCCTGGCGGACAAGCCCGGCCTGGGCGGCGGCGCGGGCCCGAAGACGCTGCGGCAGCTGTACCGGGAGCGCTTCGGGGACAGCTCCGGAGAGGAGGTGAGGGTCGAGGACATGAGGTGGCGGGGGAGAGCTGACGCCGGGTTGCTGGGGGCGCGGTGTCGTGGTTGGTTGGGAGCCAGGCAGGCACCCGGCAGGCACCCGGCAGGCAGGCGGACGAGGCGGGTGGCCGGTCGCAGCGGACATGACGGATGCAAGAACGTCGCCTGCGAGGAATAAGCGCGCCGGGCGGTCGAATCCTTTCAGGGGCACGACCCGTAGCACTTACCTGTGCGACATCCCCCTGCGGTGGGGCTGTGGTGGGGCACGACCCGTAGCAGATGCCGTAGCAATGCCAGCATAGCCAGTCGCAGCAGCTGCAGTACAAACCATCGACAACACGCGGCGGCCCGAGGACGGCGAGGAAGACCCCTGGTGGGCCACCCAACGGCCCAGCCCCACCGCGGGAGGGTGTCGCCTCGAGAGGGGTGTAACGACGTGCGCCTGGGTTCCATCCCTGCAAGTAGGCGCTTGCCCCCCTCGCCCTCCCCTGCATGAACAAGTCCACCCATTTCCTCCATCTCCGGCCCCCCCTGACCGTGGGAGTGTGTCCCGTATGTGCCTGCTCCGAGTACTCGCCGCAGGAGGAGCCGCCGCCGCCGTCGCAGCACGAGGTCGTACAGGCCTACATGGCCGCCATGAGGGGACCGGCGCCGCCTGCGGCGGCTCCCGGCCCTCCCGCCGCCACTGCCGCCGCAGCCGCCGCCGCGTCACCCGCCGCCGCCACACCCGCGCGGCGGCCCTCCGCTGCCGAGGGCGCGGCGCTTGCCTCCCGGCCGGGACCCACTGGATCCGGCCCCAGCCCGGATCTGGATCCAGACCGGGCCGCGACTCGGATCCAGGCCGCGTACCGCGGCCACCGCACCCGGCGCCAGCTGCGTTCCGGCGGGATGGGCCTTCCGCGGGGGAGGGCGGCTCCGCTCAAGTCCAGGGAGGGGGCCAGCCATACGACTGGGCATCACAGCGCCGCTGGCACCCCCGCGGGTAGGGGTGCGGTCACGCCAATGGAGGAACTCGGTGGTGTGGCGTTTGTAGAGGAGCAGGCGGCTGCGGCTGCGGGAGAGGGGGCGGGGGCGGGGGCGGCTGCGGGCGGCGCAGATGCCCCGCGGGTCCCGGCGCTGGAGGCCCCGGGGGCTCAGCCGGTGGTGGGGCCCGGAGGGGGGCCGACGGCGCACCCGCGCGGGGTCCCCTCCGGTGCCGGCGCCTTCAACACGAGGACGAGGACGGAGGCGGCCCCGCTGGGTTCGGGCGGGGCCAAGAGCCGGGGCCTGGACGGCAGGCCGTACGACATACGGCACGAGCAGGCCGCGACCCGCATCCAGGCAGGCTGGAAGGGCCACCAGGTGGGGCTGGGGGATGAGGGGGGAAGGGGGGAAGGGGCGGGGAGGGGGAGAGGGTACGGGGTACGGAACCAGTGTCCGGTGTCCGACACTCACTCGCCGGTGGACGCACGCGGATGTGCTGTGAGAGGCACGTGGACCGTCCGGGGAGCTCTAAGGGTTGCCCGGGAGGGCGGGAGGGCCTTCCGCACCCACACCGGTTAAGAAAACCCGAGGGCGTTTACCTCTACCGCCCCCCTAGGCCGGACCCCTCCTTCATCTCCCGCCTCCCCATCTTTCCACTTCCTCCGTTACCCTCCTCATAATCCTGCAACTCCTCCCCCTGCTGCTGCTGCTTCGGCTGCCGCCACTCCGGCCGCCGCCGTTTCCGCCCGACCGCTGGCCCCCTCCCCGTCCCCCTCTCCCTCCCCCGCGGGGCGGCCCTCCGGCCCTCCAGGCCCGGCGGCTGTACTCCCGGGTCCGGAAGGCCGCCCAGGAGGCGGACGACCTGGAGCTCTTGATGGACGAGGAGGAGGTGGCGGCGCTGGCCCGCAGCGTCAGTGCTCGCAGGGGCGGAGGCGGGGGCGGGGGCGGGGGCGGCGGCGGCAGGCGGGGCGCAGGGGGCGGCAGCAGTCGCAAGGCCTTGGCGCCGGACAGCCCGATGGTGCCCGGCGGCGAGCGGGACGCTACGCGTGCGGCGGGGCAGGGCGGCGACGGAAGCTACGGCGCGGAGGGCGGGGCCGTGGGGGCTGCTGGCGGGGGCGGTGATGAGGGGGAGGCGCGGGTGAGGTTGGCTGCGGAGGTAGGGAGCAGGGAGGGAGGCGCGTTCAACGGGCGGTACGGCCCCCTGGCGACCTCAGATGACGGTGGTTCGGACAAGGTGGCGCCGAGCGTCGGAGGTGGGTGCGGGTGGGGAATTGGGGGTGCGGGTGCGTGACTGCGTGTGCGGGCGGGCTCTTTCATGATGTTTTGAGTGGTGATGATTTGGAGGTGGAATGGAGGTGGCTGCAGCGAATATGCAGCCCCGAGCTAACGAGGGCAACTAACGAGGTGGTGGGAAGCGCCCGACGGCGGGGAGCCTTCTGCGGCGGCGGGGAGGGGGGACAAACCCAAAACCGGCCACGGTTCCGCATCCAATCGTTTTTCATCCTCCCTCCCTGCGCCCCTGCCTCCTCCCCTGCCTCCTCCCCTGCCCGCCTCCCTGCCCGCTCCCCTGCCTGCCTCCTCCGTCAGGCTGGTCGGAGGCCTCCAGTGCCGTCAGCCTGGGGCCCCCCGAGCCCCCTCCGGCGCCTGAGGCGCCCCCGCTCCGAGGCGCCTCCACCTCCTTCCGAAGGACAGCGACCGGTCGGGCCACGGCATCCGCCGCCGCCGACAACGGGGGCCGGGGTGCCGGCCGCCTGGACGCCGCCGCCGGGGCCTCCACGGCTGCCTCCGCTTCGGCCGGTGCCTCCCGGCGGTCACTGCCGGTCCCCCAGGTGGAGCTTACCCCGGATGGGCGCGTGGTGGGAGATCTGGGAGATCTGGATCTCTTGGATCTGCATCCGGACGATGACGGGGACGACCACTCGCTGCCGTCGGGCTTCGGGATCCAGCAGTACGGCAGCGGTGGTGTTGCGGGGAGCGAGCGCTTCGGTGTGGTGCAGCATGGGGGTGAGGACGACGAGGGGGAGGAGGACGGTGATGGGGGAGGTGGCTTGGACGCGGCGGGCAGCGAGGACAGCGTGTTTTGATGGGGTGCTTTCTGCTGCTTCGGGGAAAGTCGCATCATGCCAGGTGGTATTTTGGAGGGGTTTCTGGCGGCGGGGCCTTCGGGGATTGGATGTGGACTTGTGGAGTCGCGAGGGCTAAAGGGCGCGCAAGGGGGAAGATGGGAAACCGGTCCGGCGGCGCCCCTTCGTCGGCGCCCTGAGGGCTCCCCGCCGGTGCCTCCGGGTTCAACTCCGATGACGCGTCCGGATGGGGCGCAGCGGCATCAACGCACCCGGCAGCAAACGGTCGTTGCACAGCCCGCGGGAGGCGGCAGTGAGGAATGCTTCGGAAACCTTCTGCGGCGGCGCGGGGCCGGGGACCGGTGGGTGAGGAGCGCTGAGGAGTCGATGGGCGGGGGGGCCCGGGGCAGCTGGCAGGGTTTAGGGTTTGGAGGGGTGCACTGTCCATGCACTATCATGGAAATGAGTCAAGCAGCGGACCCTTTGTGGGGCCCGCTATATTAAAACTAAACTTATTACGAAATATCGTCAACGTTTTTTGCGACCCCCAAAGGTCATGAAGTCAGGTGCTGGTGAGGCCATCGCTGACTAAACGGCTGCCGTTTTTCCCGGAAACCGGTTGTGCGCGCATATGTTTCTGAAACGGACTGGCTTTTCATTTCATACGACCGACCCAAGATACGTTCTCCTTGTCATAGATACCGTGCGTTGGTAATCGGCCAGCGCACGATCCGCAGGTTTCAACTCGTACGGAAGGCTCCATTTGAATGCCAAACGAAAACCGACTCCAAACGCTGGCCGGAAACGGGCCCGCCCCTAAACTCTCTTTGCCGATGACTATCTATACCACCACACTCTCTGCTGCCGCCAAACGCTTTTCCTCGGCCAATTTTTTAAAGATCATAAACACCCTATCAGCGTTCTGTCCTGAACCGCCAAACGCGTCATCCTTCCTAAACCACCAAACGCGTACCACCAGATAGGTACCACCAGCACCACCAAAAGCTCGTGAAATGATCTATGCGCATGCGACCGCCCTGTGGCTCCGCAGTCACTGGTTGGCGGCCAGGTCCGCCTGGGCCGCCTTCCGCCACTCGATCGCCTGCTGCCACTGGGACCTCCTCACGGCCGTGTCCGCAGCGCTCTTCGGCTACCGACTCGCCCTGGAGCCCCGCCTGGCCGAGCTGACCGCGACGCAGCGGACGCTCCTGGCCCGGTTCCTGGCCAAAGCCAAGGACGGGGAGGCCATGATGGCGCTGCGGTGGCGGGACGCGGACCCGGCGGGCGACTGGCACGGCAGGGCGGGGCTGCCCGAGGCGGGTGCGGCACTGCGGGCCCACGTCCTGGCGGAGGTCGTGGCGAGCTGCGACGGCGGCGACGGCGGCGGCGCGGTCGCGTGCGGCCCCGACATGGTGTCGTTCAGCTCTGCGGTGCGTATCAGTGCCGTTCCAGTGCCGTACTGGTGCCGGAGCGTGTGCAGACTGGGTAGATGCGTGGCTGGCTGGCTGGCTGGCTGGCTGGCTGGCTGGATGGATGGATGGAATGGCTTGGATGCATGCCCTGCTGGGTTTGGGCTGGTTGACTTTTAGGGGGCTGGCAGACAGGCGGCGTGGGTCAACGGCACACGATAGGCCCCTTGCTCAGTCTGTTCCGTAGTGCTCCTAGGCGCACCGAATTCCTAGGCGCGCCGAATTCAAATGAACCCAGCCATTTATGACACGTCATACATGCTGACATGATGTTGCACGTGATGTACCATGTACGTACTACTTCGGCAGGCAGGCTTAGGCAGCCCATCCAATCTGTACCCATACGGTACCGACAGTACACGACGCAATGCGATGCATGTTGTATTTGAGTGGATATGCCGTTGGCCGAACCTAGAAACCATCAACAAACCCTCCGACCCCCACCCCAAACCCCTCCCAACCCCCATCCCCCTCCGACCCGCAGGCCAGCCTCAACGCGGCGCGCTCCGCCTTCTCCAAGTCCCCGGAGCTGCTCCCTCTGATGGGACTTTCCGGAGAGTTTGTCGCCGCCATCGAATTGACGACTTGCGGCGCCCGGCCCGGAGTGGCGGACTCGTTCATCATCTACAAGGGGGAGCACAGGGGCTTCCGGGTGCAGGACCCCGACGTCCAGTTCTTCGCGGTGGCGTGACGCGTCAGAGACACCCACGGATGGACCCTCATGCATCCCGGCTTCCTGGGCGATCCCTTTCCGTGCGTGGCGAAACCCTCGAACGGGATTGGAGTCGGGAGCAAGCGTCGGGCCCCGCGGCGTTGGGAATCGGATATCACAGAGGCCTAGATAGCCAGGGCCTAGTTCTTACAGCGTTATGTTGCAGTGGACCCCTCGCGGGTTATACGTTGTTGGTGGTCGGTTGCAGGAGTCGAGTACCTCAATGTCCCGAACGGAGCGCGTAGCATCCTTGACCGAGCGCTTAACCGCCCCCTGTTAGTTTCCCTGCTTCGTTATCTCCTCGACACCGTGACGAGGCATACATGGCTTTCCCCGATGGGGTTAGACATGAACCATGATGCTACAGTGGACCCCGCGGGTCATCGGTGACAGCTGTAGCCGTAGAAAGAGGGGTTTTCAGGACCCGCCGAAGGGGTCGGCTGGGAGTTCCGTCGTTAGTGCTCGCGAAACTGTGACCGGGGCAGGCTGACACGGGTGACACGGGCTGTCGGTCCGATCCGCACTCCGCGGACGGCCTCCGGACAGGAAGGGCAGGAGTACGTAGTCGGTTCTAAAGACGATCGTGATTGTCAGCCCAAAGACAACATGTAATCAGCCGGTGTTGGTGGTAGTGATGATGGCGGTAGTGATGGTGGTGGTGGGGGACTGATTGCCTCAGCGGCAGCAGCTGCAGCAGTGGCCAGGGCCCTAGGTTCCATAGGGCTGTTTGTAAGGGGCCGGTGTGAGGGTTCGTTGGGTTGGAGGTCTGGGGACCCGGGGAGACCCAACACCGGCATCGGCCGGTCGCTGGCAGGGATCGCCAGCAGTCCCCTAAGGCGTGCACCAGCTGCGCGTGCTGTCGAACGCTTACTACTCACCGGTCTGTGATCTAGCGTACGGTCAGCAGTACCTTCGCTCTGTCTGTCTCCTGGCTTAAGGCCGCGTGTGGCGACAGCCCGCCATGCCCGCCACGCCTGCCACAACTGTCACAACTGTCACAACCGCCGCACCGCCTGCGTCGCTGTGAATCCCGATACGGTGAAGCGCCGCAGCGACTCGACTCCACCTCCACGATCAGCACCTACCCTCACCACCATCACCGCCAGCAGCACCTACCGCCATAACTGGGCAAAACACAATCCGTGGCCTCATCCGTTGGGCCCTCGCTCTTGCCCTCCCTGGCCCCACGCGGGCTGCTGCTGCTGCTGTAGCGGCGGCGGCGGCGGCGGCCGCGTGGTCCCAGTACGGAGCTCCGACGGGTCTCGGAGCGCATTAGGTGGCGGAATGTACGGCACGCTCCCCGGTGCCGACGCCCAACTGCCGGCCGTCGGCGGCCCCGCTCCCGGCAGCGACTGCGGCAGCGGCTGCAGTTGCGGCTGGCGACCTGCCCCGGAGCCCCAACCGCTGCTGCCGCCCACAGCGCTGGCGGCAGGCGCGGCGGCCGGCCGCCAGCCGGGCTGCGTCGTGACGCCGCCGTTGCCGCTGAAGTACGGCATGTCCAGGCCGCCGTCACCCTCATCGACGCTGCTGTACGGCAGGCCCGACAGGCCGCGCTCGTACGCGATGCGCGCGGCGACGGCCGCGCCGCCGCGGCCGCCCGCGTCGTTCCCGACGGCGGCGGCGCTGCTGGCGGCGCCGCCGCTGCTGCCTGCCGTACCGCCGCCGCCGCCAGACGCCCCAGGGTATAGATAGTACAGCTTTTCGTTGATGTTGGCGTTGGAACCCAAGTACTCGTTGGAATTGCCGTCCCGGGCGCTACGCGCCCAACCCACTCGCAAGAACACCTGCGGGGAAGGGGAAGAGGAGGGGACCGGCGGTGGCGGTGACGGGCTGAGGTGGCGGTGGCGGCAGTGGCGGCGGCGAATATGGGATCCCCCGGATAGGGTCCCCGAGCCCTCTCCGACGCCGTGCACGGCTCCCATGACCACGTCAGCCCCCAACAGATAACGCCCCGTAACGAACAAACTACCTGGAGTAACCTGTCGCACAGCGTCCGCGACGCTCCAAGCTGCTGCCCTCGGCCGCGCTCCTCCACCCGCCAATCCCAAGACCGCCGAGCCAAACATCCACGCCTTTGCCAACCCCCCGGGCGGGATGGGGTGCGGTGGGGTGTTGGGTGTTGGGTAAGGGTGGGGTGGGATGAGGGTTCACTCACCGAGTTCATGGAAGGCATGGCGGTGTCCACGAGGCTCTCCAGAGCCCTCAGCCGTTCCTTGTACGACTCAGCCTGAAGGGGAAAGTTGGCGCGGGGCCGGGTGCCGGTGTCGGCGGGTTGGGGGCGGGGATGTGGGTCTGTCGCGGTTGGGGCGGCGGGGCGGGTGGCATTGCCCCCATCAGCGCCCGACGGGGGAAGGGCATCTCCGAAACCTCGCATGCACGCAAACACACACACACACACACAGTTTTCGGGTCCCTTATCTAAACACACAGTTTTCAATTACACACACCAAACACACAACGGTTTGGTTTTCATCTACACACACAACAATTTCCAACCCCCCGCTGCGCTTGGAGCGGTGCCCCGCATGCATACGGGCATCCCGTCCGTGACCGGGATCGGTCGGGAGCCAACTCCTTCTCTGGCCCGCTACCCGGTTCACACCCGCGGCGCGTTATCCACACATGTGGCATCACCCCAACTGCCGTCTGCGACCTTGCGCCCCATCCGTACGTTACCGTACCGCATCCGTACCACATCCGTACGCGTCCCTGCCTACAAATCCCTCCTCCGCAATTCTTACCCTTTGCCGCGCCACCACCGTGTTAGTTTTTCATCTTGTCTATTTACTGTCTTTTTGTCTTGCTCCCTTCCGCTTCGCCTCACCACTTGCTCCCTTCCGCATTCCCGCATGACGGACGACCGACGCTGCTTCCGTGGGGACCGACACTTTTCATTCGTCATACATTTCGCAGGTCGGTAACAAATCCGTTTGCGTGCGTAAAAGCGTTTCCGTAGTTATTGTTTGCTGTGTGTTTTGCCTTGCGGTGGTGGCGCGGTTGCCTGTTCGCGCGCCTACATATGGTAAGTATTTTCTTTGCAGGTTATGTGGTGGGTAGGGTGCCATCTGGGTTCGGGCGGGCGGGCGGGTTGCATTTCTAAACACAACAATTTTCATTTACACACAGATATGTAACGATTCACACACTGGGCCCCTCGCATGTCACGCACTCCTGTTCTGCCTGCTTATATAACGCACAACGGTTTGGGTCGGGTGGATTTCTTTGCTAACCACACACACACACACACACACACACACACACTACGTGTCATGCGCATCCAGCCAGTCCGCCCACCTACCCCCCTCCCGCCCCGACCCACGCTACCCATCCGCCCCATCTGCCCCATGTGCTTGCGCTTCTGCCCAACGGCCCCTACCGCACATCTACCCATCCGCCCATTCCTCCCTTCCTCCCGCCCCACCATCCGCCCTTCTTCCCGCCCCACCACCCACCCCCCGCCCCCCGGGCCGGCCCCCCCCGCCCCCAGCGCCTCACACACATTTGGCAGCGACGCGTATCTCACGGGCGCCAGCCTCCACCTGTGCTCCCCGCTGGTCCGCACCATGAAGGGGTCCAGCAGGTCGATGGTGTCCACCAGCAGCTGCTGCAGCAGCAGCAGTCGGGTCCAGGGGTTGACGGGGAAGGGGCTGCAGCCGGGCCAGCCGCCGGGGGTGCCTATCAGGGACATCTGTCCAACGGGGGGGGGAGGGGAGGCGCGGCGGAGAGGGACAGAGAGGGGGGCAGAGGCGGGGAGAGGGGTAAAAAGGAAACAGAGAGGGGTATAGGAAATTGGTAGGGGAGGTAGAGAGAGGGGGGAAGGAGGGTTAGGGTGTAAGTTAGGGTCTTGAGCAGGGTTGGAGGGTTGAAGTTGGGGTTGCGGTTCGGCCCTGGCCGAATTTCGTGATTGATAAGGGGTTCGGAGTTGAGGCCGGTGTTGGGATCTGGCCTCCAGATAGGGGGCCGGCCAACGAGTACCCGCCCGGGCAGCTGCTCTGGCCGGGGGCTTGAGAAGCGGTGGTGGCCCCGGCCGCCCGTACCGTACGGCATCTGCCTCCTGCGCGAGCTGCCCTAGGCAGCCTGCACTCCGCGGCACTGCACCACGGCCCGTCCGTTGCCCCTACCGACCCTCGGGTCCCTTCCCGCGGCCCTCCCTCGCCCCCTGCCGCCGCCGCCGCCGCCGCCGCCGTCCCCCCTCGACCCTTGGGTCGGTTCGGAAACTTCGGATCAGCTGCCTCGGCCGCTCGACCGACCCACGGGCCGGCAAGTCTCTCTCACCAGGTCCTGGAAGATGGGCTGCAGCCAGGCCGCGAACGACTCGTCCGTGTAGAAGCGCCGGTAGAAATCCGAGTACGACGTTGTGTAATGCCGGGAGGCGCCTGGTGGGGGCCCAGGGGACGTCATGGGGGCGTGTTGAGTGATGCGGTGTGGCGGGCCAGGACGGGGCCAGGACGGGAAGTTTGTGTTTGTATGCCGGGAGCGGGGTGTAGGATACTGTACGACCGCCAACGCCGACCCACGGGTCATTGCACCTCACACGCGCCGTGTCACTGCATGCGCTGCTTCCCTCCCTCCCTCCCTCTCATTTAATCCCTGCCTCCCTCGCTCCGTCTCACACACTCACTCACACACTCACTCACACACTCACTCACTCACACACTCACTCACACTCACTCACTCACACACTCACTCACTCACACACTCACTCACTCACCGACCGGCGTGATGATCATGAAGCTGCCCACCGCCCTCTGGGTGCCTCGGGACATGTGCAACGTGTTGCCGCCCGGCCAGCAAGACCCGGGGGCCCCCCCGTCGCCGCCGCCGCCGCCGGTTTCACCAGCGCCGCTGGTGCTGGCTCCGGCCCCGCTGCGCTGCCGGTCACTGCTACTGCCGTTGCCGTAGCTGCTACTGCCACTGGATATGGTGCCGGATTGCCCCACGTCCACGTACCCGTTTCCATTGCCGTTGCCGTGACCGTTCCCGTTGTCGTAACCGTTACCGTTGCTGCTGCTCACACCGTTGCCGTTGAAGCCGTTAGAAGTGCTGCTGGACGCTTGAGCGCTGTTGTTGCTGCTGCTGTCGCCGCTATCTGGTGTAATGGTGGTGCTGCTGCTACTGCTACTGCTGCTACTGCTGCTGGTGACGGGTGCGCCCGAAGACACTGATGGTACCCCCTTGAATAGGGACACGAGGGCCAGCCACCACTCGCCGTCCGCCCCTCCAGCCGCCGACCCCGTCCCCGTCGGCTGCAACGATTTGGCGATGTCCGCGTACGGCACTCCCGGCCGGCTCCGCGCGCCCGGATGGTCCCGGTTGTCGCCCTCGTCGTACCAGGCCTGCCGTACAGGCACGGAAGGGACAGCTCGGCGACACGCGCGGCGATGGCGATGGCGATACACACACGGGGTGGCACGGAGGACCAGCACCCCAGCGGGCGACCTCTTGTCACCGCCGGGAACCCACGGGTCACCAAGCCAGCGCCGGGAACCCACGGGTCACCAAGCCAGCGCCGGGAACCCACGGGTCACCAAGCCAGCGCTGGGAACCCACGGGTCACCAAGCCAGCGCCGGGAACCCACGGGTCACCAAGCCAGCGCTGGGAACCCACGGGTCACCAAGCCAGCGCCGGGAACCCACGGGTCACCAAGCCAGTGCCGGGAACCCACGGGTCACCAAGCCAGCGCCGGGAACCCACGGGTCACCAAGCCAGCGCCGGGAACCCACGGGTCACCAAGCCAGTGCCGGGAACCCACGGGTCACCAAGCCAGTGCCGGGAACCCACGGGTCACCAAGCCAGCGCCGGGAACCCACGGGTCACCAAGCCAGCGCCGGGGACAGACATCCTCTCAAAACCCGCATCCCTCCACGCCCACGATTTGCGATGACCAGCTGCGACCTACCCAGCTGCGACCTACCCAGCTGCGACCTACCCAGCTGCGACCTACCCAGCTGCGACCTACTCAGCTGCGACCTACCCAGCTGCGGCCCCCCGGCTGCCCTCTGTCTCCCCCTGTCCCCCTCCGCGTGCACCTGCGGCCCGCTGGATCCTCACGTCGCCATTGCCAGTCCGGAGCCTCCTCGCCGTCCCCCCCATCCTGCCTTGCCCGAGGTCGAACGATCCCACACCCAGGGCCCCAAGGGCCCCAGTGTGCCCCGGGCCCGAGGGCCTGTCCCCGCACCCCCCCACCACCTGCAGCGCCCCCCCTCCCCCCCACCTGCAGCGCCGAGGGGTGGGCACACATGATGAAGCGGAAGCCCTCCAGCAGGTTGGCCAGCGTGTCCGTACCCTGGGGGGGGGGGCCGAGGGAGGGCAAGGGTGGGTGGGCGAGGGTGAGCAAGCGGGCCATGTGGGGGGTGGGTGAGGTGACCAGGTGCCGTACGCATCCGCCTGTATCCGACGTGAACCAGTGGTGCCGCATCCCACCCTCGTGACGACCACCACCACCACCACCACGCGGTTCCTATACCCCCCACCCGTCAAGCCTGTCTAGATTTTTGGACATCCAGCCACCCACTGCCCGCCGGTCACCCACTGCCCGCCGGTCACCCACTCGCTGCCAACCAGCCACTGCCCGCCGGTCACCCACTGCCCGCCGGTCACCCACTCGCTGCCAACCAGCCACTGCCAGCCAGCCAGCCTTCCCCAGCCGCCACCAACCAGTCAGCCGGCCGCCCCACATAGAGCCAGGCACCCAGCCATTCTCCAGCCGCCCACTCCCAGCCAGCCCCCTTTGTCAATCAAGACAACGAAACCGTGAAAAAATCACGAGCCAGCCCCCCCCAGCCCAGCCCCCCAAGCCCTGCCCCCCCCCAGCCCCCAAGCCCTGCCCCTCCCCCAGCCCCGTCCGCCTACCTGCGGGTTGCCCTGCTGCAGGAAGGACCTCTCCCGGGGGCCCTCCCGCCGCACCAGCTCCACAAAGCCCAGGAACTGCGCGATGGTGAACAGCGTGTACACCACCTCCTCCTCCACCACTCCGCGCCCGCCGCCCCGCGCGGTGCGCCCCGTGGCCACCGCCACCAGCCGCGACTCCAGGTCCACAGCCGCCTCCAGCAGCGGGCCGCGGTACCTTGCCACGATGGAGCGCATCTCCTTGACCTGCACGGCGGCCTGCCGCTCGCGCTCCACCTGAGGGGGGTGGTTTGGGGTGGTGGTTAGGGGTGGATGGTGGTGGTGGGTAAGGATGGTGGGCAGTTGGCGGTGGGCAGTGGTGGTGGTTGGTGGTGGTAAGTGGTGGCAGGCGGTGGGACGGGAGCGGGTTTGGCGAGGAAGGCTTCACACCATAAGACATGTGTGAAGGCGGCGATGCGTTGGGATGGCTGGCCACTGCGTCATTGCGTCAGTGTCGGCGGCGAAGGCGGCGCGGGCGGCGCCGGCCATCCCCTCCGCCGCTGCTGCCGCGGGGCAGCACGACGGTTCAAGTTCCGGCGTGCTGTGCTGCGTACACGCCTGCTCATGCTTGGCATGGGGCGCGCGCTGTTGCTGGCCCGTTCCAGTGAAGTAACTACGACATTACCACGCCCGCCGCTTGCACGGCTGGCCACATTGCTGATCGCGGAAGCCGCTCATCAGGGCTCACCTGCTTGGCCAAGTCAGCGCGTTTCCGCTCCGTCAAGAGACCACCGTACAAGTTGATGCTGACTGATGATACCGCAATGACAGCGGTGAGAACACTAGACAAAAAATGGACGGGGCAGATGGGAAGGGAATAAGTGCTTGGAGTGGGCAAATGCTGCTGCATGCTCGCACGTCGTACCTGGCGACTCCCGGGGACAGAAGGTTCGTAAAAGCCTCCATCTCGTCAAACATTGCGCGAGTGACCAATCGTGACCGCCCAGACGGCCGTTTGAGCCCAGGGCAGCACACGCTGCGCGCTTTGCCATGAGAGTTCGGGTGTGTGGTTTGCAGGCGCGAATGAAAGGAAGAGTTTCCACTGCATAAGCGCTTCATTGCGACCAAGACTGATGTGCAGAAGTGCGCTAATAGGCGACGAGATAGTGTGTCAGCAAACTAGCCATTGTCACTTTACATCCAAACATTATACAAGTGTAAAAACTCTTTCAAGAAACGTTCACTGACGTTCGAAAGGGTGAAAAACATATGGCAACTGAAAAGCTAAATGTATGCAAACCGACGGCCGTACACGTCAGAAAACCTACCACTTTTACAACGTACCTTGTAAGTGACCTTTCCCAGCTTTCTGCCGTGCACGCCGTCGCATAAGCTGCCTTCATTTGATTGTGTCTGGTCATTTCAGTCGCGGGTCCATGCTTCACCACAGGTCCGGTAAATACCTGAGCGTTGTCTCCATCGGCACCAGTACCGAAACTGACCGTTGCCCAACCTCCTCATCAATCTCTCCTCAGGTTCTTGTCCAGCCACATACGATTCAACAAAGGGCACCCGCGCTGCCGGCGTGGATCGTCATACGAGCACGTAGACCGTCGTACAAATCGCCAGGCTTCGCCCCTTCGCTTCCCCTTTGCTTTCCAAATTTGCCAGCACAAGGAAAGCTACTGAGATGGTGCTGAGCACAACTGAACTTCAGCTGAGCACATACCCTTCCGCGGAACCACCGAAGCATGATGACTCCCCTGCACCCTGGTAGAAACCTTATCTGTCATAGCATTTTGCTCGGCTGTCCCGAATGCTTACTATCAGAATGCTGGCATGACGACATCAGAGGCACGGCATGTCGTTCCCGCGCGCTCCAGGTTGGTTTCTGCGTTGCCAAGACTGCCATGATCAAGTTAAGTGTGTCGTCAAATACAATTCCACTTCTTTACAATTCTTTACTCAACACGTCCTGTCGAATATGGATCAACTATTGCAAGGTTACGCGTCTTCGGAGGACGAAGACAAGACGAGCAATGCTCCAAACGACAGAGATGCGCCAGAAATGAAGTCACAACATGTTAGCAACGCCAGCAAGGTCATCGAAGTAGGTGACAGCGACAGGGTGCTGCCCGAAGAACGTCGCCGTGCAAGCAAGCGGCCGAAGACCGAGCAAATCTCGTGCGCATCCCGGACTAAAAGGTACAGAGACAAATTTTCAAAATGGCGAGGTCGCAACAAACGCGCAGCCTCCTCCCCGGGAGCGACGCACCTGCCGGTTGTCGCTGGCCACCTGACGCACATGCCCGTTGCGCTGCGCAGCCCGGCGCGACCGCCTGCCGCGCTCCCTCCAGCAACCATGGCGGCGGCGGCGGCGGTGGCGCCCAGGACCCTTCTGCCCAACCCACTGGCACTGCTGGACGCCGGACCCGGTCAGGGTGAGCGGGTTGCGTTGCGGTCTTGGGCAGCGGTGCAGCACGCCAACCGGTACAGGCGGCCCTGGCGGTCCCTGGAGGTCCGGCGAGGCCGCCTGGCCAGGGGGATGTCACCGATGGCCCCCGCGGTCCGGCTTGACATCATTAACAAGAATGTGGGACAGGAAGGACGCACATGAATCGCTGGCCCCAACCTGCCTGATCCCGGGGTCCTTTGGGTAAATCCCGTGCCGGACGGACATCCTCTGAAACGTCTTCTCGAGTGTTGCTGTACCAGTACTTGATTGGCGGCAAGACGTCCATCGTCCGCGCCTGTCGGCCTCTCGCCATTCGCCTCCACCCACAGCACAGCTGGGACCCAAACCCGGTTTGCAGTTTTGCACCTCCCCACGCCGCCCTCTCCACCTCCCTCCAACCCCGCGCCACCCCGTGCAACTGTGAACCCCTTGTCATCCAGTAACTTGTCGCCCGCTCCTCCCATCCCCGGTTCGACTCCCGCCGCCCGCCACCCGCCACCCGCACCTGCACCCCAGACCTCCACAGCCTCGTGTCTCAGAGCGGCGCAGACGGGCGCTCATCTGCTCTCCCAGCCCCCGCCCCATCCCGGGTGCGCACCTTCCCCCACGTCGTCGGCAACTTCCCCACTGTCGTACTGCTGCCAGGTGAGGCCGCACGCCACTTGACCTCCGATCGCCGAACCCCACTCGCCGTGAGTCCATGCCCCGTGGGTCCGGCACTCGGTCGTTGATCCAACCGTCCAACCCCACTGGCGCATTCCCCCCCATAAACATTCCCCCATAAGCAATCCCACATAAGCATTCCTCCCCATAAACAGGTCTTTACTTATCTTGTTTTTACTCTATTACCCTTGTTTAGTTAATGCACAGGAGGCAGGGGCGGACTACTTAATGCCCGCGGGGCATCCCACGCGCGCGTCCTGTCATTTCTTGTTATCTCGTCGCCGCAGTGCCAGGGGCCGTGGAGGTGGAGGCACTCGATGGGGTGTACCGCAGAGTACGGCGGGTGCTGCCGGACCTGCAGCCCATGGCGCAGGAGGCGCCTCCAGAGGCCTTATACGGCAGTGGAGTCGCTGTCACTGGCCGCGGCGGAGGACAGCTCCAGGGCACCCTCGTCCAGCCGCACCGGGGTTACCACATCAGCCTCAGCCGTACCGTTGCCGTACGGCACCCGCAGATCGCCCCCCTGACATCGCTGCTGGCCGAGCGGCTGCGCGTGGTGGACAGGTCGGGACGAGGAAGAGCGGGGAGGGCGGGGTCACGACTGGGAGGAGGAAGGCCCTCGTAGCTATCGCAGAGGAAGAAACCCCTACAGCACAACAGCGCCGCTGTTGCGGGGTCGGTGGGCCTCAGAGAGCCCTACAACAGCACATCTGCTGTGCTGTCTGCTGTGCTGTGTTGTGCGAGTGTGTTTTCAGAAAGAGACCCGCCCGCGAGTATGCGAGTGTGGGTGTACTTTACCGCCGAGACTATACCACGATGTCCAAACAGCAGGGGGGGGCGGTAAGCCTGGGGTGGGAGAGACCCACCGCCAGGTCGCCTCTTTCCGCTTTGACGCCCTTGGACTGGCCCGCTCCTCGCCTCTCCTCATCCGCCCGCCCGCCCGCCCGCCCGTCTGTCCCCTCCCTGCAGCGGCTTCCGAGTGTCGCTGGAGGGCCTCCGCGCCTTCGCGAACGACGAGGGCTCCAGGTCGTTTGTATCCGTGATGGTGACCCACGGGTCGGAGCAGGTGAGGCCGGGGACAGACAGATGTCACGACGGGAGTCCCGCCGTGGATGTGAGCCATGTGTTTGTGTGTTTCTTAGGCAGGCAGAACAGGCACGCACAAAATGTGTTTTTGTGTGTGGGGGGGGGGAGGGGGCGGTGGTACTGGGTAGCCGCTCACATGACGTGTTCAGCCGTCTGGCCGCCACCTCGGCGAGCCTGTATTGGTTGGTTGGCTGGTTGGTTGGTTGCATGACCGACTAGAGAGACGGCCCCATACCCCACGGCCCCATACCCCACGGCCCCATACCCCACGGCCCCATACCCCACGGCCCCATACCCCACGGCCCCATACCCCACGGCCCCATACCCCACGGCCCCATACCCCACGGCCCCATACCCCACGGCCCCATACCCCACCCCCATACCCCACGGCCTCAATGACTGCACGCTGTCCGCAATGGCGCACTCCAGCAGACCAGCACCCCGTCCGCCCGCCTGCCCGCCTCCCTCCCCGGCCCCGGCACACCGTACCACGACGGTCCTGCGACAGATCTGCGCGCTGATCCGGCAGGTCGACTCGGCGTTCCAGCAGTACGGCCTTCCCTCCTTCCATGAGGTACGACAATCGTCTTGGAGGGCACAGAATGCATTGGGCTAACCAACCTGGACCCCCCCATTCGCTGTCCCCGGTGTCCCCTGGTGAACAAAACCCCCTAGGTACCCGTCCCGCGCTGCCACTCCGCCGCCGCCGCCATCTCTCTCCGCAGGTGCCGTTGCCCCATGTATCCGTTGGCTGGCTCCCCGAGGACCAGCGCGAGCGGATCCAGGAGGCGCTGAGCAGGATGCGCCGCGGGGGTGGACCCGGCAAGGTGGTCGAGCAGGCGCCTGGGGAGCGACAAGCTGTTTCCCTAGCGTCGGAGGTCGTGTGCAGTTGGCAGGTTGGTACGAGTACGGCATTGCGCGGCCCTGGCAGCAGTGCAAAGAGGGGGAGAGAGAGGGAGGGAGAGAGGAGCGGGGCACGGCGGAGGTTTGCTAGAGAGTTGCGGCCGATCGGTTTGCGCTGCGCGGGGCGAATCCCGGTGGCAAGGTGCCCGGGCGAGGGCGTTGAAGATCTACCTAAACTAAATAAAATATTGTTGATGCTGTCAAGGTGGGCTTCCAAGCTGCACAGCCATGTCTTGACCCGCTGCCGTGGCGGCGTTTTTGTTTCTGCTCCGCCAGGCCACACGAGCCGTCTGCGTGGTGGGACAGCGGGAATACCGGGTGTGGTCGCCTTGACCAGGGCGCAGGGGCCCTCGTGGACTGGACTCTCGAACTGCGCGAACGCCGATGCCATTTATGAGGTAAAGTACGGAAGGCATTCATCACATCGCGCGGTGCCGAGGCGGGCAGCCGGTGCGCCAACCGCCAAGGCGATCGGAAACGGCTAACGGTAGACAGTTGGCTCGGTTTTCCGTCGGGCTGCTCGGACACACAGCCGGCGTTTCTGGCCCGAGGAACTATTTACCTATTTACCTTTTATTCGTGTATGAAACATGAGTATCGAGACAGGTTGACCTCGAAGCCGACTTCTTGAATAAATAATAGCGATAGCAGGAGGAGGGGCCGAGGAAGTTCTCTTGACAAGGTGCTACAGCAAAATGGACAAAGACCAAGGATAATGGTGTTTTGGTGCATTTTCTTCCAAGTCGTCCTTCGCATGCGAATTCGCTTGTCACGATCCGCACGAGTGACGAGACGTTCCTGGACGCATACAAGGTTCATATTGGCGAATTCACTAAAACTGAATTATCTCAGAATTATCAAAATAATTGGGCACTACTTGACATTGCTGCACGATCAGCGAGTAAGATTTCCTGCGCCTGTTGCCCTTCACAGCGGATAGTCCCAGTCGCACACCTGCTGTGGTGTCTCTGTACCAGCTGAGGCGCGTAGGTTTCCCAGACGAATAAAAAAATCTTGCACTTTCATGCCGCAGGTGGTGGACACATCATGCGATTTCGTCCCGGGACCAAGGCTCGCCGCGCGAGGTGGCACGGAACGAAGGCAAGCCTCTGCTTGCAGCTGCCTGCATAATACGTCCCTCCGCAGTGTGCCTCGCCTCACACACGCCCCGTCCGATTAAACGCAACCCCCGCGTCCACGCCTCCCCATCCCTCTTCGCAGGACCTGCGGCCAGCACACCACCACCTCCGGCAGGCGGCCGTCGTTGCCGATCCCGGCCAACAATGGTCGAGGTCGAGGGCCGAGGTCACCGCGCTTCGGCTCCAACTGGTCACGTGCCAACAGAGGAACGAACGCCAGGTGCAGAACCGCAACTCCGTATATGCACCATCGAAATTCTACTTGCTGTTGAACGGCATCACGATTCCTGGCACACACGGCGGGCACTGCGCCCTTCAGGCCTTGAGACCTGACAACTTATGAACTAGTCCGTGACCCTTTGATCTGGCTGCGTCCGGTGGGTAATTGCGATGACTGCGATTGAGACCTGGGGCTAAGACCTGGCGAAGTTGCTGTCATGCTGGGCGACTGCAATATGCCGTTATCGCTTACACTGCCAGCCTCCGCCGCAGCTTCGTGTGGGCCGCCCTCCTGTGTCACCTCCTCCTCCTCCTCCTCCTCCTACAGGCACTGCAGTTGGCGGCCCTCCAGAGGGACCTGTCGGTGGAGCGACGCGCCCACGCCGTCGCCCGGGAGGCCGCGGCGGATCACCTGGCGGCGCTGACGGCGGCGCGCCGGCAGCTGACGGAGGCGGCGGTGCTGGCGGAGATGGGGCTGGAGGCGGCGGAGGCGGCGGTGGCTGCGTTGGCGCGGGCTGCTCGTCGCGGCGCCCCCCGTGCGGAGGAGCGGGGGCGTGGACGGGTGGACGGAGAGCGGGTGGCGGAAGCGGAAGCGGTGAGCGGTTGGTATGTGTTCAGCAGGAGAATCCCCCCCACTCAAACCAGGTTTACAGCAGCATCCTGTGGTGGTGGTCGCCGTGCTGGACGTGTGCCCTCCTTTCCTTCCTTTGGGCGTGCGGTCTGTCACAGGGGATGTCGACTGTACCGCTGCTGTGTTTTGTGTCGTACACAGGGCGCCGTGCGAGATCAGAACCGGGGCCGCGGCCGCGACAGACGGGACGGTCGATCGCCGGGGATGCGGGAGGCGCGGGTGGGTTCGGAGGAGCTGGGGTGGCAGCCGACGGAGCGGCGGCAGTCGCAGCCGCGACAGCGGCGGCGCGCCGGCGGTGCGTCAGGATGGTCCGCTGGGTCGTCGTCTGTTGTACCAACATCTGCCGGCACATCCATCGCCGCCTCCGCCTCCGCAGCTGGCAGCGGCACCGCCGCCGCCACCGCGTCAGCCTTGCGCAGCGGCGGGGCAGAAGCTTCGAGACGGTCACCGTCGGCAGCGATGCCGCCGCCGACGGCACCACCACCACCACAATCGCGGCCGCTGATATGGTGGCCCTCCTCCACCTTGCTGCGCTGCTTCCCCTCTGAATCGTCGGATCTGCCCGAGGACCTAGAAGCCCACACCACCGACCGCAGTGTGTGGCGAAGAAGCCGCTTGGGCGGTTGGGGTGACGAGGGCGACGACGGCAGCAGCAACAGCAGCAGCGGCTCCGAGTGGGGTCTGGCCTTTCAGGAATAGCTCCGTGTGATACATAGCTCCGTGAGAAGCCCCGGGGACCATCCGACGGGGTGCCGGTTGGCGCTTGGGTGTACATGGCGGGTGGGTGCACATGGACGATGGACGGAGGTGGTCAGCGGCGGCCATGCAAGCTACGCGCACCGTTGGCGGAAGTGCGTTACTTCCATAGGTTGGTTGGTTGGCTGGTTCTTACGCGAAGCCAAGGACGCATCGGGTCTTCAGCCTTGCTCTGTCTGGCCATCCGACTTGGGGGGAAGGATCCGGTGCGGTGTGGTGCGGTACAGTTGCGCTGTGAGGTTGCAGTACACAGTACGACGACATGAGGGTTGTCGTGATGAGGGCCTCCCGCGACGCCCGGGTAGCTGTGCGGCCTGTCTGTCTGTCTGTCTGCCGGATGCGCAGACGGGGGAGGTCCCACGGGGTGCGGTCCCGCCGAGAGCCGCAGAATATGGAGGGGTCTGGTGCCCTGCCTGCCTGCCATTCAGGCCATCCAAGCCCTACACGTTGCATCGCATCGCTGGACCAAGGGCAGTCCCGAGACAGTCCCGCCCTGGCTCCACACTGGAAGGGAGGCCAGCGACACGGGCACTCAAGTACCCATCCCTTCCGTAGCCGTGCGGTCATCCACAGCGGGGCCCCACGGGGTTGTCATCCACAGCCGCAGCCGCAGCCCCGCTCACCAACCCCTCACTGCACATTTGCACTAGAGAGCCAGAGGCTGAAATGAAACGTCCATTCTGAATGTCCTGATGCAGCTGAGTTGACTCGGTGGGACAGCTCCATGCAACTCCGACGCCCGACCCCATCCCACCCCAGACCCCATCGGGGCAGCGCTGCCGCGCAGCGGGCCCGCAGCGTAGGCCGCCCACCGCCGCCCAGCATACTCACCGCCCGCTCGCTTGACGGAGGAGGTGAGCCGCTCCCCCCTTGTCGTCGGAGCGACGTTCCGAGCTCCCGGCGGTTCGAGAGCTCAAAACAGACATCCATTCATCCAGGGATGAATGGATGAATAAATCCACCAAGCTTGACGGGACGCGGACCGACCCAAACCCTGAGGTCCCGCCGGTCTGGGCAGCTCCCGCAGCTCCCGCCCGTTGCCCTCCCCCCCTCCCCTTCCCGCGCACACGCACACGCCCGTTACAGGCCCCCCCGCCCCCCCCGGCAGCGGCACCACACCTCCTGCACACGCGCACACATACACAAACTCATCTACCCGACACCCGTACGGCACTGCACTGCGCTGGACGTGACAGGTTCGGGCAAGCACCCGACCACCGACACCTCAATCCGTCACGGGTGCCGCCCCTGCTGTTCCGGGTACTAAGCCAACGCAATCTCCGCCGCTCTGAGGCCGCGGCCGCGCCCTGGGCTTCCCACACATGCCGTGTAACCCAACGGCGAGCCGGTAGGCACAATAACATGGCACCGTGCAACCAAGTCGGGTCCAATCTACTTGCTAATATACCGATGGCAGAGCGGCCGCGGCCGCGGCAACCCATCCATCCACCAACCCATCCACCCACCAACGCACCCACCCGCCCGCACGCATATCAGTCAGATAGCGAGCGCCACCTCACGTGACTCCATTCTCCCCTGTCCTCCCCTTTCCCTGCCCTGCGCACCCGTTGCCCCCCACCCCGGGTAGAACTACGCGGCTTAGCGCAGCCGGCAGTCGTCCGAGGAGCGCCACCTGCGACCGCCTCACGTCCAACAACACCGTTTGTCTTCATGCCCGACATTCATTGTTTCCGTCATCTTCGGCCTTACTTCGCCCTTGCAGGTCATCTTCGGCTTCACTTCGCCCCCCGCCCCCGTGGTCCCGCAGGTCCCGGGAACAGCGCTGCCGTACCAACGACACATCCGGCCCCGGGTACTGCTGCTGCTGCTGCTGCTGCTGCAGGTGCTCACCCGCCCGCCGCGCGGTCTGAAGACGAGCACGCTGCCACCGCCGCCACCGCCTCGCGCCGCCGTTGCCCGCCTGTCGCGTGCAGCGCTGCCGCTGCCCCCAACAGCGGCGAGCCGCCCTCCCCAGGTTCCCCGTCCCACCTACCCCTCCCCAGCTCAGCAGCAGAGCGCTACGCAGCATCAGAAGGAGCTGTAGCCGCCCGTGTCCGCCGGTGTCCGCGACACGAAGAACAAGAGGCCGCTCCCCAGGATGAACGTCACCTGGAAGATACCCGCCTGCGTCCGGCAGCGGGGGGCAGCGGGGCGCGGGGACGGGCGGGCGCGCACGGAATCTGAGAGTTGAGAGGCAGCGTGCACAGTGCACGGGTGGCGCACGGCCGCAGGTGTGGGGCTTCGAAGCGGATGGGAGGTGCGGCAGCGGGCCCCAGTAACCGTCCGCCATCTTCCCTCACGGGTGCCTTGACCTCACGTCCTCACCGCTGAACTCTATTGCCCTATTGCCCACCCGGGGCAACTCGGCCGCACGTGTTGGTTCCCGGACGGGGTCGCGGCAGTCGGCGGCAGATGCCGGCAGCGTGCCACGGCACAGCCCACTGCTTCCCGCCCCTTTGTGGATGTGGACGTGGATGTGGATGTGCGCAGCCATGTGCATGTGGATGTGCGTGCTTCGCCACAGCTGGCCACCGCTGCGATGAGAGAGAACCCCCCACGGGCATCCCCCCCCCCCCGGTGTCACATCGTCGTCCGCTCTCTCACCGCCCCGGGCCATTTATCCGCTGCGGAGTAATCTGGATTCCTCGCTGCGGGCGGGTGAGAGCAGGGCGGGAGCGCGGCGGGCGGAGGAAGGGAGGGAGGGCCACAGGGTCAGACGCCCCACTGCATCTCCTGAAAGCGTGCCTCGCCAGCGCCGAGCCGCCGATGCGGGGCTACTTCCTCTTGTCGCTTTCGACGAAGCCGCCAGCCCCCAACCTGCCCGCTTGCTGTCCCACCGAACGACCCTTGGGTCCATCGCCACAGACTCAACACATCTCTTTTCGGGGTCCGCCACAACAACCATTTATACGGGTCCACAATAAATCAGACAGATTAAGACAGGTTCATACTGAAAACATACGGGATGCCGCCACAACTAACGAGAACGCTCCGAGCGGATGTCGATGACCCCTGCGAGATGATCTCCGGTAGGTTGCACCCGCTGACAAGGCAGGTGCGGACCGAGGGTGCCGTACCGTACGAATGAACGGGCCCCCCGGCCCCCGCCCTGCCGTGTCAAACCCGCCACCCTCCTTCCCCGCCCTCCCCACACACGGTGTCTCACCGTAGTGCGCCAGCATCACCCACACGGCGGCCACGATTGACGCGAAGGACACGATGTACGACAGGAAGAGCCACAGTCGCGACCTGGTGGGCGGCGGGAGGGGCAGGCGGCCAGAGGTTCAGAGGGTCACAGCCATGTTGGCGTGTGTGTATGCTCGTGCACAAAACTATAAAACACCGTATATGCATGTTATATGTGTTTGTCGGTGGTACGGCAGGAGTGCGCGTCCGTCTGTATGTACTCCTGGCTGTGTGTTTGGCTCCCCGGCCGTCTGGGCCGCCAGGCCACCTCGGCCAAGGGTGCCGTACGTGCCGTACGACGGGGGGAGCCCTCTCCCAAGGGCCGGGAAAAAAAGGCCGGAGGCAGTGGGTGCAGTGCTGCACGAGGGGCACGAGGGGACGGAGACATCTTCCTCGGCTTCAATGCCACGGGGTTCAGGGCGCGGAGTGTACGACTCGGGTGGGACAGCTGCTGTGATGACCGTATGCGCCGCAGGTGTGCATCCGGGTGCACCTGTGCGTGCTCCGTGATACGGCACAAACCTGCAGTATGTCGCATCATCGAAGGGGTCGTACTCAACCATGTCGTCCCGCCGTATGCAGTTGATCATTATCAGCGCCAATGTCGCGATGATGCCGGGCAGGTACTGCAGTTGACGGATGTCGTTCAGAAAAGGAAAGAGAGGGCTGCCAGGTCAAGGTTCGCGCGGGTTTTGAACCACACGGCGGGTTACGGGCGCAGACGGCCATTTCGCGGTGCACCACTAGGGACCTTCACACAGCGCAAGGTTGTAACGGTTGACAAGTTCGTTAGGTCTCTGGCTCTTGGGGTAGCACCTTACGTCTGTGGCCCCAATACCATGTCAAGCCCTGAATCCTCTGCCTGTACGGCGAACTGGGCAAGGAAATACTCACGCAACCCATTGACGCCAGAAAAAATGCAGCATTAACCCCACGTATTCTCTATGGTGCCCCAGATGACTGGTGAGCCCAGCCAGGTCAACCTGGGCGTTCAACGAAACGGCGATGACAACTACCGCGGGGCTTTCGCAAAGCCGCGCACAGCTCACCTGGTCAAAAGGAACCTTGTGACTGCTGATGCATACCGCGTCGACCCAGAACCACCAGCCAGCTCCGAACAGGGCCCCCGAGGCAATCGGTCCCCACAGACGACCCCGATCCTCCCACCATTGAATAACGGCCGGAGATATGACGTAGTCAGCTCTAAAGTTGCACATTTGTGTGACCTTTGTGTCGAGGCACCTGCAGCTTGGGTAAGGTAGCAAACCGGAGACGTCGGTGTGTGTGGATCCTATCAAGGTAAATTCAATGAGTTTGCGTTATGATATATAATTGGGGCAAAACACCAAGTGTCCTTTACAGAAACGTCGTTGGTATGGGAGTTGATGACCCGCGAACGGCATTTGTCAGCATCGCATTTATGCGGACGGACCCCTTACCACTTTGAAACGCTCCAACAAACGCCACCTCGCTATATTACCCTGCTGTTACAGACTTATAATTTACTTGCATGTGCTTGAGTCACGCGAACCTGCGCTGTGTGTGGAAATTTACCGTGGACAAGAAATTGTTGAACAGTTTCGCCACTAAAAGTATTGCGATGCTTCCTGCTGGAGCGCAAACATTCCTTCCATGGAGTCGTGCTCCGCTTGTTCCGGCGGCGACCTCACAAACCGCTGCCAGCCGGCCGTGCGCGGCGGCTGCGGGACTCCATCTCAGACCGGCACAATCTCAGGCTCTCAGCTCAGACTACCTAGGTTCGGTCCTCCCCCAAGGCCGAGCGCTCGCGACCAACCACACCTCCTTCAGCCCCAGCCTTAGGTCTCCGCAACCCCACGCCACATGTTTAACAAGAGTCACTTGCCACGCGGCATACTCCGGCAGCGCAAGGATTAACGCACATCCCGGTACGGACGGGGTACGAGCACCGGCAACAGCAGCAGCATCCGCCGCAGCATCCCCCCCGGCCGCCCCTCCTGACCGCACCCGCCGCACCCAGCACCCCAGCCACGACGATGCCGGCAAGGCCGCCCCCTTCGGACGCGCCGCATCTGGCCGCAGCGACCGCAACAGCGGCCGCCGCAGCTCCAGGGGGGAGCCCGAAGACGCCGACGATCTGGAGGGTCACGGCCCCGGACCCCGGTCTGCGGCGGCATACGGCACCTCTGGCCGCCGTCGTACATACCACGACCGCTTCGAAGGCCGACCAACAGCCCCGGAAGCAGGACCAGGCCCAGGGCCAGGACCAGGGCCAGGGCCACAGCAACGCCGCCGTGCACCGGACGAGCAGGCCCCTGGGCCGTCGCAACCGCAGCAGCAGCGGCGGCGACCTTCCCAGCACCCGCTAGAAGGGGGCGGTCGGGCGGTCCACAGCGCCGTCACTGGCACCACCCCCCGGCAAACCGCTCGGACGGGCGCGACTGCGGCGGCGGCGGCGGCGGCGACTGCCGCCACCGCCACCGCGGTTGTTGCTGGTGAAACCGCCTCCAGGCGGCAGCCAGCCTCATCACCACCACCACCGCCGCCGCCGCTACAGCAGCCGGCGGCATCTGGGACATCAAATGCGGAGCAGACGTTGCAGCAGCAGCAGCAGTCGGATCCGGCTCAGCTGGTGGTGCTGCCGGAGGGCGTGTACCCCACCTTCGTGCCCCGCAACCCGGGCATCCAGGACGGGCAGTGGAACTCCCGGGATGAGGGCATGGTGGCGGTGGCGCTGCGGGACGCGGCGGAGGTGGTGGCGCCGGCGAAGAAGACCGAGCCAGGTGCGGGGGCGAACCCGAAGGACTCACGTACCCTGAAACCATCACCCCGCGGGGGCTGATGGGTGCCGTACACTGAGGTGGACATCGTGATGCCACGTCAGCAGGTCACCAGCATGGGGGGACCGGGAGGGAACCCTGGGGGCCCGCCCCCCGGGGGGTTCTCGGGCACACGACCCCGGGCGGGATTTGGACTGCGGGCGCAGACGGTGTCCTCCTCCGCATCGCCCAAGGGGGCATCGACGCGACAGTGAAGGATGTGTGTAAAAGACAACTGAGGATGTGTGTGTGTGTGTGCGGGGAAGGGAAGGCGTTCGCGCAGTCAAAAGGCCAGCCAACGACACGAGTGGCTTTCCGAAGTAGTGCCAAAATGCATCCGCTGGGCCGACTGGTCCGGTATTGTACTCCCGCATCCCGCATGCGGGTGTCCCCCCATGCGCACACGCCCCGTACATGTGAACGGGGTGGGTCACAGCTGAAGGACATGTACGGCTGTACGGCTGTACGGCTGAACCCCTTCTGCCGAGCAGGGGTGGTGATTCTGCGCAGCGATCCCGCGGAACTGGAGGCGCTCGCGGAGCGGTACGGTCAGCCCAAGTTCCGCGCCAAGCAGCTGCTGGAGGGGGTGCTCAAAGGCGCGCACAGCGTGGAGGAGATAAGCACGGTACGGCATTTAGTCGTACATTTGTTCAGGAGGGCGTACTGAAGCTCGAGACGTGGCAGCTGGTTCCCCTATCGGGTGGTGCCCAGAGGAACCGTTACCGGCTCCGCGAGTGTGTTGATCGGTGGGCAGGGCAGGCTTGCGTGCTATGCGTGCTGTGCATGCTCGTGACCACCTGCCGGTGTGCGTGGCAAGCCTGCTGGCCTTCGACGCCTCGCATCATGTGCTCTATAATCTCCGAGACTCGTCCACCACTCTGTCAAGTCATAGTCTGCATGGCGCCTTTTCCCCTTACGATCAGTCACAGCCAGTTGCTATAATGTACGGCTTCCGCCGGGCCGATTGGTCGTGTTCATCCGGCTCAGGAGGGAGGGGGAGTTAACCAAGTACGGCATTCGGAAACCTTTTTTAAAATCTTCCAATCAACCGACCCGTGGGACACCGTACGCAGATCTCCAAGGACTGGCGTTCCCGCCTGCTGGCGGATGGGGTGCGGACCGGCCGTTCGCTGCTCCACCACTCCGTGGGCGGGGAGGACGGCACCCGTAAATTCCTGCTGCAGGCAAGTACGGCGCTGGGGGTGTACGACAACTGGGTTACGGTATGGGGTTCGTACGATATATCCGTGCCGCGCCAGCCAGCACCAGCGGCTGCAGGCGGGCCGGGCCCCGCCACGTCATCATGTCATGATGTCATACTGTCAAGCTCCGGCCGTGACCCCGCCCCCGGCCGCCCCTGCCGCCGCGGCTGGCAGCCGGTTAGTGTTTAGCGAGAGGCCCTCCGTGTTGTATCCCCTCCCTGATCTACCGTATTGTGCTTTTGCCTATTGACCATCTCGGCATCGTGCACCATCGACGGATACGCTAGTCCCCCCGATGCAGGAGCTCCCGGTCCGCCCCACCGGCCACCGCACCGCGGAGTCATCGCCCACTGACGAGCCCGTGTAACATTTGCCCCCCACCCCCGACACCCGCCCGCCTGCCGTACAGCTGCACGACGGTCGGATCGTGGAGACGGTTGGCATCCCCACGCCGGACCGCCTCACCGTGTGTGTTTCGTCGCAGGTACGGTAGCCAGGGGCGGGGGCTTCCGTACGCGCGCGTGGGCGGGATTGGCGAGGAAGCGGCCCACGGGTCACGGGTCGGACCGCGGGTTCTCACGCGCGTGTGGGCGGTCTCCGGAGCGCTGGTGGGCAGCTGTCCGAAAATAGGCGTCACAAGCCGGTGTGCGTGATACCGCCTGGTTAGAGAGACCGAGAGACACCATGGCCACAAATCCACCCACTCGCGCCCGCCAAACCCCCAACCGTCTCGAGTCGCCCTCCCATCGCTCACTCTATTCACTTGTGATCCCGTTGACACGACCCCGACCCCGACCCCGACCCCGGCCCCGATGGGCGCAGGTGGGCTGTCCCATGCGGTGCACCTTCTGTGCCACGGGCAAGGGCGGCTTCGCCCGCAACCTGGCGCCCCACGAGATCTTGGACCAGGTGCTCACAGTGCAGGAGCAGTTCGGGCGGCGGGTCACAAACGTCGGTGAGTGGGGCGGTTGCGGCGGCGGTGGCAATGGTGGTGGTGGTGGGGGGGGGGGCACCGCAGGGCCTGCCCGCTGCGGGGGGTATGGGTGGAGGGCGCGTGTCCGGAAAAGCGGGGAACCGGGGCGCGTGTGTACAGGGGGGCGGGGGCGGGGGATGGCGGCGGCGCGCGCACGGGAGAGGTGGAGGGGCGGGGCGGTGACGGGATGCGGACTACGGCATGCGGTGACGGGATGCGGTGTATTGCCCAGCGGTGGCCTTGCCAGAGGTACAGCCAGGCAGCCAGCCCTGCGCCCTCCTCCTGCCTGGCCACGCCTCCAGGGTCTGTGTCTACCAGCATCCCCAGCGCTCACCCCTCTGGCAGCAGCGCAGCTTTATTGTGCTGGGTATGTACCAAACTCCTACCCCACCCCGCCCTCCGCCCCCTCCGCGCTTCGCCCCGCAGTGTTCATGGGCATGGGGGAGCCGCTGCTCAACCTGCCTGCCGTACTCCGCGCCTACCAGGGCCTGAACCAGCTGGTGGGCATAGGCGGGGCCTTCATCACCATCTCCACTGTCGGTGAGTCCCATGGGTCCCGACCCGTGGGCCCCGACCCTTGGGTCCCGAGCTCCCGACCCTTGGGTCCCGACCCGTGCGATGGGCGCGTGGGACGGACCCGTGGGTCTTGACGCGTACTTCCAACCCGTGGGTCTTGACGCGTGGGCCTTCACATTCCCGCTCCCGCCCTCCCTTCGCCCTCCGCCTCTCACCGTGCCGGTGGTCCCCAGGTGTCCCCAACGCCATCCCCCGCCTGGCGGCCGAGTCCGTCAAGGCCACGCTGGCTGTGTCCCTCCACGCGCCCAACCAGGCCTTGCGGGAGGCGATCATCCCCTCCGCCAAGGCCTTCCCCCTGGAGGCACTCATGGAGGACTGCGCCCAGTTCTACCGGTGGGGCTGTAGGGCGGGGGGGGGGGAGATCGTGGGGGCCTCTGGTCTGGGGGCTGCAGGGCGGGAGTGGGGGAAGGGACCGGGCCCCAGTGGGGAGGGCCTCCTGCTGGGAGGGGACGTGCAGGGGGCGTGGGGATTGAAATGAGGCACCAACCCGACCCCTCCAGCTCCAATCTGCACCACTCGGTCAAGCCCTGAAGATTTCTAAAACCGCTAAACCCGAAATCCATGGACTCTCACACCCCACGTGATCTATGCCTCCGCCTCTTCTCCCCGCGCCCGCCGCTCCCACGCTGGGCGTGTGTGCGTGCGTGTGTGTGCGTGTGTTTAGAATTGCAACCCGCCCGTGTGTGTGTATGTGTCCCAAGGGTCACCGGCCGGCGCGTCACGTTCGAGTACACCCTCCTCTCCGGCGTGAACGACGAGCTGGCGCACGCCCAGGAGCTCGCGGCGCTGCTGCGGCGGTACGACATGTACGGCAGCCACGTCAACATCATCCCCTGGAACCCGGTCGACGACTCGGAGTTCGTGCGGCCCTCGCGCAACCGGGTGTACGCGTTTAAGCGCGCGGTGGAGGCGGCGGGGCTGGTGTGCACGGTGCGGGAGACGCGCGGGCTGGAGGCGGCGGCGGCGTGCGGTCAGCTCCGGAACCGCTTCCAGAAGCAGCCGCTGCCCGAGTACCAACAGCCGCTGTGAGGAGGCGGGGGGTGGGGTGTCAGGAGTGCAGGGCTTTCTCCTTGCGGGGCTGGGCTGGGCCTGTGGGCGGTTAGCGGTTGTGGAAGTTAGCGGTTGCGGCGGTTAGCGGTTGTGGCGGCTGCGGATGTGAGGAGGGTTCTGAATGTAGAGCATGATGCGCATCACGTCTTGAGGGCCAGGGGGCAGCGGCACTCGCCTCCCCGACTCGGCGCACGGGGCCCCCTCGAGGTGGGCTGAGACCTGAGAGGCTGCTAGAACTCCCGGAGGCTCCTGCTGCGGCTGCTGGCTAGGGTACGGTACGGAACGGGAGGACGGTACCCAGGCAGCTGCGGGGTCGGGGCGCCCGATCCCCCTCTTATCTCGTCAATATTGACAGCGCCCCGCCCGCCTCCATGGATCCATGCGGTCAGTGCTTTCCTCGAGTCGGCTCTGTGTGAGGGGCCGACGAGGGAGGAGCCCGGCAGCCCCGTGTAATAAACCCAAGGAGGGGCTGATCCGGGTGATTGGCAGTCGTTGTACACAATGATGACCCACTGGGTCACCCGGGTGAGGTGGGGTGAGCGTCGTGGCAGCGCCCTGCCTCAGCCCGCTCCATCCCCACATACATACATACATACATACATACATACATACATACATACATACATACATACATACATACATACATACATACATACATACATACATACATACATACATACATACATACATACATACATACATACATACATACATACATACATACATACATACATACATACATACATACATACATACATACATACATACATACATACATACATACATACATACATACATACATACATACATACATACATACATACATACATACATACATACATACATACATACATACATACATACATACCGGTCATACATACATACCGGTCAAACCCACATCGACCAGGGACCGGAGTGGCAGGAGTGGGTGCGCACACACCTAGACCCATCAGCAGCCTCAATCTTGCAGCTACAGGACAGGACCGCCGCCCTTGCAGCCCTCAACACCCTCTGCAGCGACATCAGCCCGGACTGGCTTGACGCGGCCCGGGCAGTGGAGGCCCGGCAGCAGCAGCCGCAGCAGGCGCCCACAACACCACCCTCACCGCCGCCAGCGCCGCCCCCACCAGAATGCGCGCAGGTGATGGCGATGATCGTGTCGCGACTGGGGTGGCGGATCCCCGGGGCAACGGAGCCCGTGCCGCTCCGCCGCCTGACCGTCAGCCAGGCGACACAGCTGCAAGGGGCCACCGCCTGTGAACGACGCCTGCAACTACTAGGCGAGTTTGTACGGGAAGCCCTGGGCCTGCCCGACGGAACAGCCCCGCCAGCCGGAGAGGTCAGCCGCTTCCGAGTGGCGTTGGCGCGCCTGTGGTCGGAGGTACGCTGGGAAAACGAGAACAAGGAGACCCTGTGGCGGATGGCAGTGGACGGCCTGCCTCTGCCCAGCAACACGCATTTGGCCAGGATGGCCCCCGAGCCGTGCGGCTGCGGAAGCTACGGGGGCGCCGCCGGCCGGCCGTGCTCCCCCGCCTACACCATTTCTGGGAGTGCCCCGTCGCCCAGGCCGTGCGGGAACAGATTGACCGGCACCTGTCACCCGAGCCAGCAACGGCAGTCAGCAGCAGGATGACACGGCGACACCTCTGGCTGGCGCAGGCGCCAACCGGATGTGAACAGCCTGCCTGGGACGTGATCACCCTGGCAGCGCTCTCCGCCATGGACGCCGGCAGATGCTGCCTCCGGGCAGCCCAGCGTCGCGCGGCGCGGGTAACAACAGCCGCAACATCGGGGCGTCAGGCACCAACACAGCAACAACAACCAGCGCAGCGTCAGCAGGCCCCCCGCCAGCGGCACATCACCGATTTCTTCGCCCGGGCCGAAGGCACCCCCCAACAGGAGGGCCCCGCACTCACCGCACCCATCGACAACGCTCCGTCACAGGAGGGCAGAATGAGCGAGGTGGACGCGATGGCAACGGCGGCAGTGGCGGCGGCGGCCGGAACGGCAGCGATTGCAGCGTCGCCCCTGGACCGTGCTCGTGCTCGGGCGGTGGTGGACTTTTGGGCGCGTCTGCGATCGTTCGCAGCGCTGGGTGTCCCCCGCCGTGGCTGGGACCGGGTAGGACCACAGCACCCCATCCTGGCCGTGGCTGGGGAGCAAGTACGGTGCGCAGCACCAGTAGAGATCACGGCCTAAGAGCACGCCGTGGGGTTAGGGAGGGGGCTCAATCGGGGGGGCGGGGAAAGGGTGGGGGGCCTGCGAGCGAGCGAGCGGGTGGGAGGGTTCTAAGGGCGTGAGCTGGGGGAAGAGGGCGATCTGCGGAGCGTCCAGGGAGGGGCGGGGAAGCAGGCAGCGCTGGGCGAGGTTTTTGAGTGGCTTTTCGTTCGTGGTCGTGTTGCTTTCCCGGAGAGGGGCTTCCTATGGGGCGGGGGCCTCCGGTACGTGTGTGTTTGGCGGTGGTACAGTAGGAGCGCTCGCCCTGGGCTGAGCGAGGGTACGCAGGCGCGGGAGGGGGAGGACGCGAGGGGTGCGTGGGGAGGTTCTCGGGGAGAGAGGAGGAGGCTGAGTTTCGTTGAGCTCGCGGGGCGCGTCTCTCTTGGTAGCGGTGCAGCGGAGGGGCCTTGCTTGTGTGTCTGGGGAAGGGGTTCTCAGCCTGGGGGCCGTGCCTTAGGTGGCTATCTAGGGGGCGCCGTGCTGGCTTGTCATCCCTCCCGCGGTGCTTTGGTTGGGGCACTCGTTTCCTGGTGCGCGAGGAACAGCCTCTGCAGCAGACTCCAGGAGAGCTCCGTAGACAGCTTCGGACCAGCTACCGTGCGTCTGCTTCGCCCCCGTACCCCTTGTGCCGTGTGAGTAGTACGTAGCGGCCAGCGCCTGCCCCCGCCCAGGTGGGGGGTGAGTGAGGCTTCTTGTAGCGTGCAGCCGTCGATACCTTTTAGCAGGTCAGCCTGGTTAGTGTTGCGTGTGTCAGCAGCCCGTCCTGAGCTTGCTTGCCTGCGTTCTCTGGTCCTGTTCTGGTTGCTTGCGAGTTAGCTGTGAGGGTCCCCGTGGGTGAGGTGGTTCTTCCCAGGTTTGCCCGTGGGTTTACTCCCCGCTTCGTGCGCCTTCGTCGAGTCTTAGCCCCGTGTGTGCGTGGCCTGTTCCGAGGGACCCCTGAGGCCCCATCGAGTGCGCCGGGTTTTTGGTTGGCTGGGTGGGTGTGCGGGAACTTGAGAGCAGGTCGACCCCGTTTTTTGGTCTCCTTGCCGAGTGCGGAGCAGCAGCCTGCAGTCGAGTTTGCTGCTCCGGTTTGTTGCTTTTCCCAGTGCAGCGGTCGAGTAAGTCCGGCCGGGGCTCACCATGAGCCAGCTGGCGGCGGGCGTGTGAGTGCGCGTGCGTGGAGGAGTGTGAGTCTGGCGTGCGAGTGCGCGCGTGTGAGTGCTTGGCCGGCCTGCTTGCTTGGAGGGGAGCCCCGCCGGGCTCGAGCCAGGGTGTGAGGCGCGCGGCGGACATACGGACAGACAGACGGACAGACAAATCCGCGCGCCCCGCCCTGCGCTGTGGTTCGGCCCGGCAAGGGGCCCCTGGCACTCGTCCGTACGACATGTGTACGGCGAGCCGCCCACAGTGTAACACCCCCATTCATACATACATACATACATACATACATACATACATACATCCGCGGCTCCGTTTCCTTTCACTCATACACACACACAGGCGCATATACACGGGACGGCCGCCTAGTGTCACAGACCGCAACCGAAACCTGCCCGGGCGCGCGCCCGCAGCACCACCCAAGCAACCCCTGCAACCCGGGGCCCTGAATGCCGCGTGTTGCCCCTGCCGCGCTCCCGCCCCCGCTTACCTGCCTACACCGCCCCTCCCCTCCCCCCGCGCTGCAAGCTGCACACACGCGTGCCTGTACCCACCCTTAACGCAGCCCAAATCGACGGCCGGCGACCAGAAAGCAAACCGCCTGCGTCGTCTATCGCTCCTGTTCCTTATTCCGAGCTAGCTTCCTGACCGCCGGTAATCGACCCAGCGCAGGCGGCGAGGGGTCCGGGGCTGCCGGGCCCACCAGCAGGCCGCCTCCCGCAATGCCTTCCGCATCCCCCCGGGCCCCCCCGCCTCTCCCACACAAGGGCGAGCCCTCACCACCTCCCTGGCCGCTTCGTGGTGGCCTCTTCGAAACCCTCCCCCGCTCCCGCTCCCCCCGCTCCCCACATTCCGGCCCCCCTGGAGCGCCGCCCCAGTGACGCGGTGGGGCAGGGATACAGGAGGTTTACAGCAAGAAAGCGGGAATGAGGCCCGGGCCGCTCCACATCCCGCCCTCCTTGTCTCCCAACCCAACTACGGTTCATGTACATCTTCATCCTGCAAGACAGGGGGGGCCACACGCGACCCACGTGCGTTTGGACGTGTGTGTTTCGGTTGGGGGCGCGACACGCCCGCCCCGTCCCCAACACGGCGCGTGTTCTCTCCGTACCACCGCCCAAACCCCCAGCATCAGGGGCCCACCACCACCAACGACTGTACGGCACACACACCGGCCCTCGCAATTCGCCAGTGCCTCAACTTGCGAAAGGGATTTTTCCTCCACGACTTGCGTTCTTCGAAGTTGCGAATCCAGTGACCTCCGGGCACACCGACACGCTCGCAGGTATATGAACCCTGCCGTATCCACCAGCCCGAGGGAGGGCCCGCCGCGCCCCTGTTCTGCGGCCCTGTGGGTCCTGCACACCGGGGCACGTCCTGGCGTACACACTCCTCCCGTACACACACGGTCGGGCGGAGGCGAAGGTGCCGACGCCACCACCAACGCCATCACCACCGCTGACCAGTATAATCAGCGCATCAGGTACGACCCGTACAGCAGCGGCCCGGCCGGCGGACGCAGCCGAACACCCAAGGATGTCCAAAAGCTCAAACACCCTCGAAGTTTACGCAGCTCGAGAGCTCTAGCACACAAATGTGCACAACACACACATGGGTGGGCTTCTTGTTAAAAACACACACACGGCCCAGTTCTCTTACAGGGTACATACGCGTACACCGAGAGGGTTGACCAAGTATCAAGGGCGTCTCGCATCGCTCTCAACGTCCTCTCTCACAACTGGCGATCGACGATCCCGGGGGGGCCGCCCCACTGTAAGTAACGTGCCAGTCCAATCGACTCATTATAGCATCACACCACACCACACCACACCGGGCTGATCACCAGCGCCGCCATTAATCCCTGCCGCGGTAGTCGGCCTCGTCATGCACCGCCCGCGCATCGCTATCGCCCCTGGAATCTCACCATCCAGGACTCCCACCGCCCCCCCCCCCCGGTGGCGGATGATCCCCCCCTCCAGCGGATGCGTCAAGAGTCCGGTGGGGCCCTGCGGGAGCACCCGGCGTTCTCCCACATGCAAAATGGCGGGGTAAACCATGAAATTGGAAATTTTGAAATTCGAAATCTGTGCGCTGCATGGACGGCGCGCCCAACATCATATCGCATGTACGGTCAGCGGCAACGCCGGCCCAGCAAGCCCCGCCCGGGTCACCACGCCCCTCAAACCGCTCTTCTCTCTTTCTCTTTCTCACATATAGCACACATAGCTTTTTCCGGCACACATAGCTTCCGGCACATTGAGGAGGAGGTCAAGAGAGCCGCCCGCCCGACCCCAGCTCCCCCGGGACAGCTCCCCCGCTGAGACGTCGCGACATCAGCAGGTCGGGCAGGCTCCGTCCTGCGCACGCTGCCGCCGCCCCGAAACCGAACCCGCGGCAGCCCACCGGGTTCCGGCTCGGCCCCGGCCAGCCCCTACCCCCAGCCCGGCCCCTCAACACCAACACAAAGCCGCGGGGCAAGCAAGCCCCCTCGCCTGGTCACCACCCACCAGTCACATGGGATGCCCTCCCTGCCGCACCGTCCAAGATAGGTCGGCCTACCTTCCCCACCTGCGAGGGAACGGAACCCCACGTATGGGTTTCACCCGGGAGACCACCCCAGGCGGCAGGCGGGGGGGGAGTGTTGATGGGTTCGTGGCTCGTGGCCCGCACACCCATCCGTACAGACACCGATGGTGGACACCTGGCGTGGAAGGCTGCACGGCTGGGCGGTGTGATGTTGATGAGGGATCCCAGCAAGAAGCATTGTGTACCAGCACCGTTGTATACCGCACAACACTACCGTACGTGTTGTCGTACGGTACCGTACTACTGACGTGTCTACGAGCAAATACACCCCGCACCGCGGGACCCCCACCAACGTCGATGCCACATTCGCCTCCGCCGGCGATAACAACTACAAACAGCTCCTCCGCTCTTTGTCGTACACACACACACACTCAGTTATCTTTTACAGACGTTACTGCGGTTGTGTGGCAGACGGGCCATTCACCGGGCTTAGCGATGCCCCTTTGCACGACACGCACTTCCGAAGCCTTGCCTGCAAACGAGCACGCGCGGAACCGACTCGTGAGGTAATCCATTTCACACAGGTTTCATCAGTCGTACCACATCATCACACCCCGCACACTCGCACACACCTCGTGACCCGTTGAGAGACCGTAAGCTCTCCATGGAGTACGACACTCCATGTACCTTCCTGACCATTAGCAGCCAACCCCCAAGGCCAGCCTTCGCCCCTGAGGTCGGCGATGGACCCCTCCTCAGTTCCTCCCTCCGGGCCCGCTACCTGTCTGGACCTTCTACCTCGACTTTGCGTTACCACCCGCGCTGCTACTGCTACTGCCGCTACTGGTGCTGGTGCTGCTGGCGTGATGAACGACCTCGGCACTGTGACCGTTGCCGTCGCCGTTCCGCAACCCAAGTCCGTTGCCGACGACAGCGTTACTGCCGGCGCCGTGGCCGCTGTGGCTGCTGCCGTGCCCGTTGGTGAGCGTGTGCTCCAGGGAGGTATGGCCGGGCGCGGGGGCCGCCGCCGCCGCCGTCGCCGCCGCCTTGGACGGCCCCGCCTCGTCCGCGTCCGTGTCCACGTCAGAGCCCGCCTCCGCCTCCTCAATGGCCGTCTTGGCCAGCTTGCCCACGTAGGCGATGGCCAGCAGGGTGACTCCCAGGCCCAACCCGACCTGCGTGTGGGGCGGCGGGGTAACCGTGTGGGAAATTGGTAGACATATCTATTTGGGGCGGCGGGAGGGGGTGCGCGCAAGTGTGCAAGGATCAGGAAGGCGGCGGTGCATGCACCCACCAATATATTCTTCAAGATGTGCTGCTGCTGGTCCTGCTGGGAGCGGTGGTGGTGGTGGTGGTGCTACCTCTTCCCCGTTTGTCGCCAACTGGCCATGATCCCCGATGACGTCATACCGGTCAGCTGCAGCTTCCTTTCATGAACCAGGCGGATGTCAGCACAACGAAGCCCTTTCCTCCTTTTTGATGATCCGTTTCTTCTGATGATCAGTTTCGGACCTTACCACCCCACTCGCCCAAACCGCGTCTGAGACAGCCCGCGACGAGGTGGTGCCCCAGCCCCGCCAGCCCAGCTTCTGCCCTG
The DNA here is from genome assembly GCA_003117195.1 of Eudorina sp. 2006-703-Eu-15. Classification (NCBI taxonomy): domain Eukaryota; kingdom Viridiplantae; phylum Chlorophyta; class Chlorophyceae; order Chlamydomonadales; family Volvocaceae; genus Eudorina; species Eudorina sp. 2006-703-Eu-15. The sequence goes on from BDSI01000121.1 coordinate 263,480, forward strand.
CACCTCCGGCGAGGCCGGCCTCACCTGCCACGACTCGACGCCCAGACTTCCCTCCCCGTCCATAAGCGCCGCCTTCCCCAGGTGCCCCGCGCTGACGTACGCGTATGTGCCCGGCAGCATGCCGATCCAAGATCCGGCAATGTACGACCATAGATCCACGCTCGTGAGGCCGTACAGGTAGTTCGAGACCGCAAGCGGGAACAGTGGGCTGAGTCGCAGGAGGGTCACAAACTGCCGGGAGGCGGCGGCGGGGGGAGGCGGCGGCGGCAGAGGAGGAGGGTGCAGGAAGCAGAGGAGGAGGACGGGCGTCATCGCAGGACGGGGTCGTGAGGAGGGGGCCGGATAGGCAGGCAGGCATGCAGGCAGGCAGGCAACGCTAAGACGTGGGAGATCACGCGGACGACAGGGCCCGCGGGCCCGAGAGAAGCAGACTCCAGGTTCTCCGATGGCGTGGTGAGGTGGCGATGACAGCAGGTGGCGCCCCTGATCTGTTGTCGGACACACGCCGTACACCACCCTCGACCTCCGAACACCATAACTCCAAAACACGCTGCGCCATCCACGCCCCCACCCAAGCACCCATGCGCACCGCAATGTGCTACACACACCAACATCACCTCAGCATTGGTTCCGGTGGCAACTGCTTTTCATTAAACACTCGCCGGCCGTCCCTAAGGTGAACGCACGCACACCCTTTCTAGTCCCACGGTCTGCTTCGCCCTCGGGCAAACTCTTGGCGATGCGATGCCTGCCCGCGTTCCTGCCTGCCAACCTGCCTGCTCACACCCTGGTACAACAACCCCACTCCCCGACCTGCGGCAACCCCACCTTGAAACCGTTCTTGGCGATGGCCCGGTCAATGGCCGCGAACTTGTTGTTGCGGCGGGCCCACCGCAGCACCCGCTCCCGGGCGGCGTAGCGCGCGATGAGGAAGGCGATGGTGGCCGCCAGGGTGCCCGCCAGCGACACCAGGATGGTGCCCGGGATGGGCCCGAAGATTATCCCCGCGGTCATGGTGAGCGGGATGGCGGGCACCGCCAGCACCTCCAGCCCGGTGTACACCAGCGCGTAGGCCAGGTAGCCGAGGGGGCCCCACTGCTCCACCGCATCCATGAAGAAGACCTGTGGTGGTCGGGGAGAGCCGCCGGGACAGGGACCGGGAGGACAGGGGTTGAGGAGGAAGGGGGTGCCGTACAGTGCCGTACTGCGTCGTACTGTGCGGTCGGGGAGCCGGACCGTGCCGTGTTATGTCGTGCTGTGCGGTCTGGGGCAGGGCAGGGCAGGGCAGGACGAGGCGGCTAGGTCTGGCTGTCCCCGCGATACGGTAAATCCCCGAATCCCCCGAATCAAGGTCACCAGGGACGGGCCGAGCACGGGGCGGAGCGGCGCTGCTGAACAGATGACCGGTATGCGGTGGGTAGGGCGCTGTGTGTATGTGTTGTGTATGGGCGGGGATGGTGGCGGGGATGGTGGCGGTGCTGAGGAGCAGCGCAGGGGCCGGGGCTCGAGGAAGAGGAGGAAGAGAAGTGCTATCTCAGTGCAGCGGGCAGCTTTGGTCGGCAGGTCGGTTAGCAGCAGGAATGTCGTCCAGCGCCGTATGTGGCCGGTGGAACGACGCGCTGGATCGTTGCCCGGCCTCCTTGCACAGGGACTGCGACTCTCACGTCTACAGTAGGGTAGCGTTTGTAGGTAGGTACGGGGGGAACCGGTAATTTGGGTTACGCGTGCGAGCGCGCCGGGTTGTGGGCGTGCGTGCGGGTATTGACGACCCCGGGCGCCGGGAGCGGGATTGTGGGCGAGTGCTCACGGGTATTGACTCGGCGGCAAGGTATGGACTGGGCCGGCCGATGCACCCGGCGCGCGTCGCGGAAGTCCAGGTTGAAATGCCCATATTCTCTGGCTCTGATTCTCTGCACCTGAAGCAAACCAGGCAGTGCCCGCGACGGGGAGGAACGGTGCGCAGGCCGGCGTGCAGCGGCGGTCTCGCGCAAGTGCCATCCGACGTCCCGTGCGGTGCGGTGCGGTGCGACGCGCTCGTCACGCTGGGATGGTGGATTTCGCAGCGCGCCTGCCGCGCCCGCCGCGCACCAGGAAGTCCTTGATAACGTCTTTCATGAGGACGCCTCCCGCCAGCAAGAGCACGATGCCGCCGATCGACCCAAGTCCAGCGAGGGGCCCAAGCGCCTTGTCCGAGTCATCGTGCTTCGCCTCGGCGTCCAGCAGTGGAAAGCCGGCATCAGAATCTGAGTCGCTCTCAGAGCCGGTTGCGCTGGCAGCGGGCGTGGCGCTCTCGGCTGACTCTGTCCTCGTCACAGTGCGCTGGGGCCCATACTGTTCTGCTGCTCGTGTGACTATTCTATGAGGCTTAATGTGATGTAATCGATGCACTACTGATGGACCGATGCGTTTAAGGCTTGTCCACGTGGCCTGGCGAAATTGTAACATGGGGTCTAGTCGGCCTCCTGAGAGGCCCAGCAGCGCTGACCCTCGGACAGAAAACGCAACTAGATTAAAGCTGTTCTCCAAGCTGCGCCACTGGCGATGCCGTTGAATATCCCGTCGTTTGTTCCAGAAAGCGTTTTGAAGACAGATTTCGCCAAGCAGAGGTCGACGTCAAAAAAATGTACATGACAAGTTATCTCCACTGTAACAGAGCTGACATGTAAACCAAAAAAGGTCCCGCCGTGGAAAAGCGTCGTCGCACAACGGTAATATTTATGCCGCACGGAGATTCATGCAGACCGCTGTACTTCAATCCGTGGCAGCCCTCTTCAACGCATAACCCCAACATTACAAATTTGTAATGCACCGTGAACAGAAGCGAGCATGCTTCTCATTTTCACCGAGTCTGTCCAACGACTCGTCGCCCGTGGACCACAATCCGCCTTGGGCAATGACAGAGTTGTGCTTAAAACGTTTCATATTTGGTATCGAACAATATAATTGATAAGGCATGCGCGCACAGACTTCCCTCGTGTGCAGGCAGCTGTCGAATGCTGCAACGACACCTGCCACACCCCCGACGAGAACGGAACCGAATTCTTCGTCGAACACTTTCGGGCAGTCCACTGAATATCATGCACTCTTAAGCTCAGATTCGGTGTCCACCAGTTTCAGGTAGGTAAATCGTCGCAGGCCGCCAACCAGGCCAAGCTCAAGGTTCGCCACGACAACGCCCAACATGCACAACTAATCTCCTGCTGCCATGTTCGAAAGTCACGAACGCTTGCATCTTATCCTTCCTTCGCCTCGCGGCTGCGCTTTCGGTTGCGGCACCCTATTGTTGACGCAACATCCTCAGATGCTCTCACGCGTGCCACGCGGCCGCGTACTTGCGGCCGTCCGCCCTCAGCTGTCCCTGAATCGTAATCACCAGCGACCGTGGGCCACCCATATTCCTGAGTAGCAGCAACCCCAGTGGGACGGCGGCAAGGATTTAGAGATTTGCACAGCCGACGTCACGGACCGCAAGCTGTCGCTAGCCTTGTTTGCCTGCGCCGGGGACTGCATCCACAGCTCGCGTACAGTACCCATACAGCATAACGTTGCTTGCTGTGCACGCCGTGTTTGCGCTAGGGCAACCACGCCCGTCTGATGCCACTCACTGCAGGCGACGCCGCAACACGCTCGGGGAACGTACCTGTGCTCATTCAGGTAGATGCCCTGCCAGGTCCCCAAAGCGAACCGGCCCCGCGACACCGGCAGCGTCAGCGACGGGCCCATCAAGCTGCTCTTCTGCGGGAGTCCAAAGGGTGGGCCAGTCCGGCTTCAAATGCCCGCCCGCAACCCGCCCCAGGACACGCAGGACAGGGCAGGGCAGGGCACGACGCCACGTCGCGAGCGTCTGGGAGATAGGCTGACGTCATCAACAGCCGGACCAGCAAAAATACAGTTACTAGGGACCTTGAGTTCGTCGTACACGTATGGCAGCTCGACAGCTCCTGGGGAACCCGGCCTGATGGGCCACGGCAGGGTGTAGGCTCCCGAACCGACGAAAACCTCGACCCACCCCTGGCTGCTGCTTTAAGCTTTATCCGGACCGCTAGCTACCACCCGCGAGGTAGCAAAGGCCAGTTGCCCCCACCGCCCTGCCCTCCCCGACCGCCACCAACACCTGGAACCCATTCACAGGGGCCCAGTGCAGATGGACCTACAATGTGGGCGGGCATGTCGTCCGACCCCTCATCGTCGTGCCGGTAGTGAGGTCCCTCTGGGGCCAGCCGGTTGAGCGCATCCTGACAATGGCACGGCACAGCACAGCACAGCACAGCAATCCACAGCGCAACGCACGATATGGGAAATCAAGCCAGCTGATGGGACAGCTGATGGCACTGTTGGCGGGCCAGGCGGGCCTTGCCGCTTGCATTCTGCTGGGAAGACGCACACACGCGGCTCTCCGGCCGCAGCCTTCGTCGCTGCACCGGCCCGCGCCCGGTAATGCTCCGTGCTCGTGTGCCACTGGGCACGAACCCCGGCAGCCCATGTTTGGTAGGAGGGCTCACCCGCTACCAGTGCCCCCTTCTGATCCCGTCCTGAGCTCCTCGGGATGGGCTGACCCACCAGGCAGGCGGACAGACAAACATACAGGCAGGCACGGGCCCTGTGTCCCCACCTACGCCAGTTGCGCCTGGGCTGCAGCGACGGATGCACAGGCAGGCAGGGGCAAGCCTGCGCACCCCCGAGAACGTGACGGGGGCTCCAACCCAGTAGGCACACACACATGTCCATGGAGTTCCCTTACAAAGCAGTTCCCCTGCACACGTACATTGAGGTCCAGGGGCACCTCCGGGCTGGCGTTTTCGTTGATGGTGAGGGAGGCGCTGGTGTGGAGAACTGCAATGGGCAGAGGGGCGGAGGGGCCAGCGCGAATCAGGGGCGGTGGGAGCGGCGCGGGATCCCTGGCGCCGGGGTCGGATGGGAGCTGGATGCGCCCCATTCGCCGATTCTGCCCAGAGCCGCGATGCGAGATTGCCTATCCAGCCAAACGCCATGAAGCGGGCCCCACGCAGCACGCGCGCGCTGGACCCCGATCAGTGCTGGGGGCCCGCCGACCCCCGCGCGGGCAGCCGAGGGGCCGCTACGGAACGCCACTCACTGAAGATGTTGGCGAGGCCCACTTCAACGGCTGCGAGCTCCGGCAGCGCCTCGTAGATCTTGCGGGTGATCACATGGCAGCCGCGGGGGTGCTGCGGCAACGTGATGGTCTTCTGGAACCTGCCGAGGCAGCGGGGTTTCAATATTGCGGCGGGTCGAGTAGTGGCAGGGGGCCACCGGCCTCATGGAGCCACTGAGGCCACCGGCCTGATGACGCTCTGCCACTCCGCTGTTTTGAGCGGCACCAGGGGAGCATGCAACGTGCCGTACCCCGTGTGCGGGTGGGGGCTAGCGCATCGCAGCTTCGCTGCACCCTTCCTCGTGGTGTCTACCATGAATGCAGGGTAATGACTGATTGGAGTGCTGTACCACTGAAGAGGGGATGGGCGCGCGGGGGTAAGGCCGCACCACTGCGTCGCTGGAACTTCGGGGGCCTGCGTGGGCGCCTGCGAGGGCGACGCCGAACCAACGGCGACGCTCCGGCGGAACTGGGCGCCGAAAGCGGTGCAACGGGGGGATGATAGAAGCTGCCTGTATCCCACGCAGACACCGCGTCGGGCTTCTGCGCACTGGCGCAACCCTTGAACTGCTGCAGGTTGCCGAGCCGGGGCTGCGGCACGGGACTCAGCAGGGCAAGTGAGTTTCGTCATTTTATCGTTGAAGATATACGTTGGATTGACAAAGGGCTGGCATATGCGGAATTCGGTGCTTTGAGCCTTGACAAAGCCCCGTCCGTACATGAGCGTTTTGGGTTCCATGTGCTGACTTGGCATTTTCACTTATGCTCTGTCTGTATTGCAAAATAGCTTTGAAGTTTATTCTGTCACAGGTTGGTTAACCAGCGTATGCACTCGATTTCCGACCTTGACTGACTCACTTTGCCTGTGCCCGGCCGCAAGCAAATTATGTAGAACGCTTAGGTTGCGCCATTGGCGGACAATGAGCGGCCAGACGCTGCAGGGCGCACCGCAGCTGCGCGGTGCCATGTCGGCAAACGCGCAGCAACCTTTTGCAACGATGTGGCCCAGCTATTACGCCGTGGGCGCAAACAATACCTCCGCAGTTGCCAACGGTGGGTCCCAACAGCAGGCAGCCACGGCTCCTGACTCCTCCCAGGCAGACGATGCGGAGGCGCAGCAGCGGGAACGGGAGCAGCGGATCCTCAAACGGAAGCAGGCGAACAGGGAGTCTGCCAAACGAAGTAAGCTCAAACGTCAACAAGCTGAGCGGGAGCTTCAGGATCACGCACGTCGTGTCGATGAGGAGCGTGACAGCCTGACACAGCAGGTATCAGCTGCCCAGCAGCGATACGCCGAAGCGCAAGCCAAACACCTGGATCTTCGACGCAAAATTCAGTCATACGTCGACAACCCTGCTGATGGCGGCCCCCCGAACAGCGGCTGGCCAACTGGATGACCCGTCGCTCTGCGGACCCCCCTCTGTCCGACCTGGTTCGAGGTTGCCAAGCTGGTGTGTGCGGCTCACGGTCTTCATTTAACTCTCCTGACATAATTGGGTGTCTGGGCAGGTCAGCAGTGCTGATGACGCGTGGTTCCGGCGCCGACTTGCAGCGTTCGAGGTCTGTGCTGCCCAGCGTACGTGGACGCAAGGGTTGGCCTTGCTCGTCCCAGCATTTGGGATGCCTGTGACCTGGGTTGCCCGGCGTTGCGGTGCTAACCCGTTTCACGTGGGCTGACGTGGCTTCGGTGGCGAGTGCAGGTGTCCCTGAATTCTCGGGGGCCAGTCGAGATTCTTTGGATTTTGTGTTAGCGTGCTACTGCATTCGGGAGCCTTTCGCTGCATGAGCGCTGCGAAGAAAGTCAGCCATTCTTCTTCTTCTTCGTGGCAGAACAGCCTAATCTAACGTTAAGAGGATGTCTCCACCTGGCGGCAACGAACGCGATTTCCTGACTGCCAAGCGAAAGCGCACTGCGCTGTGCTCGCCTTGCGGAAACACGTCTTCCCTTGACGTACGTTGAATGTGTGATTTGGTTTACTAAACAGCTGCTGCTTTCGGGGGCCACGGTGGAGGGTGATCGTCCAGTGGATGGTGGAGTCCAGGTGCTCTCGGTACTAGGTGGGCGGGCTTGCGTTCCCGTCGACAGCCCGGGCTCCGTCCTTTTGTTGGCCCGGGCTCCGTCCTTTTGTTTGAAATATGGTTCCAGGAACGGGGTTGAGACGCCACCTGCACGCGGCCCACATCCGGATGGAACCGGTGGGGCGACTGCCGGACTGTCCCTGGGGGCGCATCACACGCCGTCGTCCGTGTGGGGTTGCACTGGGAACGACCCAGGATTGCTCTGCAACGCCGTGTACCGCACGTGCTGTCCCGCAGCACACATGGTTTGGTGCCTGATCCATGGGCCAGGGGAGCTTGGCAGTGACTCGCGGTGCCGGGTGTGGAGAGGATGGAGCGGCGGCGGTAGCGGTGGTGGTTCCGACGTTGGCCGTGGGATTGGGCAGCAGCGGGAAGAATGGTGGGCGCGCTGACGATTCTTCGAGGGTTCCATATCCCTACGACCGAAACCCAGATCACGGGCGGCGGTGAACGAGAGGAAGAGAGAGAGAGAGATGGAGCGATTGTCTCCCGTACGTTCAGCACAGCAACCCACCCGACCCCTCCTGTTTGGGTGGGTTGGGGAACGGGAAGCGTTCAGGGTTGCTCGGCCTCGCTGATGGGCGACTGGCACTGGTGAGTGATGGCTGGCCCAGGCTGAGAGGCGCTTGGCGGGAGCTGCGGGCCGAGGGACCAGGAGGCGGGAGAGGGATCCGCCGTCCGTCTGGAGGTGAGGCGGGTTGTCCTGTGGCCGCAGCCGCCCCGCGCTCCCCCGGCTTGCGTGGGGCGGAGCACTGAAGTGTGCGATGCCTCGATGTGCAGCAGCGGGGCGGAGCCATGCGACGGAGACGCCCCGGCAGCTGGCGAACGGCGCTGCGTAGTGAGCGGTAAATGTCGAATGTGGTACGGAATCGTATCGGCAGTAGCGCAACCTTTGTGATGCTGGGGTCACAGCCGGCCGGGGGCGTGGTTACCCGCCGTTTTTTCGTAGAGGCGGATTGGTGGGTCGTTGGGTGGGTGAGTGGGTGTGGCGGCTGTTTGCAGGGAGTGCAGAGTTGGCTCCGCCGGACTCAGCACGCGGTGCGGCATGTGGTGTCGCATCGCGGTCGATTTCAGGTGCTCCGCGGGGGAGGGGGTCTGGGTCTGCGTACTGCGCGTCGCGGGTCGCCTTCATTTTGCGTACTACGCATGGTTGATGGTTGGTTGGGTAATATGTTGCTCGAATGCTGCAGCGATGGATGCTGACCGGCGAGGGGAGAACAAATACCGAACGAACGGACCCGACAGTTCTTGTGAAAAGTGAAATGGGTTGTGGTGGTTAACGGTTAGGGAAACCCGGGTATCCCGGCGGCATCTGTGACCAGCCGCAGGTGTGGGCCCGTCGGCACCTCGCCCTGAGGTCTGGGCTGTATGTCGGCGGCGATGTGGGATTGTGACAGGCAGGCGAAGAGGCGGGGAGTGAGGCGAGGCGCCGTGCCCCCGTCTCCCCGGTCAGGTGGCCCCGGGGCGATGCAACGCAGGAGAAGTGCCCGAGTGAGGGAAAGGTTGTGGGCTCTGGGCTGGGCTGGGATTCGCTGTGTGTGGAGAGAAGGGTACGGCCCAACCATGGCTGCGCTTGGGGCTTCGGTGCCAGTCCGCGGCGGCTGGGGTGCCCGGCAGGAGCAATCCAGCGGCGCCGTCGCCCGGAGGACCGGCTGATGAGCGGGGTGGCAACATGTCCAGGGGTGGTGGCGGCCTGCAGACAAGTCAGGGCTGAGGCACCGTCTGCTGTGCACGTGTACGTGTGTGTATGTGTGTTTAGAAGTGAAACCCGCCCGCCCGCCCGATCCCAGTGTGTACGTGCGCGCATGCCTTTGTTGCTTTTGTTCAACCCCGCACTCCTGTATGCATGTATTTGGTTTGGTGGTGTTGCAGACGTGCATTCGGCCACGTGTATGGCTCCGTTCGTAATGCTGTTCGTGCACGCGCCTGTATGTGTTTGTGTCGACGTCTGTATGTGTTTAGATCGGAGACCTGTGTGTGTGTTTGTACGTGCCAGAACCCGTCTTCTCGCATGGTGCAGTGGTGTCACCTTGCAGCATGCCTTTGCGGCTTGCTGCGGCATGCACGATACAGCGAGAAAGTCACAAAATAGAATCGCTTGCAAACGAGTTGTATCTTTTTCCCGAAGCGGGTGGCCGCCTAGAGGAGGCGAGACATTCGAGTCTTTGGTCCTGAGTTTGGTCCTCCTCGACGAACTTGTACGGCATCAGTGTGGTACGGGTGTGTGAAGTACCGCCGGGGACGACAGGTCACGGTCTTTGTCGGCTTTGAACCGATGCCGCCTGGCAGCAGATCCCTGGTTTGGCATGTCATGCTGTGTATAGGGTCACAACCCTAGCCCTCCGCCAAGCGTCTTTTGCTGCCTGTTGTTGGGTGGCAACTTGGCTGGCCGAGGCCGTGTCGAACAACACCCGGGGTTGATTCTTTGCGTTCTGGCAATCTGTCAGCTGTGCCGCATGCGTCGTAGCAAGAACGGGATGCGAGCACAGCACGTCTTTTCGTAGGTTGCTAGATGGCATTGGTATCCAGAAAAAGTAACCCATGTGTATGTGTGTGTGTGTGTGTCCATGACACGGGCCTAAATTATCAAAGGAGGTGGAAACCGGAACTGGCGGTAACTGTCTGGTGTTGAGCCGCGGCCTCCGCATCTCCTCCGGCCGTCTGCTGTGTGTTTGTATCTGCGTCGCGATTGCCCTCACGTTTAGGGTTTTTTGGCTATGTTACCGCTGTGTGAGAGCCCTAAAAGGCCTTACAGGAAACCTCCGCTGCATCGGGTGCACTCCATCTTCCGGATCGCGGCAGTGTTCAGGTTTCCCGCCGACTTGGCACTGGCTTTTCCGTAGACGTTGTTTGGTTGGATTCATACTCGTGGTGTTTTTTAATCTGGGTTTTCCTGGACCGCTTTGTCTAGGGAAGGAGGTGCAGGAGCGTTTCGCAACCGACCGGCGGCGCGGTGGGCTGTGCTTGGCCGCTGTGGCGCTGATGGTTTGCGGTGGCAGTTTCACCTTTCCGGTGTTCATGCCTGTGTGGTGATGGGTTATCCGTGTTTGCAACATTGCAAGTCGGGTTTACAGCAAAGCATGCCAATGCTTGGCCGGCTTGGGTTGTTTTATGGTTGGTTGTCGGTCTACGGATCGACCTGTCGGTGGGTTTGCGGTGCGGTGTTCGGAGCGCACTCCCGCTGTGCCCTCTGTGCCATCAATGGTGGGCGTCGTTTGTGTCATATGCGATGTGCAACTCGCCCGGTGGTACCCTAAGAACTGCACGAGAAGGTTGTTTGGGCGCCGGCTGAACGCCTTGCAAGAGGTGGGTTGATCTATGCCGTTCTTGATTCCTTGAGGAAAGACGTTGAGGAAAGACGTTGTGTGCATCAAAGTTACGTCCTGCCTTGAGGAAAGACGTTGTGTGCATCAAAGTTGCGTCCTGCGCGACGCCCGGTGGCTGCACCCGTAGAATTCCCATTCGTGTGTGTGCGTGTGTATGATGGGGTGTGACACGCTAACCACCGGCGGCTGGGTACGTGGGGCCGCGTTCCGCGCCGGGTACCCTGCGCTGCTCCTCCGTGGTCGTCAGACGGCCAGGCGGCAGTGGTTGCTGGCGGCAGTGCCATGCCATGAAGGCTGACAACCGCACTAACAAACAAACGGACGCACAAACGGACGCTGGTGTTAGGGCCCCGTTCCCTGTTCGCACAAGCGCGACGCTGCAGGTACCCCCGGTCGTACCGCCGGCGGGCCTCCTCTGCCGGGGGATGGGCGGGCGGGCGACACTGTCATGTGGGTGGGCCTTCTGGCTTGTTGTAAGCCATCCCCGGAGGCTAGGAGTAGCGGCGCTGCCGCGGGAATTTCACGCGCCGGGAAAGGCATCCGCCGCGGGACGTGCCACCCAGCTGCTTGGGCCCGGGGACGGGGTGGTCCTTCCCACGCAGAGGCCCTCCCTGACCACAGCCCTGGGTTCCACATGGCGTTGGAGCCATGGCGGCTGTGTTGGTGGTGACAGTTGCTTGGCAGTCCATCGAAAGAAACGAAGTCGTGCTCCTTTTCATGACCCATTTATGCAATTGATTCACGTGTCCCCGTTGTCAGTTCCTCCTCTGACTTTGTCGGGTTCATGGGCTGCTGGGCTGTGTCCCACTCACGACTCGCCCCTGGACCGCACGGCCCTGCTTCACCCGTCGGGGTGAGACATCTGAGAAGCGTGAGTGCGGCGCCAGCGCGCAGGGCTTCCTCCCCGCCTCCCGTCAGCGGTCCTGACGACTACTGCCACAGGCGAAGTGGGTCAGGGGGCGCTGAGGTCCTGAGGTGCCCTTCATTCCCGCAGGAGGTGATGTTTTACAAAAATGTTAGCGGCATGGTGGACAACCGCCAGGGTCGCGAGTCCTCAGGCATCACGGAGCCGTCCGTCACCCTGCCCATGGACAGTGGTCTCGGCAAGGGACTTCCACCCCCCTCCAGGCACACCGCCTCACTCCGCGCCCCACCATTTGGCGTTACAGCCCGAACCGGGTGGTGCAACCCGCCCCCCCCCCCCCCCCAAAAGCTGCTGCGCTGCCCTTTGCTGCTGTGTGCTGCGTCATGCCGGGGATGCTCACATCACGACAGGTACTTGAGCGCGAAGACGATGATACCTGCAGGGGGCGGCGGCAAGGGGCAGCACACCGACGCACCGTCCCGACAAGGTCTCTCATTCGCGGGACATCTTTCTTCGCAGACCGCGCGTCCGCATGGCGTGGCCCGAGCCGACCTGATCCCATCCCCACCTCCCCCATCATCTGGACACGCAACTACATGACCCGAGGCGGCGGGCACAGGACATCCTTCCCCGCGCAGCCACTCGACCGTGGCCGCACAACTGCTCCAGCCGCAACTCCGCCGCCCCCGATGCCGCCGTCCCCTGGCCGCACCCACCTGCCAGCAGCGACAGGTAGCTGATGCCCTCCACCGCGCCCAGCAGCCCCGACGGCCCCGCCGGCAGGCCGCTGCCCGTGGACACCTTGGTGGCGATGGACCAGCCGATGATGGCCAGGACCAGCAGGTAGCTGACGCCCTCTGATGAGCGAGGACATCCGAGGGAGGAGGGGCGAGGGAGGAGGGGCGAGAAGGGCTTATGTCAGGGAGCAAGGAAAAGCTCCAAAAAATCGATCTAAGGTTTTACAGGGCTCATACAGAACGCTGGCCCCGGGGGGTTGTTCTATCACCGGGGCAGTCGAACAGCCAGGGCGGGGAGCAGCAACGGTGGACAACGGAACAAGAGAGGCACGGCAGGCTGGCGCTTTGCGGGCCGTCCGTTGCGCACCTGCAGCGCCCAGGGCGCCGCCCGGGCCCGGCGGGAGGCCGCTGCCCGTGGTCTTGAGGGTCCATTCAGACCTGAGGGGGAGGCAGGCACGGGGAGGTGAATGAGGGGTCACTTGCGGGCCGCAGGACAGGCTGTGAAGGGCGCCATCCAAGCCAGGCACCCGCAAGGACGGGAGCGCTTCGGCCGAGGTATGGCGAGACCAAGTCCGAAACGTCTAACGACTGCTGGACCCGGGGGTTTGGGGATTGATAATCAGCGTTGAGTGCACGAATTGGGGATTGGGACCGGAGGGGTGCTGCGGCGGCAGGTCCCGGCGGGGACCCCAAGGCGGGGCTGCAGGGGCCTGCCTGTGAGCACTCACCACAGCATGATGGCGTTGGCTGGGAGACCCAGCGCGATGGCCGCCACGCCAAGCGGCCCGACGTCCGAGTCCGAGGCCTTGGCGCGAACGGCGTTGCGCGCAGCGAGGGGCGCGACGGGGCGGACCGGGCGCGCACCAAAAGCTGCGGCAGCAGCCCGGTGACGGGTGTGTCATAGCAAGGCGAGTCAGCTGAAGATGTTTTGTTTTTGGACTGCCGCAGCAGAAGCCGGTCGTGCAAGCAAATCAGCGGATGCCAAGCGTCTACTACATTACGGATGTTCTCAAAAAGCGCGATTTCGTATTTTTCAAGGTGAAAGCAAACCGCTGATAAAGAGTACCAACCTGGGCGCCTGGTGGCCGCACTGGTCAGAGCACCCTGACGAACAGAGAGGGCCATTCTGTCTCCACGCTTTGACGACTTGATCAAAACTGTTGTACTGCTCCCTTCTAACTCTTGTCAATCGGCAAATCAAGTACGCGTGACTGAGTCTCTGGCCTGCGAGATCACTGACCGTTAGCTGTTTTATTAGTGGTTGGTGCGCGAAATGCTCGTCCATGGCTTCATGCCCTTCTTTGTGGGATCGAATGACTATAGTGAAGGCGAGTTGATCATCTTTGAGATGATTAAGTTTTCAGTGGCCTGAAGCAGTTCATATGGTCAAGTCCCTCCCGCCAACGACACGGAAATGGGCGGCACCGGACCGCTCGCCATCCTTGCCTGTCTAGTCGTCACCGGTGCATTCGTTGGGCTTCTCTACATATGGCGAGGCAATCTGCCTAGAAACCACCCGACAACGATACGGAGGAGGCTGTTCAGCGCGACCCTTGCAAGTATCGTCGCGTGGTTGCCTGCTTACTTCTGGGCCACACGAGTGCACCAGGTGAGAAATATCGAATCCGAGTGAATGTTACCGGGCTGACGAGGATGTGCCAGACCGGTTGAGGGTTTGTCTCAGCTCCCGCTCGTACAACGGAGGAGGCCAGGGGCAGTGCGAACCCGAACGCATCACATCCGCGGAACGAGGTCTCTGCCTTCATGTATGTCTATCTATGTCCATATATACACCTCTCGTCCTATCCCACTTCCCCCTTCCTTCTCTTGTCTTTTGTCCAACCACGCCGAAACCCCCTCTTCATGCCCGCGAGCCCATGCGGCCCCCCCCCCGCCAGAGCCCCACGCCCGTACACAAGCTGCTGGGACTGCGTCTGGAGGGCCTCCCACGTGCCGTACTGGATTCCCTTCTCTTGGTGACCACGCTCTTCGCGGGGCCGCTCGTGTACTTCTTGTACTGCCTACCCACACCCGCCTCTCGCTCCTACCCGCAACCGCGCGCCCCACGGCGACCTCTCTCCCCGGGGGCCCCCGACCGACAGCCGCCTACTTCTCCTCCGACTGCCGCGACCTCCTCCTGTGATGAAGACGATGACAGCGACGGCGATGCTCCGGAACCAGGGGATGGGACTGGGGGCCGACGGGTCGGCGGGCCAGCGCGTGGCGGCGCAGTCTTGGCAGCCCGGGCGTGGCTGCGCGCCCTCGCCGCCCCAAACCTGCTGGTGGTGCGGGACCTGGTGGCGGCGCCTATTTCGGAGGAGTGGGTGTTTCGAGCCTGCATGGTGCCACTGCTGGCGTTGGAGGTGGGGTATGGTTCCGTAAGCCTCGGCGGCGGAGCGATGGGCCCATCCTAGTTCCCGCTTGGCGTCTAACCCACATTCGTCAGGCCAAATCATCGCGTAAATCGAGCTACGAGCGTAACCTGTTAGGCTTGCGGTGCATATTTTCTGGCGGTCGCGCGAAAGGTAATAATACGTATCCTTTATACAAGGAGTGTTATGGTCTAATGCCGTCGGCGTTTGGCCCCCCTTCTCTCTCTCTCTCTCTCTCTCTCTCTCTCTCTCTCTCTCGTCTTTCGTCTTTCGCGCCCTATCTATCCGTATAACTGTCTCTTGGCTCTCATAGCACATTCACCTCCCGTGTACGGCACCGCAAGTCCTCGCAAATGCAGTAACGCATGTGCCCTCGTGCCGATCCCCATTCCCGCACGTTGCCATGACTGTACGACTGTACGATTCCATTGTCTGATCCGACGGTTTGATCATGCGTTGCCACGACTGGATCACATCGCGGACGGACGAACGGACAGGGCATCAGCTGCTCGCGTGTGGTGCTGCTGACGCCGTTGTTGTTCGGGGCGGCGCACCTGCACCACGTTGCGGAACTTGTACGGCATCAGGGCTTCCCGTTGCGGACCGCGTTGCTGATGGTACGGCAGTGCGGGCGGGCGCGTGTGCCCTGTTTCTGCGCAGCCCGTGCCGGGCGTTGTGGTGGCGGCGGGTGGGGCGAGGGGTGAGGGGTGTGGGGCGGGAGGGCGCGCTGTGGGCGCTGACCTTGGGTGCGCTGCCGGAGCATGCCTGGTGGCCGGCTCGCCGCTCAATCCTTCACCGCTATTGCACATTTCCCTGATGTACTGCACTGCGGAAACTCCACCCGAAGACTATCATCGACCCAGCCCCAAGAACCGCCTGACTGCTCCGCTCCTCTCTTCCCTCACTCCCGTGGCTCCTCTCCCGCGTCCTGCGTCCTTCCTGCCATGTCCCGCCCCACCTCGCGCTCAGGTGGCTTTTCAGATGTCGTACACGACTGTCTTTGGTTGGCTGGCCACCTACCTGTTCCTGCGCACCGGGCAAGTGGCCGCGCCGGTGGCGGCCCACGCCTTCTGCAACTGGGCGGGCTTCCCGCCCTTCGCCGACATGGCGGCGCACCCGCGGGGGTCCCTGCTGCTGATCACAACGGTCGCCGGCGTCGCCGCGTTCGCGTTGCTGCTCCCGCGGCTGACGGCGCCGGAGCGGTACGGCCAGGACTTTTACATCTGTATGTAGCACGGCGTCTTGTGTGAGGGAGAGAGAGAGAGGAGAAGAGGGAGGGAGAAATGTGCGTGAGTGTGCATGTGTTTGTGTGAGAGAGCTGGGCCGCAAGTGTGTGTATGAGAGAGAGGGAGAGAGGGAGAGGGAGTGCGTTCACCAGAATGGGAGCCTGGCCGGGATTGCGGGGCCGAGCGGGGGAGATGGTGGGATCCGTAGCTGGTGGGGCCTTTGGGGGCCGCTCCCACTAGGGATGCGGCGGCTGCGGCTGCGGACCTCTTGCAATGGCGGGTGCGACATGAAATTACTTTACCTAAATATTCATGAACATCAAGTGATTTGCGCCAAATGATGTCCACGCTGTGGAACTTGTCCAGTGGTGCGCTTCGGCCAGGCCGCCAATCCGACTTGCAAATCGCCTGGCTTACATGACGGGTGGGGCCTGAACTGCTGTCGGTTCGGTCTTGAGGTCTGTCTGCGGCTCTCAGGTCTCAGCTGGCTTGCACTCATCATGCCCTGCGCTTCTCTCGCCGGCGGCAGCAGACGCGTGTGGCCGAGGCGGCAGGGCGGGGTGCGAGGGGAGTTCGACATGCAGGGCCGAGGGGGTTGTTCGCTGGCTCGCGCGAGGAGTACGTACGGAGCATCCGTTCGATTAAATACGAAGCTTCTGTTTTGATTGAAGGGTGGGGTTGGACGAGGAGAGGTAAGGGGGCCTGGACGGGGGCTTGCTTGTGGCAATCCAGAGCCGGACAAGATGGCGAGGGATGGGATGGGATACTCAGCTGCTTGTGAGCCGGCCCTCAAAAAAAAAACGTTGCGGAGGGAAGCCGCCACCGTAGCAGCCTCGAGCTCTTTTGCATCGTGAGTACTATATTTGGAATGAGTATGATGTTTTGAACTGTCAACTTGAAGTGTCGTGCAGGCATGCAAGAGCCGATGCGGCCGCATGCTCACAGTGGCCACTTGACTCCTTTAAGGGACTGTGACAGAGACAGGCTGTCCTGTACAGCCAGAACAGAGGCCATACAAGAATCTCCAGCCAGTCGATAACACGGTATCAAAAATATTTCCACATTGTTCGATATGGTAGCCAGGGTTGTGAATGGTAGCCGGCGGGGTAGGCCGGGGCTCGCGCATGTTCACACCAGTTACACGTTCTGATTCGATAAATCCGTACTTTCGAACGTATATCCGCAAGTCACATTTAGTAACATCTGAGCGCAGTTACATCTTGGAAACGTAGGCGTAGAGCGGAAAAGAATGGGTGGACTGCAGCCCGCGGCGCACTGTCGGAATGAAGGGGAGGACGTGTGACAAAGAAGTGTGATATCAGCTGCACTCATATGTTCCATTCTTTTTGTGTACAAAATATGCATATGAAAACATTATATCCCAGCTGAAATTTCAACTGTCGACTGGAAAGTAATGTCGTAATGGAAAGTAAGTGTCCCCAGCCCGGCATACGGTAATCGCATTGATAACATGGCCGGAAAAAATTTAGTATCGTTTGTTTCATCATCCAGATAGCAGCTCCTGTTAGAGCATCATGCATCCTGAACTGTCAGGTTACGATTTGTCACACCCATCGTACACAATCGTAACATATTGAGAACTCACGTTCACTGCGTGAGCTCTCACAATTTGCGGACAAAACTCTAACTCTGAATCTGATTGTGGGTAGGGCTGGGTGCAAGCTCCCAAGGGCTGGATCTGAGGCAGGGTGTTATGGACGGTGGTATAACCCCTCAGAACCCCTTGCATACGGACGCATAACCCCGACAACTTAATCTAAAATATATTACTCTATCCTAAGACCAGGTTGCTGGCGTGAATCACCCGCAATTCCACAGGTTACGCGTCCGTGGACGGAGCGACCCAAAGAGTATACACGAGTTCCAGGACTCCTTTTGTGAACGCAATAACATACTCCTAAATGTTTTTAAATGCTTTCTAGTCTGATCAAGTGGAACCTGCTCTGTGCGGATAGTGCTCGGACACATCTTGCTGGATCCAATGGAACCAAGACCGTTCCGAGACGAATTTGTTACTGTTCGATAACCTGTATTACAGCGTGTGTTGACGTCTTCCAAGTTGACTTTTCAGCCTTGGGTCGTACATGGTCGTCGACTTGTGACAGCCATGGCCTGTGATGTGTGTCGCAATTGCACTCAGGGAATGCCAAATGACAAGAATAGGTTGAAACGACAAATGGGCGGACAAAGGTGTGTCCGCCGCGGTTCTGTGTGCCATCCCTCCGGGCAACTCGACGGTGCAACACCGCTGTGCAGGCTGCCACACTCGCCCATGTAAGACATGGAACCCGACCTCGATCCACAACGCAATGGAACGATGCAACACCGCCGCGCAGGCTGCCACACTCGCCCATAGAAGCCATGAAACCCGACCTCGATCCGATACGCAACGTGCACGCAGCCACACCCGCCCATCTCAGCAAAGTGAACCATCACCGAACCAATGCGCAACGGAACGGTGCAACACCGCCGTGCGCGCATCCACATGCGCCCATATCAGCAATGCGATCTGTCCACGATACTTAGACCAACGGAACGTACAACACCGTCGTGCAAGCAGCCACATTCGCCGATACTAGCTGTGCGATATGTCCCCGATCATGTACGCAACGGCACGTAGCAGCATCGCCGTGTACGCATCCACGCGGGCGGGGATGGGGCTCGGCGGCGGCCGGCCGCGGGGCTTGGCTGTTTCCGAGCGGGGGTTGGCTTGTGTGGGGACGGACAAGGAGGAGTGTGGTGCGGTTCAAGGCCCGCGCCGTCGCCATGCGAGATCGGATTGCTAGTCTGACAAGTGCCTGTGGTCAGTGTACTCATAATGCATCCCTGGCAGGGCGCGGGCGGGGATGGGGCTCGGCGGCGGCCGGCCGCGGGGCTTGGCTGTTTCCGAGCGGGGGTTGGCTTGTCTGGGGACGGGCAAGGAGGAGTGTGGTGCGGTTCAAGGCCCGCGCCGTCGCCATGCGAGATCGGATTGCTAGTCTGACAAGTGCCTGTGGTCAGTGTACTCATAATGCATCCCTGGCAGGGCGCGGGCGGGGATGGGGCTCGGCGGCGGCCGGCCGCGGGCTTGGCTGTTTCTGAGCGGGGGTTGGCTTGTGTGGGGACGGGCAAGGAGGAGTGTGGTGCGATTCAAGGCCCGCGCCGTCGCCATGCGAGATCGGATTGCTAGTCTGACAAGTGCCTGTGGTCAGTGTACTCATAATGCATCCCTGGCAGGGCGCGGGCGGGGATGGGGCTCGGCGGCGGCCGGCCGCGGGGCTTGGCTGTTTCCGAGCGGGGGTTGGCTTGTGTGGGGACGGGCAAGGAGGAGTGTGGTGCGGTTCAAGGCCCGCGCCGTCGCCATGCGAGATCGGATTGCTAGTCTGACAAGTGCCTGTGGTCAGTGTACTCATTATGCATCCCTGGCAGGGCGCGGGCGGGGATGGGGCCCGGCGGCGGCCGGCCGCGGGGCTTGGCTGTTTCCGAGCGGGGGTTGGCTTGTGTGGGGACGGGCAAGGAGGAGTGTGGTGCGGTTCAAGGCCCGCGCCGTCGCCATGCGAGATCGGATTGCTAGTCTGACAAGTGCCTGTGGTCAGTGTACTCATAATGCATCCCTGGCAGGGCGCGGGCGGGGATGGGGCTCGGCGGCGGCCGGCCGCGGGGCTTGGCTGTTTCCGAGCGGGGGTTGGCTTGTGTGGGGACGGGCAAGGAGGAGTGTGGTGCGGTTCAAGGCCCGCGCCGTCGCCATGCGAGATCGGATTGCTAGTCTGACAAGTGCCTGTGGTCAGTGTACTCATTATGCATCCCTGGCAGGGCGCGGGCGGGGATGGGGCTCGGCGGCGGCCGGCCGCGGGGCTTGGCTGTTTCCGAGCGGGGGTTGGCTTGTGTGGGGACGGACAAGGAGGAGTGTGGTGCGGTTCAAGGCCCGCGCCGTCGCCATGCGAGATCGGATTGCTAGTCTGACAAGTGCCTGTGGTCAGTGTACTCATTATGCATCCCTGGCAGGGCGCGGGCGGGGATGGGGCTCGGCGGCGGCCGGCCGCGGGGCTTGGCTGTTTCCGAGCGGGGGTTGGCTTGTGTGGGGACGGGCAAGGAGGAGTGTGGTGCGGTTCAAGGCCCGCGCGGTCGCCATGCGAGATCGGATTGCTAGTCTGACAAGTGCCTGTGGTCAGTGTACTCATAATGCATCCCTGGCAGGGCGCGGGCGGGGATGGGGCTCGGCGGCGGCCGGCCGCGGGGCTTGGCTGTTTCCGAGCGGGGGTTGGCTTGTGTGGGGACGGGCAAGGAGGAGTGTGGTGCGGTTCAAGGCCCGCGCCGTCGCCATGCGAGATCGGATTGCTAGTCTGACAAGTGCCTGTGGTCAGTGTACTCATTATGCATCCCTGGCAGGGCGCGGGCGGGGATGGGGCTCGGCGGCGGCCGGCCGCGGGGCTTGGCTGTTTCCGAGCGGGGGTTGGCTTGTGTGGGGACGGGCAAGGAGGAGTGTGGTGCGGTTCAAGGCCCGCGCCGTCGCCATGCGAGATCGGATTGCTAGTCTGACAAGTGCCTGTGGTCAGTGTACTCATTATGCATCCCTGGCAGGGCGCGGGCGGGGATGGGGCTCGGCGGCGGCCGGCCGCGGGGCTTGGCTGTTTCCGAGCGGGGGTTGGCTTGTGTGGGGACGGGCAAGGAGGAGTGTGGTGCGGTTCAAGGCCCGCGCCGTCGCCATGCGAGATCGGATTGCTAGTCTGACAAGTGCCTGTGGTCAGTGTACTCATAATGCATCCCTGGCAGGGCGCGGGCGGGGATGGGGCTCGGCGGCGGCCGGCCGCGGGGCTTGGCTGTTTCCGAGCGGGGGTTGGCTTGTGTGGGGACGGGCAAGGAGGAGTGTGGTGCGGTTCAAGGCCCGCGCCGTCGCCATGCGAGATCGGATTGCTAGTCTGACAAGTGCCTGTGGTCAGTGTACTCATTATGCATCCCTGGCAGGGCGCGGGCGGGGATGGGGCTCGGCGGCGGCCGGCCGCGGGGCTTGGCTGTTTCCGAGCGGGGGTTGGCTTGTGTGGGGACGGGCAAGGAGGAGTGTGGTGCGGTTCAAGGCCCGCGCCGTCGCCATGCGAGATCGGATTGCTAGTCTGACAAGTGCCTGTGGTCAGTGTACTCATAATGCATCCCTGGCAGGGCGCGGGCGGGGATGGGGCTCGGCGGCGGCCGGCCGCGGGGCTTGGCTGTTTCCGAGCGGGGGTTGGCTTGTGTGGGGACGGGCAAGGAGGAGTGTGGTGCGGTTCAAGGCCCGCGCCGTCGCCATGCGAGATCGGATTGCTAGTCTGACAAGTGCCTGTGGTCAGTGTACTCATTATGCATCCCTGGCAGGGCGCGGGCGGGGATGGGGCTCGGCGGCGGCCGGCCGCGGGCTTGGCTGTTTCCGAGCGGGGGTTGGCTTGTGTGGGGACGGGCAAGGAGGAGTGTGGTGCGGTTCAAGGCCCGCGCCGTCGCCATGCGAGATCGGATTGCTAGTCTGACAAGTGCCTGTGGTCAGTGTACTCATAATGCATCCCTGGCAGGGCGCGGGCGGGGATGGGGCTCGGCGGCGGCCGGCCGCGGGGCTTGGCTGTTTCCGAGCGGGGGTTGGCTTGTGTGGGGACGGGCAAGGAGGAGTGTGGTGCGGTTCAAGGCCCGCGCCGTCGCCATGCGAGATCGGATTGCTAGTCTGACAAGTGCCTGTGGTCAGTGTACTCATTATGCATCCCTGGCAGGGCGCGGGCGGGGATGGGGCTCGGCGGCGGCCGGCCGCGGGGCTTGGCTGTTTCCGAGCGGGGGTTGGCTTGTGTGGGGACGGGCAAGGAGGAGTGTGGTGCGGTGTTGTTATCCTCCCCGGCATAGGGGCACTGGTACGATGCAACACCGCCGCTCACGCAGCCACACCCGCCCGTATCGGCGCTGTAATCCTCCCCGGCATAGGGGCACAAGTACGATTCAACACCGCCGATCAGGCAGCCACACCCGCCCGTATCGGCGCTGTAATCCCTTCCCTGGCATAGGGGCACTGGTACGATGCAACACCGCCGCTCAGGCAGCCACACCCGCCCGTATCGGCGCTGTAATCCGTTCCCCGGCATAGGGGCACTGGTACGATGCAACACCGCCGCTCAGGCAGCCACACCCGCCCGTATCGGCGCTGTAATCCGTTCCCCGGCATAGGGGCACTAGTACGATGCAACACCGCCGCTCAGGCAGCCACACCCGCCCGTATCGGCGCTGTAATCCGTTCCCCGGCATAGGGGCACTGGTACGATGCAACACCGCCGCTCACGCAGCCACACCCGCCCGTATCGGCGCTGTAATCCGTTCCCCGGCATAGGGGCACTAGTACGATGCAACACCGCCGATCAGGCAGCCACACCCGCCCGTATCAGCGCTGTAATCCCTTCCCCGGCATAGGGGCACAAGTACGATGCAACACCGCCGCTCACGCAGCCACACCCGCCCGTATCGGCGCTGTAATCCGTTCCCCGGCATAGGGGCACTGGTACGATGCAACACCGCCGCTCAGGCAGCCACATCCGCCCGTATCGGCGCTGTAATCCGTTCCCCGGCATTCCTCGCTGATAGGCGGAAACCTCCACTTGTCCCAGAGATGTCCATGCCTGTCGCTGGTGCCCTTCTCGCCCATCCCCTCTTCGACTCTTCGGCTGCCCCTGCTGCCTCCACCTCCACTGCCGCCGCTGCTGCTAACTCCAAGCCACCGCTGCGGCCGTGCCACTGTGCTCCTGCAGGACACCCTGCCGGGACCGTGAAACGGGAAGGGGACAGGGAGGGGTTGCCGATTCGTCAGCCTAATGGTACAACGTGCCCGTGATGCCTGGTCCCGGCACCACTGGCCTCACAGGCTCATGCCCATGCGAACGACGCGATGTCCCCTTGTAGGCTATTGCTCCGTACAAGCCCTCTCCACCGTTATTGCCACCGCCCTGGTTGCTCTGCACAGCGCCATTGTGATTTCGATGATAATGTGTTGTGAGGCATGGAGCACTTGATACTCATTTTTGCATGGCCCTCGCAATGGACGTACCTCCATGCGCGACCAGCGTTGATGGACAGTTCCAATGGCCTTGACAACGGGAACTGGTGCTGCCGAGTCTGCAGGTACAAGCCTTGGTTGTCGAAGCCGATATAGACGAACATGTACTGCTTATCTTACCTCCCATGCGTTCTAAGCTCGCGTTGATAAGGACATCCACCGTCCGTTTAGAGGCTGTGAGGCGTACAACGCCATTCGCATCCCTCACCTCTTCAAGGTAGTGGGGCACATCAGATACCCCGGTGGGCCCCGGTGGGCTGGGACGCGCGGCTCCGCTGGCATCATTTGCGCTGGTGGCCCCCGGCTGGCTGAGTGTTGGGCGGGGAGCGCCGGGCGACAGGGCAGGGGCCGCGGATGGCGTCGCGCTGGCTGCATCTGCATCCGCGTTGGCTTCAACGCGGGTCGCCGTCTGTGCAGCGGTCAATGAAACAGGACGGGCAGGGAAACGTTAAACCTCTTGAGAGGGGACCGCAGAGGGACATGGTGCACATCCGTGCGCAAGTTTGGCATGTAGGGTTGGCAGACGGACGGTCCGAATCGCGCAACACCGTTGCAATACCCGAGCTGCACCGTCCCTGGCCGCCCCACTCCCTCGCACCTCCGCCCCCGGCACACTGGGACGCGCGGCTGCGCTGGAGTCGCATCCGACTGCGGACGTGTCCACGTGCGTCATGCCCACAAGCGCGCTGGTGGCCCCCGGCTGGCTGAGTGTTGGGCGGGGAGCGCCGGGCGACAGGGCAGGGGCCGCGGATGGCGTCGCGCTGGCTGCATCTGCATCCGCGTTGGCTTCAACGCGGGTCGCCGTCTGTGCAGCGGTCAATGAATCGCAAACTGCTTTGTATAGTCGCCCGAGCTGCCTGCCGCTATTCGTTTACTGAAAACAGCCTCCTTCAAGAATATTGCGAAGACTTCTTTGCCGATCCCCTCCTCCTCGCACCATTCCTGCAGATCGCTCTCCAACGGTATTGTATTATGACGAACACCACATGTGGGACAGACTCTGTCAGGTGGAGCCCCTCCGAGCGATAGACAGCTGTATGGGTTTGCCATTTTGCGCAAAGTGCGAAACTCTTAAGGGCACGTCGTAAATAAAGTTCCCAAAAAATCCCCCCTGAGCCTCGAGAACTTGACTGAAGGGTTCTGGAGAAGGACCAGCACGTCGAGCTTTGAGACCTTGCTCCAGAGTCGGCCCTGTTACATCGACTGCGGTGTTACCACACAAATGTATACGTAAAAAAGTATACGTAAAAAATTTGGCAAGTTCTAGTCAGACCCCTTAACCGCTCGGGCACGACTGCACTTCATCCGCAGTCGACAGGATTCGAACCTGTGCGGGAGATCCCATCTGATGTCGGGTAGAATGCCGATGAAATTTCGAATTAAGGACACACTAATTAATGCCTCAAGTTGAGGACACACTAATTAATGCCTCAAGTCCGTCAGAACCTTCGTACAATGTACGCGCCATAGTGATCGCCATAGTGATGCCGACCTGCTCAGTGCACGGCATACCCATTAACAGTCCGTCGGCGCCTGTACGGCGAGCGAGCAGCTTCATTGCTGGTCCCCCTTGTAACGACGCTTATCATTGCTGTAGGGCCCATGTACTTGCTGACTAGGAGTCTACCAAACTACTAGAAGGCATGAAACCCAAATCGCTGAGCTTGCACACCCTCGGGCCTGGGTGGTCGCTAGCGGACTGTGTACTTATGGCCTGTACAAGTGCTTGCTGCCCTCACATGCGCCATAGCAGCCAACATCTGTACGCCCATCTTAGCTGGCAGATCGTCCCACCCCAAATGCCCGTACAATGTGTTGCTGGCAGCTTCGTACACAACATCACATCGTATTGCTGGCAGCCTTGGCCTAGACGTGCACGCTTCCGGCCGTCTGATCTTGGTCGCATCGAATGCCCACCCAATGCAACACGAAACGGTGTGCACAGCCTATGCCGTGCACCACCCGCTCACCACCCGCTCTCCAACGCGCAGCCCTCCTGAGCCCTCTCCATACATTCCCTTATCCATTTACGACAGTGAAGGTCCGAAAACACGAGGCGCAGGTCCCAGCAAACTACGATGGTTATCCGCTGTCTTCGCCTGTAGCTCAGGGCCCCCACACCCAGCCACGCCCGGGCTCCATGACGGCAGATCCGCAGCATCACGCATGCGGCTATATCGGAGACACGGCGAAGGTCGTCCTTATCCGGGCAGGGGCGGGGATGGCAGCAAGGCCACACCGCGAGCCTTACTGCTGTCCAAAAACCGCTTGGTCTCCTAGCTCCTGACCCTTGAGGCCCTCCTTGACTGCCGTACTGCGCGGGTGGGCAAAGATTATTTTGGTGTCGTCAATCGCATATTAAGCCATTACGAAAGCCAGGTCAGCTCGCAGCGCCGGTCGGCGTGCGTGACATGCAAGGGGCACGGCGGCGCTCTGCCGTATCGACGACCCTTTTCCAACCCAAGGGAATGTGCCTACGTGTGTTCGCCGGCAGGCAAGGCAGTATGCAGACATGCGGCGGCCAAGGCAGCGCCCGTCAGATGCCCATGTGTGCACATGCGTGTATGTGTAAGGATGTCATGTGCGGTGGGAAAATTACCGTAGCTGCGGAATGAGCTGGGGCGTGACTGCGAGTGCGACACAATGTGGTAGGGCTCGCAATCCATGCGAGCGAGCCAAGCCCCCCTCCTTCCGTGCGCCAAACCTTCAGGCCGCCGTCAACCCTAGCGACCCCAGCATCCGGATAGCGGCTCCTCTCCCCTCCCTTCCAGGTGCCGATTTACTCACGCGAAAAAGCCCTCCAGGGTGTCCTTGCCGTACCCCGGAGTGAGGTCCTCCACGTACACCCCTTTCTTTTCATCCCACACCAACATCGACTCGGTCGCGTAGTACTTGCCGATGCGGGCGAACTCCGCTGTGTCCTGCGTTTGCAATGGCGAGTGATGCCGGCCCGGCAAAGCAGGCAGACATGCAGGTAGGCAGGGCGATGGCTCAACAGGTTCGAGCATAAGGGGCATCGGTGCATTCCGTGGGATCCCTCGGCACACCAACAGCGCGGCGTGAAACACAGGCCCTGGACGCGGAAAGTGAACCGACGTCCGAGGCCGCGAGGCCCAGTTCAGCTGTGCCGCGCGTTGCGGCCAAACTTCTGGCCGTGGCTTCATAGGTGCGTCCAGTGCACAACCCCGCCTCGGTCCTTGGGTCCCAACACATCCGCCGCCGTACCTCCAGTGCGGGGAAGATGCTGGCGAGGCCATCGAAGATGGAGATCATGCCGTCCATGAGCGCCACCGGGACCGGGAAGTACTTGGGCGGCAGACCTGTGATTTGGAACAACAGGTCTGCCTGCTGCTTGGCGGTATACGCCTTGCTGGGGCCACCGATGGGTAGAACCTGCGAGAGCCGTAGGGCGGTCGTGGAACGCAAAAGGCGAGAGCCGCTGGATGGGGTAGCAGTTTGAGGTACCTGGGAAGACTGCGGCGCTGGCGTGTTCACTCTCCGTGGCCGGCCCAACCAGTCGGTCGTTGACAGGCCTAGTCACCGGGCCGCTCCCACGCGTGATAATCGAATTGCTCACGTCTGCTCCAGTCGCCGCACCCGGCCCCACACGCCGTAGTTGCACAACCATTAGCGATAGGCAGAATGCATCGTCCCGCCAACCAATTGAAGTGGTGGTCCCTGACATCCCTCCCCGGCGGTTCCCCTTATACCCGGGCCCGGTGTTGTACCAATGTTGTCGTTGTCCCTTTACCACGTATCCAATATCCGACATCCCTGCCAGGCATACCTTGTTGATCTTGTCCTCCGCGGTGACGCAATCCGCGATGAACGACGCCAGGTCAGCCTCGCTGATGGGCTTGCAAGCCGCCAGGTTGCCGTCACCGAACATGACGTAGGGGTTCCCCTTCTTGACAATGTCAATCTACGAGCACACACAGACAGACGGACAGAGACAGACAAGACATGCATGGAGCTCACGCACAGCCAACCTGGTGCACCATGCAGCCTTGCGGAATACACCCCGACACGGGAGCTGTGGCAGCTCCCGCCGAAAAGCCACTTGCGACTGCTTGCCGTCGACACGAGGTTCCGCAGATCGCGAGGAGCGGGTGGTAGGTAATCAACACGGCACTGTAACATCATGGATAATGGAGCTGCCATGACAACGGACCTAGCGATGACAAAAACATGTCATCGACCCCAAAAACGGTCAAAGCCGGCTATTTTGCGTCGGCTCCTCCGGCGCTCAACCAGAACCGGAATGCCCCGTCCACTCAGCCCTGCCGTGTGGAACCCAATCCCGACCCGACCCGGTAGGCCGCACCTGGCCGGCGATGCTCTTAAAGAAGGCAGTGGGCCGCACGATCGAGTAGGTAATGTCGCCAGCAGCCTGCAGCATGAGGCGGAGATTGCGGGGCCCGCGTCTTAGTGTTCTGGCGATTGGGATGCTTGGGATGCTTTAGCGCAGCCGGCCACCGTCGGGCGCAGCGGCACACGGACCGCACCACGATGCCCAAAGGTGCGGCTGGGCGCGCACCCGCTATTGAACGCATCCAGCATCGAGCAGTCGGCTGACCCATCAATCGCCCGTGAGAACTCACGCTGGTGCGGGGAAATACCGGCAAACCAGGTCCGCCTCCCCGGATTCGCCCGGCGAGCCCGGCGACCTTGTGCGAGCTCCATCCGACACACACCATGGATCCGAGTTCGCTGCCATAACACCACTGATTCACGCCCCTGGCTCCAGCTTGGTGCTCGGGATCTCATAAGTTTTCCAACTTGTGACCCGGGGATCCTCAGAGGGTAGAGGATTGCTTCCTGCCTTCCTGCGCCACAACCCTTTCTGGGATCGTTCTCTCCCGGCATGCCCTCAGAGCCCAACCCTAATGAAGCTGGCCCTTGAATTCCTTCCCAAGCCCCAGGCCCCGACACAGCCGCCCCCGTTTCCGGTCTGATTCATCCAGGCCCCCCAACCTGACCTGCAGGTCCGCCTCGAACTTGAGCTTGGCACGCTGGAATTCGAGCAGCGGCTTCTGCACGCAGATCGCGGACAGCAGCACAAAGTGCTTGGCGCCCTTCTCTCTGCCCACGTCCAGGGAGTTCTTTGTGGCCGTGTAATCAATCAGCCACGAGTCCTTCTTGCCGCCTGTGTGATATGTGGAACGGGTTCGAGAGGAAATTAACTTTTTGTTTGAGTATGTCCTCAACTCTTTGAGGACTGGGGGACAGGTGTGCAATTCTCAACGAGGACAGAGGGCAGGTGCGTAATTCAACGTCAGAAATGGGGACAGGTGGAGGTCAACGGATCAATGGAGGAGCCCCGTGGCCCATTGCCGGGCGTCTGCCTGCACCCATGCGTGTGTCTATGAAGAACGGGAGTCTCGCCTCTATCCGCGCCCTGACTAAGGCACCGAGCTGCGGGTGCGTGCAGGCCCGCCTAACGAGAATGCCAGAGCACGCTGCCCGGGCTGTTTGTTGAAGTTGCAGGGTTGCACTGCCCGATCGACAAGCCTCGCTATCGCGGACTCCGAGCGCTCCTCGCCCTTCCGATTGCCGCGGCCTCCACTTCTGTTCATGGCCCAACGACGCGCGACCGTTAAGCACGACGACGCCCAACCCGCGCAACCGTAACGCCCAAACGCCTTGACACTTGGTGCAAGCGCTGGGCATGGAGCAGCACAACCTAGCGCGAAGGGTCCGATGAACCGTGCGTTTCACGCCGGTTCTTCACAGTATTAGCCGCATTCGGCCGGGATGCCTGCACCACCCCCCGTGCATCCTGCCAGTATGACCGTGCCGAATCAGCTAGCTGCTCAAACCCTCTGTGCGTGTTCCGCACAACCCCGAGGCCATATGACCTGAAAGCACAAAGGGCCCTGTGGAACCCGGCTCATTGAAACAACACAGCCCTGAACGAACGATCACAGTGCTGACAAAAGAGCGATATTGCGCTCACATCACTTGGGATCAGTGCCTGCCCCTTTACCACCCCGCGAACATTCGGTCATGGGCTCCTGTCTTCCAAGCCCACCAACCGGACGCCCACCCAGCTGCTGAGCCCCCGCAAGTGTCGGTGACCACCACGGTGGGTCCCTCCTCTGTGCTCACCCGTTCGGCTGGCCAAGCAGCTCACCACCACATCCACAGGCTCCTTGAAGGCCACATTCCGCAGCGAGTCCAGGTCCAGCACTGAGCCAAACCGCACGTCGGCGCCCGGGAACTCCTTCGGGGTGAATGCGTTTCAGGTCACCGTAAGGTGGGGCCGGCGGGCGTGGGTGGAACTGCAGCAGAGGACCTGGTTTGGATGCGCCGGATGGGACGCCAGCTCGCCAGGTGCAACAGGACTGACGTGCGCCCGCAACAAAGGATTCGGCCCGTTCAAACCCATCTCATACTGGCTGGATACCACCAATCCCATTTCAGTTCACGCCTGCGCTCCGAACCTCCAATCCTGGCTCTCAACCGTTTCAGAGAGGTGTCCAACCCTTAGCTGGCCATAGGCACTGGGCCACAACCATAGGTTTGGCCCGCACATCCAGCCATGTCCTGCCTTTCCGCTGGAGATGCATACGCTTGTTGGCTCGCTCGCCGTGATTAGCGCATTTCGGCCTCAACTACTACAGCAATCCACGTAATCCCGTGCACCTTGATGGTGTCCTCCGTGCTCATCTTGCCCTTGATGCCCGCCTGCTCGCGGGCGAAGGCCACCACGTTGTAGCCCCGCTTCACCAGCTCCTTCACCACGAACTTGCCGATATAGCCAGTGGGGCCGACCACCAGCACCCGCACGTCCTTTGGGTCGCGCTTGCGAAAGTCCTCAGCCGCAGCAGCGCTCGCCGCCACGCGGCACGGCGCACGGCCCCTGCCACGGATGCTGAGCACGGAAGCCGATGACGCGACCTGCCGACGAGTACGGATTACAAGCAAGGCTTCAAGCAAGATGCAGTTGGCAAGATGCAGTTAATACCACGCGAATGTCCAGCGTTGCCTGGCTGCGCTCTCAGCCCTCAGTGACGCACTAACTTTTCTGAGCCATCCGATGCAGATCCATCTTTTTCCGTGCAATAATTGAATTGGCAAGAATTAATTTTTAATCACACTTCAACAAACCCCTGCGATTGGCATGGACCGTGATTATTGAGCAAGCGACCTGATTCGAACCTACCTTAACATTTGATCCGCTGAACGGCGCCGCGCTGGAAGAACGAAGCCTTCCGCAGCAAGTTGATTTCTGTGGCGCAGGCCTCTGGCGCTGGCCGGTGGCCTTCCCGGCAGCCTGTCGCGTGTTCAGATTGTGCATCAACATTTTTGGAAATGTTGCTATGAACGCAGGTGATTGGCGAAGGCAAGCATGTTGTATACGAGCAGGTTTTTCGGGGAGTACGGCAATCTCAGTCCCTAACCTAAAATTCAGTTAGGCATACAGGCCTGCAAACTGGGAGCTTGATGAGCTTGTCCATAAGTTTTAGGCTGAGGCCATACCTATGAATGATTTCATGTTATGGCAATGGAGGTTCAAGGGCGGTTCGCTTGCAGCTGGTTGCCCACCCTCCCGGCTTTCGCCCGGGTCCAGTCCCCCAGCGCCCCCGACTTTGCTGAATAGTCTTATGTAATGTACCTGTATATATGAGCCCGATACACATGCTTGGGGGCAAACGGAAATATAGGACTCTCTACAGTAATGTAACCGTTACTCTCTGGTTTCGGCTACGGTGTCGGGATGTGAAAGGGGGGGATGTGGCGGTGTGGCCAGACCGCTAGACGTTCGTCCCATGTTCATCCCAGTTGCAAGAGCAGATAACTGGAATACTCGGAGGATGTGTTGAGATTTGTAGGAGGCATAACGAGTTACCATACCCATAAGAGCCAGCGGGCAACGCTAGCTTAGCGCTGCGTGCGCCACTGCCCCGGTGCATAGCAGCCACAGGAGGCTGCCAGCTGTAACCGCGTTTACAGTAAGATACACTCCTTATCAGAAGTGTCGAGCCAGCAGGCTTCACGAGCGAAGGATCAACCCAAAGGGAGACACGGGAAAGACCACCGACCCAGACGGCAGCGGCGCGTAACCCCAAGCCAAGGCAAGATCCAACCGCCCTGAGGAAAGTAGCCAATAAGCCCCCAAGAAGAAAGGGCAGGAGGTTCCATGATCAGCGGCCCCATTTCCGCGACCGACATGCCGCCACGGCAGCAACTGCTGACAGCTATCCCTGCCCTGGATGACCTCGTTGGCGAACAGAACTCGAGAGGGCCAAAAATACCCAGACCACCACCACGAGGCATCCCCAGCGGCAGTGGCCACCGTTGTAGAACCCGCGTCAGCGCCGCAACCAGAAGCGGTCCACCAATCGCCAAACGGATGCCGGGCTCAGTCACGGCGCGGAACCTCGGCTGTACATAGCTGCACAGCCCCACTGGCGAGCCAAGAAGTCTGGCTACAACCGCATAATGCCAGCATCCCGCTCTGGCTCATGCGCAGATTCGGCCCGACCCGAGAGCCAAAGCCATAGCACGAAGGGGCTGGCTGCTGCCAGCGCAGCACTTTGTGCTTTGTTTCAACCGGACCACAGAACATCAAGCAAGGCACATTGCGCTCGAACGGTAGAATAAGCTAGAAACGCAGCGCAATCCCGCGAGGGCCAGGTAGGCTCGCAGGCCTCGGCACCTTCGAATCACATCGCACGGTACCCACATAACGCATGGCGCATGGCAGCTCTCTGGAGACGCACCGCAATCCCGCAAGGTTCGGACCCCTCAGGCCTTGATACCTCAAGACCGTATCCCTTTGTGTGTAGTACTCAAGCGCACCACAACGCCGCTGGAAGTTTAAAATAAATTCGGACCAAAGCCGCCAGAACCGCCAGCGCAACCACCGGCGGGGCACCATTACCAAAGGGACGAAGGCGACAGATGAAGCGTGCACGCACCTGAGGCGGATGAAGCCGAGCGAACGAACACGGAGGAAATCACAGGGGCGAAGTCGCCCACACATGCACCCCATCCATAGGTCAGCCAACACCACCGGAACGGAACGGATCTGTCATGTGCAGCTGACGGCAGCAATGCGTCCACGGAGCTGGGGTGTGTGAATCAACGGTGGATGACAGAACTACCTACCCCGCGCAGTCGATCGGGGCTCAATTTATGAACGGCCACGCCGGGCTCCTAAGGCTGCGCGGCGGCCGCCGCGAGCCGAAGGTACAGCCCTCCCTCCCCTCACCAGCAGGTGATGAACATCGTCCCCCACACCGAAGGCGCCCCCGGCGCCCGGGACCTTCCGTCGTGGGACCACAAATAAGGACCCCATTCGCACGACGTTGGACCCCATCGGTGACCTGCAAGTTGGGTTGGACTCGCTACCCGCGCTCCCTGCTCCGCCAAGTCCTGGCTCGGATAAAAGGTCGGAGCCGTGCAGGCCACAACCCTCTGTGCACCGATCGATCAAATCGCATGTATGTGCCAGCAAGCAGATAGAGCTGCGCAGCGGCTGCACCGACCGAGATCACCCCGGCCCCCAGTTTTGACTCCACTTGGCACACCGGGCAGCAAAAAAGGGCCTCATCAGGGCGAGATAAGCTGGAGAGCGGGTGGGGCACCACTGATTGCAGCCCATGCTAGGCGAAAGACATGCAAGGTCTCGCCGTGTCTGGCACATTTGCACCAGGTTCAGAATGCACGTGTTTGTCGCCGCATTCGCTAGTCATCCTAAACGATTGACGACGACTAGCGCCACAGGGACGGCAAAGTATGTGCAAATTAACCCGCCGGAATACTCCGGGAGCGGTCCTGCCTAACCATGTTCCTCCAGGAGACAAGGGTAGATGCCTCTGAGCGGAAACCGTAGCCGGGAATCCGCAACATATGGGCGTACTGGCGCCTCACGGTTGCTGGCAACGTGGCTTCCGGCGTTTGGCTGGGAACTGACAACTGCATCCGCCGCCGCGCGGTGGCAACGCGGTGCGTACGTGTGGGTGCGGGTGCTACCCGCGCGCATTAGTCGATTGGCCGGGGTGACATCTACCCCTGCACAGCATCACTCACGGTCATGCGGCGTGGCCCTGGCGCCTATGCGGCAATGGACTGAAGCAATGACAGTCGTCCAGGCACACCGCGCCCTACCTGCAGCAGCCCCCGTTCTAGCTGCACCATCGATGGCGTGCACGCGTCAGGTGTCAGCAGCAGCACCCTTCATATATACCGCACCTTGATGCTGTGATCGCCTTAAGCACCTCTCCGGTTGTGGGAAGAGGTAGGGTGTCATACGATCTGCTACCTCTGGACCAGTTGGGAATCTTCCTCTGTATGACGCGATAAATTACAGAGGATGGCAGATGTCACCTGGACATCTTCAGGCCTATGTCCTACCTTATGGTACGGGTAGCTACGCCCAATATGAGACACTTTGTCTTTGAACCGACCTAACAAATTGTTACAGTGCACGATAAATGCCGAGAAAATTCTGAGGTGTCCGCATATATGTTAGGTGTGCCTCGCTCGCATCCGAGTTCACAGTTTGCATGTTAGCATGATATAACCCACGGAAAAACGGGGTAGGGTACGCTCACCCCAATATGAGACAGGCACCCTATTATGATACACACAGAAAATCCGTACGGAAAGGCGGTTAAGGTGCCGGGAACACCTCCTCCTGCATCCTAGTCTCAAGAAGTAGCATATAGGCATCCTGCCGGGCGACCGTGACCTTATTCGCCTACGTTATCATGTATGCTACGGCTTGCCCATGCACATCACTCCATGGGCCCCACAGCGCACGCGGTACATAACCCAACAACAACCTGACCACACGTTATAAATAGGTTAATGACATACGTATATCGCACGACTACTCGCTGTCACTGCTCCCGGCCTCGGACGCCTCGCTGGCGGTCGTGTCCTGCTCCTCCGCGGCGCTGTCCTCGTCACCGTTGGGGTGGGAGCTGTGCTGGAAGCGCAGGGGAACCTTAATGGCCCGCCGTGGGCGCCGCGACACCTTGGGGCTGTCCTTGGGCGCCGGGCGTGACGTGCGCGTGCCTGCGGACCGGACCCGCTTGCGTGACGCGTCCGCCTGGCCGCCGGCGCCGACATCTCCAGCCCCCGCGCTTCCATAGCGGCCGGCGCCACCGCCGCCAGCCCCCGCGCTGCCGTTGCCACTGCCACTGCCGCTGCCGCCGGCGCCGTTGCCAGCGGCCGCGCTGCCGGCAGCCAGTTTCCCGCGGGACCCCTTCTGGCTAGCCTTGAGCGCGCGCTTGGCCTCCTTCTCCTCCTTCTCCTTCTGGCGCCGCAACAGCACCGCGGTCATGTCGGCCGCGGTGACAAAGCGGCTCGCGGTCTGCGCGCCGGGGCGCAGCGCCACGGGTGACGGCACCACGAGCATGCCATCGTAGGCGCTGACGGGGAGGGTGGCCGTCTGGTCGGTGCCCGCCTCTGTGGCAGCCGCGTCCGCCAGCCCTCATGACAGAGACGTGCAGGAGCAGGCGCGCTTCGGCGTAGGGGCTCAGCTTGGTTCCGGGCCCCGAGCGTGCGTCGATGTCCTGCTTTCCAGACAGGAGCCGCTGAAGCTTGCTCCTGTTGATTCCGTAATGCGTCTCTGCTTGGCGGTATGATAACTTGTTGCTTTTGATTTCATCTAATACTTTCTGAAGCGTTTCCTGTTGCTGGATCCTGACGGCGTTCAGCGGGAGCGGCTTCCCGCGCGGCTGCGCGAGCGACCCGACGGGTCCATTCTCAGAGCCCCCAGCTCCTTGCCCAGGGGCGTCTACTCCTTGATCCATCTTACTAGAATGTTTATATGTATGATACAAGCACTCGGAAAAATGAGAACCGATAGTTTGGGTGCGGCAGTTGCTCCCGATGCAGTGCTTCTGGCAACAAATGTGAGGCTAGAAACACTAATGGTGCTGTGTAGGGTACAAGCTTCGCAATTTCGCGCATGGAAAATTACTGCATGTCAATCGTACAATTGTACATCTCCCATGATTTTCTGGGGATTTGTGAATGCAACATTACTACAGAAAATAATTCTGTCTCATAATAGGGGGTGTCTCATATTGGGCGTAGCTACCCGTAGAGGAGATAGAGCAAGGATCTGGTTCATACCTTCCGACGGGCGCTGGACGGGTCGCTCGTTCGGCATACATTCATTTTGCTTTTCCCTGCTCAACTAGGATCTCTCTTAGGAAATATCGCCCATTTGTAAGCAAGCATGGTGAACCGAGCTACGTACCCTGGTTAGCCCACCACTCGATGAGCGAACAGCGACTCGCCAAGTAATCAGTCCGCATTACCTTAACTAATTAGGCACCAATTTTATAGGGCAAGGCAAGTGTTTCGTCAGAGCGCAAGCTCAAGGCAATGTAGGCCCTCGGAGGTGATTCGACAATCTAGGAGCATCGTGCGCCAAGTGAGGACACGATTCGACCCTACCCCCTTAGGACGGTGGGCGCGGGCTACTCGATGCTCGCCGACGCACGCACCTGACGTATGTGAACCCAGCAGCACGCGAGGGAAATGCGCGCTTCACATGTATAAGCAAGCGCAATTACGCTACAGTCTTCACAATGATCAGGGCTACGGCGCTACGCAGCCTCTGCAACTCGCAAACGCAACGTCACAAAGCCGTTGCGCTGTCTGGCAAGTGGTGCAAGTCGCAACAGCGCAGGCCCTCGCAGGCCCAGTGCATTGCGAAGAACTGTATGTATGCAACGCAGTTAAGACGACGGGCTAAAATTCTTTGTACCAGTGCGTGGAATGAATCAAGTAGGGCCTTGCTCGGCGTTCGTCCCCGGCGGTTTCGCTCTCCCCCATCACAACCGCTTGTCAGACCAGCCATCTGCTGCCGGGAGTCACGGACATGTGGTGGCTTCTCTGGGCGAGGTACATGCATCAACAGAGAGCGGTTTCCCGCAAGTAAGCTGCCGGTGTGTGTGGAAACAGGTGGCTGCAGCCCACGCATGCGTGCAGATGTACGACACCAAGGGAATGTGAGGAATAAACCTGGCTGCTAGCTTTCTGATCGTCTCGCAACAACACGCGGCGTGTGCAACATGGCGCAGGCAGGCATGCCAGGGAGTGCATGTAGAGGGCGTACGTCCTACAGTGCCTCCCCTACCTGCAGCTCTCACCTTCCACAGGCACCCACACATGTAGGGAGTGTACGGTTACTGCATGTAGATACGCTTGAAGCCTGCCATCCAAGCGCCACAGACACTCACATTCCCAACCTCACGACCCAACCGCTTCGGAAGAGGCCGGCACAGCAGTG
Organism: Eudorina sp. 2006-703-Eu-15; assembly: GCA_003117195.1. Lineage (NCBI taxonomy): Eukaryota > Viridiplantae > Chlorophyta > Chlorophyceae > Chlamydomonadales > Volvocaceae > Eudorina > Eudorina sp. 2006-703-Eu-15. Next base: position 299,513 of record BDSI01000121.1, read on the forward strand.
AACTCAACCCCTACCTAACACCAGGTACAACGCATTCCTGTCAACATCAACTCACAACCAGCCATCGTGCTCTGCAACTTGTGACGCGCACCCCAGACGCTACCAACTCTTCGTGACAGCCAAACATGGATATGTACTTACGACGTAGGGGGCTGTCCGTGCGCATATGTACTTATGTACGGGGCCGCAGGGGATTGCCCGTGCGCAACGCCATTATCGCGCGGCACATGCTGACGCTGCGCGGACCGCAAACTGCCCACAACATCCTGCTTCATGATCTGAGCGCCTCAGGATATAGTGACCAGAACCCCTGAACAACACCGCTTTAAACCGCATCAACTTGGCTCGGCGCCTTGCCATTCTACTGTCGCGGCACGTGCCCAGCTACTTGACAAGCTTCCCCACAATAGGGTACTTGTAGTTGAATTTGGCGATCCAGTCCCGCAGGCTCTCCATCTCCGTGTACGACAGGCCCTCCAGGTTGTCGTTGCAGTCCGACAGCTCCGTGGAGAACAACGCAAAGGCCCGCGCTACCTCCTTGCCCGCAAAGGGGTACACGCCTGCAGATTGGGTCAGGGGTTGACCACGCGGTTTGTTTGGCGGTGGCCAGCCGCATGCCGGGGCTAGGGTGGGCGGGGGAAAGCATGGCGTGCACAGCCAGGCTGAAGCGCGTGCGAGACGAATGGCCACGTTCACGGCAACGAGGATGAGTGCGGCGACACACAGGTCCGGGCGCCCGCACCATCGGAAGAGGACATCCCGTGACCAAGCAGTCAGCGCATGCAAGCAATTGCTTGCGCAAAGACGCAATTGCTACCAGCCGTAAGTGCTTATAAGGACGTCGCAGACTCACGCACTGACGCCAACCCAATGAGACGGCTGGATCCTGCACGGCGCGGTTCCCTGCCCTGCCGCCCTGCTCACCGTCCGGCCCGTAGTACTCTTTCCCCTTGGTGATGTCGTACACGACGCCCTTGATGGACAGGTACAGCGGCAGCGACGTGTCCGACCCGTCGTGCTTCGCCAGCTCCTCCAGTGTGAAGTCACGCGGGGGGACCACCTGGGCGGCCAGCGTGGCACGCCGGCACCCGGCACGGGGGCACTCAAGCGTCGCGAAACTCGTCCCGGGGTACGAGGAAGTCCTCGGGTTCCCCGGACCGGGGGATCCCGGGAAGTCCCCAAGCCCAAGAAAAAAAAGGCAGACACAGAAGGCCCACGAACACACCCCTGAAGTGGCCTTGTAAGCACAGTGGTATTCTCCGCAGACGACAGCTGGGCGCATCCCTTCCTTAAACCTTCTCTCTCCACAGCTACCAGCATTGCTCACTACTCACTGCTATGGGCAACGGCCCTCCATCACTGACCCAATCTCCCCGACGGGGACTGTCTCATTCAGCTTGGACGCTGGTTCACGGAGTGGGTCGCAGACGCGCGACGTCGGTGCTGGCTGCGCCGGTGCGCTTCCTCCTCTCCGTCCCGAGGCTCCCCACACGACGGCCACTCACCTGCCCCACGACGTCATGCAAACGTTCAAACTCCTGCACTGCCTGCTCCAGTCGCTCCAGCTGCTCGGCAGATAGGCCTTCTAAGTCGGCGCTTAGATGTTTCTCGTCTGTTGAGCCGAGCGCCAGCGCCCGAGCAACCTCCCTTCCCGCGTACGCGTTCAAAGGCTTCCCTGGCAATGTACCAGCGAAGGGAGAGGGAAAAGTGACGATGTGCGGATGTGGGTCATGTCAGGTCAGGGCATGAGATGGCGCCGAGGCACCAGTCGGTCGATGTGGGTGCCTCGGAACTCGCATCGCTTGGCACAGCACATGACGGGATCGCTCTTTCGTGGCCATTACTTATGATGACCAGTAAGGTCATAGGTACGTCAGTGCTCCTTTCCGTGTTTGGTTCCAGATGCAGTGACGTGGTGAGACCGCAGCCCTGGCTGGGCCGCTGTCAAATGTGGTGGGTTCAGACTTCACGAGGCACACCGTCCTCCTCGTTTCTGGGTGAAGGTTTCCGAGTTAACCCAAAACGTCATCGCGCGACTGGCGCAGGCCAGCTGCGCTAGGGAGGCTGTGCTATGTACAGCAACTGGATGGTCCGGGGAACTCGATGCAACGTCGCACGGGTTGGTCGCAGCGGGTGAGGTCCAAGTGAGCGGAGCCCTTTGCGCAGCTGCTTCACCAACACCTTTCCGTACATATCAACACCCAATCGACGAGGCATGGGGTAGTATGTCTAAAGCTTTTGCGGTAGGCGTCCAGGTGACATACACCAGGAGTTCAGGCTTTTTGGATGAAGGGACGGCGGTCACCGCCTGACAGCGTTACACCCATTCATACCCAGCAAACGCGGGAAAGTAAGCGACCGTAGATTTTGGCCGCACCTGGGCCGTAGACGTCATATTTGTTGCTCACATCGTACACCTTGCCCCGAACTGCCACGAGAGGCGGCTTGCTCCAGTCGTAGCCCGAGTACAACCTTAACGATTCCAAAGTCACATCGCCCAGCTCATACTTGGCCGGCGGCGGAGGCGGAGGCTTTCTCCAACCTCGTACTATAAGCACAAGCGCTACAATAATGACAGCAAGTAGACACACCGCAATAAGTTCCATTTTAGCACGCAGCAGGCAAACTGTTGATGTCTCGATTTGAAACTTATGTCAGCAGCGTTTCCAAAGCTAGTATATATCATCAAGTTCATGTGCATCTAGTTAACCCGCATTTCATCGTACGGCACCGGAAGCTACACGGTCGTCCAAAGGCTGAACTAATTACAGTAAAACGTATATTACGATTACTCTCACTGAGCTTCTCGTCAACCTTTATTATTTTCGCCCAACAATCGTTGTTCTCAGGGGCTTGCTAACATCCGCTTTGACTAGAAGGGCATCCGCTTTGGACAGCAGAGAACTTGTCGGCGTATACTGCTTCCAATTATTGAGCATGTATTTGCATCGATAGGGTTGCTTGGGTTGCAACGATAACTGACCATGCCGGACAAGAAGAAGAGCAAGGACGGTCTGCGCGTGGCTGGAGGCGTGCAAAAAAAGACAAACAGAAAGGATGCGAATGCGGGAGTTTCGGGTGCGTCGGACGATGCTGGTGGTTGCGACTCCCGTGACGGCGGCGTCATGAACAACCGCTGCTTCATGGGCCCGCCGTTGCGCAGGCCTTGAGTTCCACAAAAGCAAGGGTCAGCATATCCTTAAGAACCCGCTAGTGGTGCAAGCCATCGTTGACAAGGCGGGCGTAAAGAGCACCGATGTGGTTCTGGAAATCGGCCCTGGTACTGGTAACCTCACCGTCAAGTTGCTGGAGAAAGCAAAGAAGGTCATAGCCGTTGAGCTTGACCCACGGATGGTACGCAACGAAGCTGGCGTTCGTACGGCAAACTGCGGCCCAACGAGGCCGTACCGTGGCCGCGGCAGCGAAGTGATTGCCGCCACTTCACGGCAAGCCCTCTTTTATCATTTCTTGCAGGGGCTCTGATAACCTGACTTACACGCAGAATGGGAGACAGGATATAACTAGAATCAGGGCTGAAGCATGTTAACAAGTTAACCCTCTCTCACATGGCCAGCTGCCATCCTCAAAAACCTGTGTGCTGGCATGTGGGCGTCTCATCCTCTCGCCTCCCACCTGCCAACCCTTGCCGCCAGGTCCTGGAGCTGCAACGACGTGTGCAGGGCACACCGTACGCCAACAACCTGCAGGTCCGGGTCGTCAGCATGTTTGCGGGGCGCAGGGAGGGCGGTTAGGCCCGACCTGCAAGGCGGGCAAAGAATGCAAGTCCCTGCAAGTGTATGGATGCGGATTGCGTGCCCATGCCCCGAGCGTCCCACCGTCCCCTCGACTGTCCTCCCTCACTATGTCTCGTCCCTGTAACTCTCCGCATCTCCATGCCTTCCATCTCAACAGCAACACGCCCCCTCCCTTCGCGCTGTCCCGCACGGATCCACGCGCCCACAGATCATCCACGGCGACTTCATGCGTGTGGAGCTGCCGTACTTTGACCTGTGCGTGGCCAACATCCCGTACAACATCTCCTCGCCGCTGACCTTCAAGCTGTTAGCGCACCGGCCAGCCTTCCGCGCGGCGGTCATCATGTACCAGCACGAGTTCGCGATGCGCCTGGTGGCGAAGCCCGGGGACCCACTGTACAGCCGGTTGGCAGTCAACACGCAGCTGCTGGCGCGGGTCAGCCACCTGCTCAAGGTGTGGGGGTAAATAGGAAATTGGTAGACATTTCAAACTGCGCTGCTGCCAGAGCGATTAAAAACCCTAAACCCTAGGTTCGAGCGAAGGTGTGTGTGGGGGGGGTCCGCCGGTTGTCAAGGCAGCACGCGCCAAGGCAGTGTACGGGGAACAGGCGCCTCTTGGAGATGTACGGTCGTGCGACATGTTTACCACGGAAACAAAATGCGGATTGGGTCAGTGTGGGGCTGACGCCCAGGAGTGGATGCTGGTGCCCCAACCCCGGGCCCCCTGCTCAGGTCGGCAAGAACAATTTCCGGCCGCCCCCCAAGGTGGACTCCTCGGTGGTGCGGATAGAGCCTCGTCACCCACCGCCGCCGGTCAACTTCCTGGAGTGGGATGGACTCGTGCGCTTGTGCTTCAGCCGAAAGAACAAGACGCTTGGTGCGCCGGGCGGGCCCGGGCTGGTACTGGGTTGGTGGAGTTGGGGTGATGGTGGGTGGTCGGGAGTTGTGTGGCGGTGGGATGGTGGGTCGGTGGGGCTGGGGATTTCGGCGGGATTCACTAGGGCGAAGGCCAGGAGGACGACGGTGCGGTCCGGGCACTCCTCCGGTGCGGCAAGGGCGTCGGATCAGAGCATCGTGGATGGATTTGTTGATGTACCGCTTTGGAAGCGGCATGGCGTAGGGAGCGTGTGCTTTCTGCCTTTCTCGTTTTCGTTGGTGCTTCCAGCTTCACGTGTGGTGAGAATGCTGCAAAAAATGCCTCCAAGCGCGACGTGTACGTGTGTATGTATAGTAGTAGTAGTACCGTTACAGTGTGGATAGGCTTCCGGGCCCTGTGTAAGCGTTTATGTCGCGGTTTTATATGATGCTATAGGACACCTTCAACCAACACACCGAACCTACGCCGTACGAACCGAGGGTCCAAGGCGGTTGATCCTGCCAACCCACCTCATCCATTCACCCGCACATCCGTAGAGACAGAGGGTTCAGCAATCGCCACCGATCTAGCGTGCGAATCTCAATCCATCAACTGTGATCTCAACTCCACATCTCAGCATCTAGCCATGATTTCATGCTCCCGGACAATGTCGGGGGTCACCCTAGGACTCGAACCCAGGACCTTAAATCGCCTAACCGCGGTAGTGTCACCTGACCTGACCTGTGTATGTATGTGTTGAGCAACATGTGCATGTATATATCTGTGTGTATCTATATGTGTGTGTAAAAGATATGTATGTGTGTGTGTTATTTCAGCAGGCAGAGCAGGAGTGCGTGACATGCGAGGGGCCAAGTGGCGCCCAATATGTATGTGTGTGTGTGTGTTGGCGGCGCCCATCCTTCACCCAGGCGCCATCTTCCGCCAGGCCAACACTCTCCAAGCGCTGGAGGTCAACTACCGAACCTACCAGGCGCTTCAAGGCGCGGCAGCTGCGGGCGGCGCCGGCGTGGCAGCTGCGACTGCCGGCATCCAGAGCCTTGGAAGCGCCGCCGATGACGCCGCCATGATGGATCAGGACGAGGATGGCGATGACGACGACGCGATGGGGGACGACGGCGACGGCATGGCGGTGGACGGCGCCCCGGCAGGGAAAGCGGGGAGGGGCGCGGGCGGGCGGAAGGGCGGCGGCAAGGTCAGCCCCGAGTTCAAGGAGCTGGTCATGAAGGTGCGGTGCGGCGCACGGCGTCGGGCTTCGCGCTCGGGCTTCACATAAGCCAGCCAAAGCGGGGGAAACGACGGGATCAGGGACTTGCAGCCCGCGAGTGTTGAGCCTTGATCATGTCTGTCCTCCGCTGCATGCCCTGGCGCTCACGAAGCCACCATGCGCGCCACGCCAACTGACAGGTTCTAACTGACAACGGTCTGGACACCAACCGCAGCAGCAAGATGAGCCAGGAGGAGTTTCTGCAGCTGCTGGCGCTGTTCAACGCCGCGGGGATACACTTCGCGTGAAGCAACCTAGCAACTTAGCCAAGAGGGTGCATCCTAACCGGCTCAGCAGGATTGGGTCCGATGCGGCTTTTGGTCGTGGAGGTGCGATGTCACGTGTGGGCACAACTGCCCGTGTGAGGCGCTGCCAGTACGGTGGATCCACACAACCACCGCCCTGGCGCATCGGAGTCGTGGCTGCCCCTCGAACACTGCGGCGCCCGGGCCCCTGGGCCCCTGGCGGATGTTTAGGCCTTCGTGAAAGGTCGTGTGGACCGTCGTACGTGGGTTGTACGCACATCGTTTCGGGGGAGAGGAGGCGGCGGCGGTGTCGACTATGCCCCACACGAACTTCCAGTGATCGCGGCCGTCAGTTGAGACACAAGGAGGCTCGGAAGGAGGAGTAAGCTTGACAGCGACCCGAACGTAAAGCGGCTGTTAGGGTCCAATGGGTCTTAGCAACGGCCTATGAGCTGGAAGATGGTGGAAACGGAAGCGGTGGGCCCCTGGTGGCGCGGCTCCCTTTTTCCGGTGTTCTGATCCATGCAAATTCATTTGCAGTTTCTACCATGTTAAATGCGTTGATAGCTGGTTTACTTCGGGCGGGTTCCTCGGCAAGCACACAGATGCGCACGCACCTGACACTGGGCAGCTTGCCAGACGGCAGGGCTGCCGCGATGGTTTTTTGTCTGCTTCGGCTGTCGGGTCGTTCGAGGGTCGATGGAGCGCCTGCGAGACGAGGGCGTGTGTCAGGAACGGGGGGCGGGCGGCGGATGCCTACGGCCGCTGTTTGGCGTTGGCGTAGCGTAGCCAGGACGGTCGATGCGCAACCGACAGTGTAGCGATATGGGAGTTGTCCAACGAAGGGATGCCGTCGATCGTGAGGCGCCAGAAGGCCTCTTTATGCTCATTCTCCGACCTGGTATTACGGTAAGCCAGAGGCGGTTCAGCAGCCCCTGAACCCGGGCCGCCGCCGCCTGAATGAGAGGGTCGAGGGCCCCCAGACCTAGCGCTTCGCTGGCAAACAGCAAGTGAGCTGCACTGCGTCGATCCGCCACCTCGGCCAGTTGCATCACCGTACCCACCCGAGCCGAATACTCCCCCAGGGCCACCTTCGGCCCATTCTTCAACCGCCACGCACCCCAGGCGATTGATCAGCATGGCCGACACCTCCTTTTCCGTTGGCACGTGTGACCCCTGGGCACCAGCCGACTGTATCTCTTGGGTTGCTGTCACCCAGGCCGCTGATAGCCTTGCCTGTAGGTCCACCAGGCGCCGGTCTACCTCGGCCCATTGCCGCCAGTTCCCCCAACGCCCTGCCCCTTCGCGAGGGCCCAGTACAAAGGTCGTGTACAAAGGTTGCCCACGCCTGTGCGGTGCATCATGCCGTGCGGGCAGAACCTGTGGGTGTTGCTCTGCCCGTCGGTCACCATCCGGAGCGCCTTCCCCGCTAGAATCAGCTGCCCCCAAAATCCACCAGCTCTTGGAATACTAGCCCGGGGTGCACCCCCTCGGGTAGATCCTCCGGAAGCAGCGGGTTCCAGCACCACGCCCCCGGGGAGAGCGGGTTTTCAGCAATGTCCACCACCTTCGGCAGGGGAGCCAGGGCTGTCTCTGTCCGCTTCCTCTCCGGCTCCAAGCTTCGAACCCCTCGCCATGGGCTGTCGCAGCACCTTACGTGGCCTCCATGCCTCTGAGGCACCCGAGAGATCGTGTCAATGACCCGTTGCCGCGCACAATGGGCTTCAGCGGCGGTGCGGTACATGAGGAGGATCCGTCACCAGCGGGCGGCCCCCTGTCCATGACCGGGGCACCGTCCACATACGTGTACGGCAGGCCTAGAGCAGCAACAGTTTTAACCACCAGCATCTTGCACCGGACATCATCGCCTCCTGTAGTATGAGGTATGGTCATGAGTTGCTGCTGGTCATCCAGGTCATCCTGTATGTTCACTAAAACCTTTCTTAGTGCCTTGAATGGAAACTGACACCTACTTGCATTGGCTGTTACGCCTGTTTAATGCAACCGTTACAAGGGTCCCGGTCAGGCGTTCCAACGGGACCAGATAGCTGGTAGGCGCGTCATCTCATCAACCCCAAGGACTGCGCACCCACCCTCGATCACCCCGGGGGGGGGGGGCAATTCATGCAGCCATACCGTCCAACACACCAGGGTACCAGTGCTCCAGGATTGCCTCTGCTGGGAAATACACCAGACCCGCCGAATCATTGCGGGGCCAGAATTGCTTGCCTGCGTCGCGTCGGTAGTCTAGGAATGAACGGCTGCGCTTGCTCTTAACGTCGGCGTGGATTACGCTATGGGTTCTTCCAATAGATGTTGGCCAGTAGCATGCGAGCTATATGAGCATGAAATCGTTGTGTGTGTCCTGTTCGCACTACATGTCAATATCTCGGTGCGTTTGACCAAACACTATTGATCAACAATATCTCATATGCTCTATGTGGAATGTGGAAGCATAATTCTTATGAGGCAATTGTTTAGTGAGTGTGAAGAGAAGACTGCCTCAGCCTTCAAATACTGACAGATGACAGATGATCAATCTACATGAATCCGCCCTTACCCTGTTCCATAAAGTTGACTTCTTCATCTTCAAGCAATAACCGTATTTGAGATTTAACTTCATGTACATGATACTTTATAGATGTGTCACGGTTGTAGAATTAGCACTTCGTGAGTCTACTAGCTACACGCTGAAGATCGTTGGTGATACCCCGAAATGGATTTGCCAATAGGACAGTTCCACGCACGAGTGTTGCTATGCCACCGGGTACCCTGGTGCGCACGCGATGAGGTTGCGTGGTGCCCCCATCCACCCACACCGATCGGGCAGGGACGGAGCCATCCATTGAAATGCGGATTGCCGGGTAGGGACAGGCCGCCGACCGCCAAGCGGCGCCAGCATCATGTGTTCATGTTCTCCTTTTCCGATTGAATACGTATATAATGGGTCACAGCCGTCGCAGTAGCGCAGGCGCAGACGACACCCGCACTGCAATGGCAGCGGTGGATGCTCCCTCCGTATCTGTAGTTTCTGTTGGAGGCTGCATGCATCTGGGCCTCCTTCTCGTAGGCTGCACATTCACGTAGGGATTTGTGCAGGGGGCCCGGCGTTCGCACGGCGTTCCACTGTCATGTGCAGCTGGCTGGGTTAGCATTGTGAGCCTGCCCAGCTTAACGATGCACGTCGTGCGCCCTACATAGGCTGCTACAAAAGCACCTTCATGCTGCCTCCGCCGAGCGACTCTGCTGCCATGCATCCTCCTATGGACGGAGGGCACATAGGGGCACATAGGGGCGCAGGGGGGGAGTTATGGCAGGTGGAGTAAGTGGATGCATCAGATTCGGGTACTGAATCCAAACAAGGAGGATACTCACACGCTCGGAATGGTCCAGGACTGCTGTATGTGCGACGTGCGTGTACGGCAATTTGTTGTTTCACGCCATAAAGAATGGACCGATCGGCAGATGTCCATAATGGACATCTCAGAGTACATCCCCAGGATACTACACAATTGATAGGTAAGCGCACGCGCCCGCGTTTTGCGCGGTGTGCACACGGGGCGGGCCTGCCTCGCGATAAGTGGGGCGTCGGGTCTAATGACTCCATGGCCCATCCAGGGAACTTGTTTGTTGCCCTCTTTTTGCGACTATATTCGTGTAATTCATGCGCGTGGTGCGTGGTGCAATGCATTTGCCAGGCCCATCATCAGAGACATGTCTACCATCAGCCCTCGTGCGTGCGATTTCTCCACCTACCCTGCTCTGGCGTGCGTGGCACATATGCACAGGATCTGCGCCGCCGACGGCGCCTGATCGATACATATGTAGGCCAGGATTGGTGCCGCCTGCTGTTGCTAGTTCCCATGCTGCTGTTCGTTTTAAGAGTGTCGGGGCGTGTCCTGCTGTGTGCAGGGCCTGCTGCGGAGGACTAATGAGGCCCGGGCGCCCCATCCTCTATTTGCTGCGGGTTCATCACCTACCCGCGGCCCAGATCGGTGTCCTGGCCTGCCCACCGCTGCTGTAGGCAGGGGAAGGGCGGCATTCCACTAGCCCAACTTTGAGGGGCTACCATGTTCGTCGGGTGAGGGTTGCTCCACTAGCAGTCGCTAGACACGCACTGTCACGAGCCAGGCGTGGGGTTTCCCCAGTAGTGCTTGGCTTCATCCATTTCCGTCTTTGGATCCCGCCCGGTGTATGCTGTGCCTGTCCCTTTGGAAGTGTTGGCCCGCTGTGCGCCTCTGCTTGCGTAGGGGGCTGTATAATATGTACTTTTTGTTCGCGTCGCTGAGGTGTGGGGGTACCTTACTTGCCGCGCGCCTTGTCGGTGCGTGAGGCCTGCTGGGGCTTGCACTGCATCTAATATATGTACACCGTTGCTTTCGGGGTCCGCTGTATTCATTCATATTATCGTCGGGCATACAACTATGGATAGCAACCGCTTTTATTTACAGAACCCCGCGGGTGTAGAAAAATGCTTATTAGTTGGGCAGGCTAGCTAGCGGTCTCCGTCGCTGCTGCATCGATCTCTAGTAAGCACATCCGTCCTGACAATAACCATTTTCCTCAACAAAACTAGCTAGAGTCATTTACTGTATATCAATGACAGGCCAAACCAGGCCAAACATTGAAAGAGATAGCCTGACACACACTGTGGTAACTATGGTAACGAAGTAAGGAAGATAGGGTAAGCGAAGGCTACATGCATGCATGCGTTGCCGCGCGCGTAGATAACGCTGCTGGGTTACGAACAGCAGTAGGAGTAGTCCCAATCAGAGACCCTGCACAGCATCTTGAGAAGGCCAGCGCTTGATCTGAACGTGTAAGACTTAACCGTAAGAGGTAGTCTAGAATTACTTAGGAGGATCGTGAGGTAACTTAGATATGGCCACGAAGGTGGTTCTCATGCAACGCGCGACGTAAGGCATTACGAGATACATCTATATCCAGAATGGAGGTGTCCAGAGACGGGGGTGTCCAGAGACACCGACGAAGAACCAAAGAGAATCCTTTGAGCAGCGCCGCCGCAGGCGGCCTGAACGGCAATACGATATGTCGTCCAGAATCCACATTTAGATTGGTCGTTACGCAGCTCCGCTAGACTGCGTTACGTTCGAAGCAATATTATTTACTTCGTCGGAATTACTTATGTAATTCCTATCTATCTGTGGGTGTGCAAAGCTTACACTCCCCCCCCTCTGAAGCGAACCGTCCTCGGGAGCTCTGTCGCCACTCTTGCATGCCTTTATCCCATGTAACCGAGGCAAACGTGCAAGTCCGAGCAGCAAGCCAGGTTTGCTCAGAACGAAGGATGAGAGGCGGGTCAGCTTGGAATCACCCAAAGCATCACCGTCAGCCTCACCCACCGTCACGTTGCCAATTTCACCAGGCATGTAGAGGAGTGTTGACAGCCGAGTAAGAACATCAGAGTCAAGGCAGCACGAGAATGTGCGCCAATCCGGGGTGACACGACTACTTGTAGTGCCGTGGAGTACATGTCAGCGATACTGTGTTGGCGCGGAGCACGCCTAGGGACAGTAGGTTGACCTTCCGTTGACAGCTATGAAGGGTGGACCCCAACACAGTCTGCACGGGTTAGACGGTACGACGCTGTGTTGAGCGCTTGCGGCGCTGTGGCACAGGTGGTGGTGGCCGTGTTACGAGGCCGTCCAAGTACCGCTCGACCAGGGCCTCGACGAGGGAGTCCTCGCGGAGGTTTTTCTCCGGTTCCCAGCTGTTATGCTCGGGACCAAAGCCTTCCCATTTGACCAGGAAGTCGCGCACCGTATGGTTGAAGACTTTCCGATCTCGGTGGTCGATAATTGCTTGCACTGTCCAATACGCGTTTCCACCATCGTCAATGAATTGAGGTGGTGGGGGCTGGTAAACGCCGTTGGACTTGTATGGTTTCAGCAGGGACACGTGAAACACAGGGTGTATCCGGTATGCTGGTGGAAGCTCAAGGCGATAAGCCACTTCGCCAATCTTCTCCCGCACGGGAAAAGGCCCAATGTACTTGGGCTGAAGCTTCTTCGCTCCAGGAGTCTTGAGCGAGATGTTCTTCGTACTTAGCAGAACCAACTCATCCTCTGCAAATGAGGCATCTTGCCTGCGAGCGTCAGCGGCTTTCTTCTGCCGGGCCTGGGCCTCTTGTAGCCGGGCACGAGCTCTTCGAAGCCGGTCTGCCATCTCGGATGCAAAGGTATCGGCGGATGGGACCTTCGCGTCTAGCACAGAGATGTTGTGCGGTTCACGCGGTACATGCGGAGTCCACAACGCGAACGGTGTCGTGTTGATTGACTTGTTGAAAGAGTTGTTTATGGCAAACTCCATCAACGGCAAATGCTCATCCCAATCGGATTGATCAGGGGCAATGTAGTGCCGCAAGGTCTCTTCAAGCAAGCGATTCATACGCTCACTCTGTCCATCCGTCTGTGGGTGATAGGCTGAACTAAGTTTGACCTTAGTCCGCAGGCGACGATGCACTTGTTTCCAAAAGCGGCCAGCGAATTGCGGGCCACGATCAGAGACCAAGTCGTCAGCCAACCCGTGGTAGCGGAAAATGTTCTGCACATATAAATTGGCCACTCCCTCGGCGTCTACTGTCGAGTGTGTGGGAGCAAAGTGAGTCATTTTGCTCAGCCGGTCCACAAACACAACAATAGCGTCATATCCTGAGGTAGTGGGAGGCAGTTGGACGATTAAATCCAGTGTGACACTGCCCCATACCCGTTTGGGTATTGGCAACGGTTGCAGCAACCCACTCGGCTTTGTGGTCGAGGCTTTATTACGCTGGCACTGCGGGCAACAGGTAACGTACTGGGATACGTCTGCGTCCAGACGCGGCCACCAGTAGACCTGCTTAATAGCCTCAATGGTACGACGAGTCCCACGATGCCCGCTGGCTCCACCGTCGTGGTGCTCAGCTATAAGCAGTGTGCGTAAATTGTCAACGTTGGGAACCACCACCTGGTTCCCCCTGTAGTACAGGTCGTTGACACGCTGCAAGTGCGTTGTATTGATCTTCTCCCTGAACCAGGGATCATAACGATAACCAGCAACGATACGCTTCCAAATATCGGTGGTGATCGTAGATCGTGTAAGTGCTGCCGCCCATGGCTGACGATCAGCTCGGGGCGAAACCTTTTGAGGATCGCCCTCTGCCTGTTCGTAAATTCGGCTAAGAGGGTCAGCCACGTTGATTCTGCCTGGCCTGTAGGACCATTTTACTGATTGGTCCTGTAGGAACGAGATCCACCGAGCTTGACGGTGAGAGAGCAAACCGTTAGCTTTCAGAGAGTCCAGGTAAGTGAGGGGCTGGTGGTCAGTCACAACTGTTACATCTGGCGCGCCCTCGAGATAGCAGCGCCATTGCTGTAATGCGTGAATGACACCCAACGCTTCCTGGTCGGTGGTGGTGTAATTGCGCTCAGCTGGAGAAAACCGGTGAGACAGGTATGCAATTGCACGGTCATCCTGTAACAGGACGGCACCCGTTCCGAATATAGAAGCATCCGACCAAACCTCAAAGGGTTTGTTAAGGTCGGGCAGAGCCAACACGGGGGCATGCGTAAGTGCATGTTTGACGCCCTCAAAAGCTGCTTGGCAATCGTCACACCACTTCCAAGCATGCTTCTCGCTCGTGAGAACCGTCAAGGGGGCCACAAGGGAAGAGTACCCTTGGACAAAACGTCTGAAGAAGTTGGCAAGGCCCAAGAAGCTTCGCAGCTGCTTGAGGTTTGTTGGAGGAGACCAGTCACGAATGACCTTTATCTTCTCCTCGTCAACCTTCAGCCCATGCCTGCCAACTACATGGCCCAAAAACTTCAACTCTGGTTGGTTGAAGGCGCACTTGGAGAGCTTAGCCTTAAGCCCTTGCTCACGAAGGATGTTTAACACCGTTTTCAAGTGGGTAAGGTGTTCCTCCGGCGTTCGTGAGAACACGAGCAAGTCATCCAGGTATACCAGGACGAACTTTCCAAGGTGGCTACGGAAGAGTTGATTCATCTTCGCTTGGAAAGTGGCAGGTGCGTTGGTGAGACCAAAACACAGCACCTTGAAGGCGAACTGTCCTTCAGGTGTGATAAAGGCAGTTTTGGGTATGTCCTCCTTACTAATCCTGAGCTGGTGATAACCCGATTGATCAATCGTGCTCAAGATTTGTGCACCGGCAAGCTGATCGAACAGCTCTTGGATGTTCGGCATCGGGTAACGACGCTTCACTGTTATCTTATTGAGTTCCCGGTAGTCGAGAACCATACGGAGTTTGAATCCAGTAGGTGAATCCGGATCCTTTTTCCGTACAAAGATAACTGGCGCACCGAAGGGTGAGGTGGAGGGCTCAATGAAGCCCTTCTGCAAAAGGTCAGCGATCTGACGCTTGCACTCAGCCTTCTCTTCAGGAGACAGCCGATAGGCACGCCGAGCCGGAGGCTGGGCGCCCGGGATGAGTGGGATAGTGTGCTCTATGCCCTCATCCTGCTGCCTTATGCCAGTGACTTCAGCAAAGACATCCTTGTATTCATCAAGGAGGGTCTGAAGTTGATCCTGTGGGATCAAGTTGTCGGGATTACCTGCCGGGGTGGAAGTAGCAGCGACAGTCGGATTGTCGTGCATTGCACCTAGGGCGGGTGATCGACCAACAGCTGAAGCACGAAGCTTTTGTTTTGGCTGCACCAAGGGAGTAGGCGGCCTCTTGTCAGAGGCGGCTGACTCCTTGCGCACCGGATGCTGGATAGCGGGTGACACTGGGCCCCCATAGCCTGGCGTCTCCGGCCGTACCAACATCAAACATGCGTCTGCACCACGCTGAATGGACTTTGCGGCTTGTTCAGCCGTCATCAAGTCCACGGACGTCGCTGTCACGAGGGTAGCCACGACCAAATTCATCAGTCGGGCAGGCTCCGAAAGATTCCCCTGGTGACGAGGCCGCAACACAACAGTATTGCCACCCTTTTTCAGGATGAGCTCATGAGTGTCGTAACACAGGCGAGCCTTGCGACGTTTCAACCAATCACTGCCAAGGATGATATCGGATGATCCGATGCCTTCCTTCATGATGAGGACATGGACGGTGTCACGGAATCTGCCTATGGTGATTGGCAGGTTCACTTCACCAAGCAGGACACTGGGTGTGCCATCTGCTAAGCGGACAGTGGTGGTGTTTGACGGTTTTGGTGCGAGTCCCGTGGAGGACAAGAACTCCTTGGACACAAAGCCGTCTGCTGTGCCATGGGTGCAGGCGCCGCTATCAGCTAGAAAGACTGCGGGCTTGCCGGCCGCTTTGCAGTCAAACAGCATAGCGTTTGAGTCGCTGTCGTGCGTAGCTGAGAGCTCAGCGACTACAGCTGGTGGGTCGTACCACAGCTGGACAGGGTAAGGCAACGGTGGCATTGGCAACCGCCCACCCTTTGCTTTTCCATTTGCGGACACAAGGAGCTGAGTGCCCGATGGTAGCTCTTCCACAAGCTGATATCGCAGTTGCTGGAAGTATCGCGTCAAGTGCGGGAACCGAGGGACCACGAACAGAGCGCACGTGTGATGGGGGTCCTGCCGCTTTGAACGCGAATAGTGCTGCTGGAACGCTCTCACTGTTTGTGGAGACGTGCAGCACCAGAGGGCTTCACCAGCGACGTTCTCTGAGAGGAACGTGCCGGGAGTTGTGTGACGGGGACACAGAGCATTCGTACCAGTCGGGTTACACGCGGCATCTAATGAGAAAGAGACGCCAAGGCGTGTCTGCAACCTTCCAAAGATCGCCGGATCAACCATGTGGTCTGGTGCACAGAGTGCATAGGATGCAGAACGAGACACTGCAACTGGGGCAGCGTCAATGCCCAAACGTGCAGCTGCTGCCGTAACAACATCAACTGCACCCGAGTTGGCAACAGGCTCACCATGCGCCTGGAGGACATCATCCCCATCCGTACCGTAGTCGGATGCTATGGGACTTGAATCCCCTAAACCAACCTCAAAAGGGCTAGACCCGACAACGGGCTGAGTGGGAGGCCTAGCAGGCACCACAGCAGCCACAATTGGCCGCGACTGCAAAGGTGGAGCGCACAGCAGGCTCCTAGCGTCGCAACGGCATGCTCTGATGGCTTGGCAAGAGCCACACCCTCGGTCGACCCGTCAGATCACTACAGGTCAGACCTGGTAATAGGTGGTGTCATGATTTCCATGTACTGCACATGTTCAAGCCAGTATCTGGTATCTGGTCTTCTGATCAAGTTTCAGTCCCCAATATCCAGTATCCAGCTTACCATCCACTGACAGTATCCAGTATTTGGTATCCAACCCATAGAGGGTGGTCCCAGTAGTGCCTGGTCCATCAGGGTTTCTGGTTTCTGGGTTTGGGTCTCCAGTCACAAGATCAGATATCCAGTCTCCAGTGAGGTGGCTTGTTAAGTGCAGAGCCACAGCTGTCATTGCAACAGGTACCACCAGGGTATCAGGTCCACCTGCTCAGCAGAGTGCCACTACTTAGCTAGTGCAGTAGCAGTCAGCGAGCTTTGTGTCTGCTTTTTAAGGTTGAAAGGCAGAGACAAGTTGGAGTGGAGCTGATGCATAGACCAAGTAGTGACCAAGTCCTGTGTGCCTATCTGCTGTGCAGCAGAAAGCACATAGGAGGCTACCCGCCTGGCAGGATGCCATGAGCACCAACAATCACAAGCAAGAGCTGTGTTCGATACACAGTAACTTGCTCATAACATTGTACTATATGTGTGTTTGTACTGCCCACCAAGGATGGGGTTAGTACCATATAGTACATGTTAGTGCAGCAGTTGCTGCTGAATCAGAGTAAATCTGTTGCAGCATTGCATGCATCGGCTGGGTCTGTTTGGGTCGTCTGCTTGTCTGCACAGCCTTGCCATGTCAGAGGCATGTGCAGGCCATGCAAAGTTTTGCATGGTTAGTTCGCATATACAGAGGCCATCTGCCAGCCTGCTAGCTTACTTGACTGGATGCTGGTATACTCTGCCAAGACAAACTGCTGAATTTGCAGCAGTCTGCTTGTAGTAGCAGAGGATAAAAGCCTCCATGTCAAAGCAGTCCGGCAGAGGTCTGTGTATAGTGAAGCAGATGACACTGTGGTCATACACATATGTGTAAAGGCCACTGATAAGCTGGCATTCCTGCTGGGAGTGAGTGGGAGAGCCAGGGTAGCAATAGAGCCGGACCCGTGGGTCTGCCAAACACAACATGATACCAACCAGCAAGTAAATCAGAAGCAGACCAGCCAAGTGTCTTATGTTTCCATAGGACACCGATCAACACCAGTGCAGTTGTATGTCCAAAAAGGAACAAAGCAACTGTGCCAGCATTAGTCATTCCAGCAGGTAGGTGCTTGGAATGATGGGTGCTGGAAAGTTGGTGGGATCTAGCTTTTTGGTCCGCAGCCAGCTTAGAACAGCCAGGGACGGATGTTTGCTAGCAGTGCTTGGTTGAATTAACCAAGTATGCACAAGCATCCTTCCTTATACAGCCAATGCGGCATCCGGGCAGCAATGTCTGGCTTGAGCACAGCCATGACAGGGGCAAATGACGGATAAAATCCTTTTAGCCCATGAGATGTGATTGATTTCGGAGGTGTGGCATTGCAAGGAGGCTGGATTTAACCAGCAGAGTGTCCGAGCAAAAGCACAAGGTCCATAGACCAGGTGTGTCCACATGGTCTCGCTGACATCAATCATAATACAGACCAATAGCTTTGAATTGCAGAAATTAATTTCTGGGAAAGCTGAGGTCGGTCGGCAACCTTGTCGCGATTTCGCAAGAAAGTCGTAACTTACAGCCATAGAGCAAAATCGACCGAGACATATTGTTCTTTGAAAGAACGAGTCTCAAGCCAAGCGGAACGTGAATGACAGTCGGCGTACCGACTCCAAACGCCAGGTCCGTAGACCCGCAAGGTTCGCAAGGCAATTTGCCGACAGGAAAAGACCAAAGAAAGTTATCAATGTTTCTCAAAGAGAGACTATTGAAAACTATGGTCAGCGGTTGGGCGGTGTGCCGCAGCACGTTACATTGCTTAGCAATGCTTCACCCAAGCATTCACTTGAGTTAGCAAGGCAAAGCAATGAATGTCCTGTATAAACAGGATAAGCCCGAACCGCGCAGAGCCGTTAAGGAAAGTCGGCGCGGCCGACATCCGAAAAAGCAAAGTCCGAAGACTTGCTTGGCTCGCGTGCGTGCATTGTCAATGACAAGCACGACTTGATTGAAAAGGCTTAAAGCCGGGCCAGAAGCCGTAGCTTAGGCCGAAAAGGTCGCGATGCCGAAGCCTCGCGGCCGAACCAAGTTTACCTGAACCTGAGCTCGATACCACTTGTAAGACTTAACCGTAAGAGGTAGTCTAGAATTACTTAGGAGGATCGTGAGGTAACTTAGATATGGCCACGAAGGTGGTTCTCATGCAACGCGCGACGTAAGGCATTACGAGATACATCTATATCCAGAATGGAGGTGTCCAGAGACGGGGGTGTCCAGAGACACCGACGAAGAACCAAAGAGAATCCTTTGAGCAGCGCCGCCGCAGGCGGCCTGAACGGCAATACGATATGTCGTCCAGAATCCACATTTAGATTGGTCGTTACGCAGCTCCGCTAGACTGCGTTACGTTCGAAGCAATATTATTTACTTCGTCGGAATTACTTATGTAATTCCTATCTATCTGTGGGTGTGCAAAGCTTACAGAACGAAGGTTACGGCGGCCTCCATCCCCATCAATCAAGCGCCTCCCCAGTGCACTAAGTGCACTGTAAGCTAGCTACCAAATCATTATTTCTTTTTTACTGTACCTACAACAACATACAGTAACATACACCGGGATGGCTTCACGCGCTACAGCGAAACGCCAAATTTGGAACTAAGCCTACTTAAGATCTGAGACGCGCTAGACGCGCAAGTACAGTAGCACCGCACGGGGAACGAACTAACTGCTGAGCATGCATCGTACATGTCGCGCACACCAGGCGAACGAGTTCAATTTAATAGACCGAAACCGCAACGCAAAGACGCAAACAATCGTCATAGCCCTTCAGTGAGCAACGTCAGTACTTATCTTGCACGACAAGCGCGACAGCAGGTTTATTATCAAGCTGCGACGTTCGTGTGCATTGGACCGATCGAGTGTGCGAACTTCCTGTCTTCTGGCGTGCGCAAGTATTGTATCGCATCTATTAGCACAGTGATTGCGCACATCTTCGACAATAATCGTCGTTCATCATTGGCTGGTTGCTTGCGTGCCTGACTCTTCGGGTGAGTAAAACCTGATATTTATGTGCATCGGGACAACAGCAACACCAAAACAACTAGTAATGAGAGATATATTAAGTATAACCACCTTGGTGGCCATATATAATAGGGGCGGTTTAGGCGGTTTGTGACGTTCGCTGGGACCAGAGCTATGCTATCAGTAGCTACTGATGAGCCCGCCCGCCTGCCTATATTGTATACGCTAGCAGGACTAATGTAGCTAACGACTAGCCGCTGCAACCCGCCGTGTATGTGTGCGTCGTGCTATCATCCTATTTGTGTATCCAAGTATGTATGTCCCTCGCCGGCAATTCATGCTCATGTATATATCTGCTCTAAACGCGTTTAGAGCATTAAGATAGATCCTATTCAGCTAGACGTACGTCTAGCTGAATAGGATCTATCTTAATTCATGACTGTATTAGCAATTGGTTTGCGATGCCTGTACTTGGGTCAGGCTCTGGGGGGCGCGGCTAAGTCGTTCCACGACGAGTGGACCCTGTCCACCCCGTCGTACACGTCTGATCAGCTGTTGCTTGCCTTGCTGAAGCGCTTTGCACCTCAGATTCAGCCGCGTGTCACTGAGGCCCGCAATAAGCTTGCCACCCGCCAGTTTATCATGCGCCCTAAGGAGACTGTCCCTGCCTATCAGTCTCGGTTCGAGGCGTTGATGACTGCCATCCCTGACGCCACCGAGTCTATCTGAGCGCATGTTCTGGTTCCACGCTGGCCTGCCTGATGACCTGATGCACGCCTGCATGACTGACGAGCGCGGTGCCCCATTCCGCACCTACTCTGACTTGGTGCAATACGCTATTGGCAAGGAGGCTCAAGCTTTTGCTCTCAAACGTGTTCGCTCGCTGCGCCTGAACGCTGTTGCCATGATTGCCTTGCTGAAGCGCTTTGCACCTCAGATTCAGCCGCGTGTCACTGAGGCCCGCAATAAGCTTGCCACCCGCCAGTTTATCATGCGCCCTAAGGAGACTGTCCCTGCCTATCAGTCTCGGTTCGAGGCGTTGATGACTGCCATCCCTGACGCCACCGAGTCTATCTGAGCGCATGTTCTGGTTCCACGCTGGCCTGCCTGATGACCTGATGCACGCCTGCGTGACTGACGAGCGCGGTGCCCCATTCCGCACCTACTCTGACTTGGTGCAATACGCTATTGGCAAGGAGGCTCAAGCTTTTGCTCTCAAACGTGTTCGCTCGCTGCGCCTGAACGCTGTTGCCATGCAGGAGGATGTTGACCTGGCGGCAGCAGCGACGGCAGGCGCCGCACGCAGGGCAGGACAATTAGTTGCTGCTGATTTGCAGTCGCCGGCATCGGTCCTCCGTCCGGCATTCCATTCGTTATCTCCCTCCGCTCACTTGCTTAATCCACCGCCGCCGCCGTGCGTGCGGGATGACTGCTGTCGCCTAATCCACGCACGTCTAGCACGCACGTCGCTTGTGCGTGCTACTCGTACGTGTGTTATAACAATCTGTAATAATACGTAACAGTTATAATTATAATAATATTACGCCGGGCAGAACCCTGGCGTGTGTTAAGGGGGAAGAGACGGGCGATGAAGCTCATCAGAGCCAATATATACGCCGCCGCCACCGGCCCTGCTGACTCAAAGATTTCCCTGTTAAAAATCTGTATGTATACGTTTTTAGTGCACCATACATGCACCCACGTACAATCTCAAGCTCTCCATACAGCAACATGCTAGCTAGCAATTTATTACTGAATCCGCCACATACAGCGGAGCACAAGCTTGTATCTCCAGTTGCGATACTCCGGTCGATTGTATCTCCAGTTACGATACTCCGGCCGAGAGATCACCTAAATTCAATCTATCCCAGCTCGGTGAAACAAGTTGTATAGCAGTGGCGGCAAAGTAGTGCGCGGAGACGGTATGTAGCAGAATTAAACAATCTGTATCCAGTACCACCAGTTTTGTTGCCCTGCGCAAGAGTCGCATTTCAAATTTCTTTGTTGGCAGCCTGAACTTCTGAGTGAGTAAACCAAACGTGGGCATCGTAACCTATACATACTAACAACAATGACTTACAACAGCAGTTCGTTGGGCAACGCGCGGTGCTTGTTTTAATACATTTTAGGTTCATATTCCTGGGGCCTTCCGTTATGAATCATATATCTAATAATGTGCGGGTCGACATGTATACATACCGTTTCGCATATGTCGTTGTCGGCGGTATTCGCCGGCATCCCGTTCATCCCCGGGGGCCCCAGCCCCGCTGCCCGCTCCATGACACGCACGTCGTATGAATTAACCCATACGGCGTGCACCCACCCCGGCAGATCTGAAGCTTTCTTATTATGGCTGCAAGCAAGGACGGTACAGAAGGTGCCACGAAACGGAAGGTCGAGTTGATGGCGAACGGCTCGACACGCCCGAATTCAATTACCCTAGCAGGTACGTACGACGCAGCAGTCGATCTTAAGGGGCGAGAAAGGTCGGGGGTAGATAGGTGATGACGCTATATTGGGTCTCCCTTGCTTGCCTGCTGGCCTATACATACACCACGCGCGCGCTACCATGATTTTTGGGGCACAGAGGATGTAGAGGATGCGAGGCTCCAGCTGCTGGCACTCAATGTAACACGGCGCGGCCAAAGGCTTCTCGAGATGCTGTGCAGGGTCATTGTTAGGGACTTATACTGTAACCCAGCGTTACATTCTCCCCCCCTGAGGGGAACGTCCTCGTTCCTCACTGCGTCCTTGCAGTGCACAGTCCACTCCGCCATGCCTACCCTACCACGAGGTTGGCCAGGCCTCGCGTCACGTCATGCGGCTGCACCCGGACCGACTCCGGCACATGCGTCCCTAGCAGGGTTTTTCGGAGTGGAAACCTCTGCGCGCCCATCCAGAATCGAACTCACGACCTGAAGAGGTCGTACGGAAACAGTACTGATACTCGATACCAATTGTAACACGGCGCGGCCAAAGGCTTCTCGAGATGCTGTGCAGGGTCATTGTTAGAGACTTATACTGTAACCCAGCGTTACACTCAAGGAAAACGGGGTTCCGGATGCGCCGTAACCTAAACCGTAAAATGGGGTGGTTTTACAAAGACGACACTAGCTAGCAGAGCGAAAGACAGATTATACCACGCACGCAACCCTGTGTGTAACGTGTAGCCGATTTCTAGAATGTGTACGGTGTGGTCCTCGCGACCCCAGGGGCCTGTGTATCCCGGTTTACTTGCCTCCATGGCCATGAGTGGTATCGTTGGTATGAACATTATGTCTGGTCTGAGTTTTAGGCGGAGGTCGGTGGGTGTACTTGTCAGCACCCACTCCGGTATGCAGGTGCTCGCGGCGTAGTCAGGGAGCTGCTGCGCCTGACAAGCATCCATGATCATCATGAAGCAACCACCCAAGCGTCCTGTGGCGAGCAGTAGTCTGGCGATCTGCCGGACTGCGACATTGTGTCGTTTGATGTAGAGGCTTGGTTGAGGCATGCAAGCCAACTATTTATGCTGTATATGTTAAATATATGTGTTACTGCAACAACCGTACCGTACATCTGAGACTGCTGACGGGCAAACCACGCAATGCAAGCTCGACTCATCGGAGGTTCAGCGGGACACGGGAACGCTGCCAAGGCCCTAGTTACACAACAAACCGAAGATATATACGTATAGACATATTGCGCTCATCGCAGGCGAGGCCCAGGCTGCCGGAATAATATGATGGTTTTGCCTCCGCAGCAGCAGCGTGCGTGCTGCGAGTACAGCTAGTACAGCTGCAACATCGTATGTACTAATCGTATGTGTCGGCTCGCCACCGGCCGTGCGCCTTACTTCCGACGGTCCGCGCACCGACCGGCACATGCATACACGTGCGGTCCGCGGCGGCGCTGTTCGTTCCCGCCGCAAAAGCGCTTGGGATTGCACTGTTATAACGCGCGTGCCGTGTGACTGATTCGAAACTCACCCGCCCCGTCTGCCTGCTGCCGCGCGCAGGTGTCAACACCGCTACCCGCAATGTACTGGCCAAATTCGACAGAAATGCAGGTATCCCTAGGCAGCTTGCATGTATAAAAAATGACAGGGTTTTGTAGTTCTATCCATCCATGCATGACCGCCATGTATGCCATGCTTTTGCATCCTGCCTTGCTTATCAGACCGGCAGTCTGCCATATATGCCTGCCTGCTGTATGCGTGGGCAGGTTGCTTGGTTGACCTTATCGCTGCACACAGGGCGGGGGAAGCGATAGGCGTTGATTGTATGTCGCTCGACCTCGCTCCGCGGACATGCGTGATAGATATATACTTACCTAGATAGATCGTGTCGCGCCTTGCTTGTATATGTGTGCGTCTATCGCTCCCCCACGCACCCATTACTGAACGAATCAAAAGACAATATTACCATGTTGGGCACATCCCTCGCTCGAACGCTTGCATGTGCGTCAACGGGGAGCGAGGCACGCAGAACTAACAGATAAGAGATGATGGGGCTCCACCTTGCCTTTGAGCCCAGGCAGATGCTTGTATAGCTATACATCGGTACCACCACCATCGGTACCACTGGTACCACTGGTCCAACCGGATCTACCTGAAACGAAACGGGGCTTGACCTGAAACGAAGTACATGCTACATATATACTAGCACTGCGGCGTGGTGCTGCTGCTGCTGCTGCTGGTATTGGTGGTGAGGGAAACCTCGTCGGGGTTGGGGCCAGTAGTGCAAAGATGGGTAGGCAGGTGGTCAAGCGGTCCGGGTATGGTGAAGGGGTAAAGGAGGCGGAGACAGAAAAGAAAGGTACCAGGCGAGTTTTCTAGTGAGTCCGGTTGACGCGTAGTAATCGTACCGAAGTTACTACTGAATGCGCCTCTAGTTGGGGGCGATGAGAGAGAGAATAAAAGATTTGGGTTAGGGTGCTCGCGGAGTGCAAGGTGCAAGTGCAGCTAGTGCGCAGAGCATAGGGCAAGGCACGTCACGACGCGTTTCGGCCTTGCCAGGGCCTCATCAGGTGACTTTAGCTACCGTGCCTAGTGCGCATGCAACCTAGCAACCCCGGAGCCCGTAACCCTCGTTTCACGTGTCGCGGTAGGGCTTACATTTTCAGGACGTCGGTTGCAGTCGAACGACGTGGGGACGTTGGGTAAGCTTGAACGGTGGGCGATCGGGCGAGATCTGTTGGGACGGCGTGAGGAGTGGGCGAGGGGCGAAGGTTTTCAGTGGGTTCAAGATCAAA
This sequence comes from Eudorina sp. 2006-703-Eu-15, assembly GCA_003117195.1. Classification (NCBI taxonomy): domain Eukaryota; kingdom Viridiplantae; phylum Chlorophyta; class Chlorophyceae; order Chlamydomonadales; family Volvocaceae; genus Eudorina; species Eudorina sp. 2006-703-Eu-15. Next base: position 324,117 of record BDSI01000121.1, read on the forward strand.
GGAGCGTTCGAGCGACGTACACAAAAACCAAGGTAGTCGGGTCGAGAAGTTACGCTCTCGTATACATACATACAACGCTAAGAACGTGACGACGAGTCAACGTTGGACCGCGAGCATTGGGGGAGCAAAAGTAAGTCGCGCACTTCTCGGAGACACGGTACGCAGCAATGCATCTGTTTGCCTTGCTTGCGCTAACTGTGTTTCTCTTGGGCGCCGGTGACCGCTCCGTAACTGAGGCGGATGCAATGGCTGAGCTTAAGGTAGGGCCTGGTGCAGACCGGCCTGCTCAAGGCGCCATTGTTAACATCCAGGCCGAGGTTCATGGATAACATAGCGGATCCGATTCCGGTTAGCCTTATTAAAGCCGAACCGAGTGACCTGAGCGACAGGTACCCCCGAGTCAATGTGCACTCCGAACGAGACAACGAACAGCGGTGGACTGTGAAACTGCGAGATACAGCAACTCAAAGGCAACATGTGTTTGCAATAGTGAGACGACGGCGAAGCGACCTAGCCCTGACTAGCATAGTCCGCAAGCCCATGACTCGCAGCACGAGGAGCAGCAATAATGAAACACAAGTTGCCTCTTGCTGGGACTTTACAGAAATGAATACCTACAATACAGCATGGAACCGGTCGGCGCTGAAGGCACTCGATGCGCGCCGAGACACCATGCGGGAAGCTGATACCTGCGCCACCGACCCAGCCTTGACCTGGCGTAACAGCAGCGAGTGCCACCCATCGGAAGGCTGCCACAAAGCTGACGAGAGGAGACCATCGCTACCTGGCAACATATGGACATGGCGACAGAACGGAATTGCATCCCGGCACTTATGCAATCTCAGGACCCAGCGAACGTGTTCTTTAATCGATCCAATACACCAAGCGCGAATGATGCCAATGGGCCCCAAAATTTTATGGTTGGCACGCGGCGCAAAGATACTTCATGAACGCTGCCCTTTCTCAATAATCAGCACGTTACTGGATAAACCGCAAGTAACGCAGATATCAGCCTTCATACACGACCCTGGAATACAGGCCACCGGCAACGATACCTATAACCGACACAACGGTTTACGAACGCAAAATATCTCAAACTTTCTCCCCAAACCGTCCAAGCGCACAGTATCAGACACACATATACTTGACGATTTCAACATGAGCAGTTTAGTGATTCCTCCTTACTTCTCAGGCCGCCCGACCCTGAGTGGTCACTGCGGAGTCACTGTGCGCACTACACGGCAACCCACAGAAAACCAGCTTTCCTTTCTCCGTCGCAACAGCCTCGTGAAACCACCGGAGGCAGATGCGGCTGAAAAATGCTTGAAGTTTTCGGCGGCAAATCACCTGCGCCTCAGCCCCATCGCCCAGCAAGCATCATCTACCCTTATGGCCTACCAAGCCAACATGATTAACCTGACCGGGGCCTACTCCACTGAGCTTGTCACCTACGACCGCTTCTTCACATACGACTTGGCCATGGGTCCGGTCGCCGGCCTGTGCCTGGACAAGGGGGACAAAACAGTCGTCCCTGCAGATAAGAATCAGCTCATCGAACAGATCCGGAGCCGGCTGGCCGCGAAGGGCATCGACACCACGACACTCCAGTTCTTCATGTCCGATCGGGACGTCCGCAGATTCAGCACCTCTGGGGGCAAGGGTCTGACCGCCACAGTGGGCATTAAAGTCCCGGTAGCCCAGTGGAAGGCCGTAAACGATGCCTTCTCGGATGGTGGTGGAGTGAGCATGCCCCTCGTCGACCTTCGCACGAGCAGTGCCACGGTGGCGATGCAGGATCGAAGGAGAGAATGGCCATCGATGGATGAGGGCCTCACCACACTAGGCCTGATGGAGCATACGATCTGTACGAGCACAGTTGAGCTTGCCCCGTACAGTAGTCAAATAGTAGACCCCGCCCAGCCGGGTGATAGCGCTGGGCTAGCAGGGGCTTGCGGGAGGCGCGAAATGCAGGGTGACTCTGGCTGGAGGCCGTATTCTTCCATTTACCCGTTCCGCAGTGCTAGAACGCATGCTCACGCCCGTGTATCGGCTGATGGGATAGGTGTGCATCCAAACGTTGATAAGCAACTGGACTTGAGATGCGAGTCCGGTGATGGTCTGTACGAACCGGGGCTGATGACCACTGAAGGGCGGAGACTGTGTACGGTACAATGCCGCGAGATGAATGGTGTAGGGTGGCTCCTCGTGGGAGGCTCTGCGCGCCCGAACGCTGATGAAGCGACCCGGATGAAATATGGATACGAGGCTGTGCCGATTAACAATGAGACCGGCAGAGAAACAGATCACGTGACCCGTGGCTCAATCATGGGGCTGGCGACCAACGGGAGTGCTGGCCCCTGGGACGGCGCATGCTGCAATGGTCGCACGCAACGCATGGCGGACAGCAATACCCTGCTGCAGGCTGGACTGCATAGCCCCACGGAACGCACGACCGATGACAGCTGTCCCTACCATGTGCCCCGGATAATGGATGAAGCCCCTGGTACCACACGACCCCTTCTCGACCGTTATGCGCGAGGGAAAACTTACAGCTGCGATGGACTCAAAGGGACCCAAGCGCCTGAAGCTAGGACGCACGCCGATCCGTCATCGACCCAACCCCCAGCCTGGAACAGGAGGCCCGGCCCATGCATTCACTCACGGACATCAAAAAAGATCCTAGTACAACTGCCTGCCCGAGCGGCCTGTGCAGCAACACCCGACCCCACACCAGCCCTGCAGAGTACCATCCGCACTAACCCTCCCACGACCACACGGAACACCCTGGGTCTGATTAGGACTGTGTACCACCGAACCCTTCGTCTCATATCATACGCTACACGCCACGTAGTGACCTACTGCGCAACCTCAATCAGCTACTGCATCGCCGCCTCGGGTATGTGGGTACTGAAACGGTGTATCCTCCGCGCCACTAAAAGCACAAGGCCACTCGATATACGGATCAGCCACATTGCAAATACGGGCCTCCTGGCGACCGCATCCCTTGGTCCCCTGGCTTACACGGCCATTCTTAGTCCTCTCCACGAAACCCTGGGTCTCATCTTGCTGACCGCGTGCCTTATTCGGGTGCTACACTACCTAATGAACACCATCTTAATTCCCTGGACCCTCACTATCGCGAACACGGTCACTCAACACCTGGCGAGGGGCCTGCATCTGACCCGATGGCTACGGCGAAACCCGATCGCATCCCTAAGGATCACAGTGGCTGCGGCGGCCCTGACGCTATTGTGCTGGCAACTGACGACAGCAGAACCGGCGGCTCTGCCACTCACTGGCGCCATACCAACAATTATAAACGGCCTACGACCCTTCCCCCATGCCACGGCCCGGGCCCGCTCAGCAATTGATGCCTGTACAACCATAGGTGTGGTGGTGTCAGCCCGCAACACCACAGGACACCTAGAAGCCTGCCTCCTCACACCTCTGGCGGTGATGATATGGACCGAACTGGATCTCTGTAGCAACTTCATACCAACCGACAAAATAACGTGCGGAGGACCCCCCGGCACCACCGCAGACACCACGATCAGTGGGACCAACACCACACCGAACCTCGGCAACACCATAACATGGCCACCCACGGGACACCCTCGCGGCCAAACCACGCGCGAACCATACCATGAAAAACAGAAGGCTCAGATGTGCATGGTGCACGCCATCAACAACCTGATGGGCGACCCATGCATTGACCCCGGGCATGTACTAGGATACTGCCGTGCAATGTACGCGCACCTCGTGGAGACACGGAAAACAGGCGTGGCAAATCTATGGAAAGGAGGATTTGACCAACGCACAGGCTTTTTCTCAACGATCGTGCTGAACCACTACCTGCGATACTGCGCTGTCGTACAGAAACCGAACGGAGACATCCTCTCCGACCACCACATCGCGACGGTGTCCAGCGGATTCACTCTAGGCCCCAACGACCGACTGGACACTCTGCTTGAACACCTGCCTCCGCACACGCGCAACTGGGGCTTCACGGTGCACCTTGAAAACCCATCCCACGCAATCGCCGTCCGGTACCACCAAGGGGCCTGGTACGTGATCGACTCTATGGATTCCGGACCGCAAAGGATCACGACAAGTTGGCCCCGTGGCCGTGGTGCCGTATATTACCTGGAGATGAGACACAATAGCTCCACCGTCCAAACGCACGTCGAGCTGCGAGAACTCCAGCCACCCGAAATTTGGCGACCGCCACACACAACGGCACCCAACAACGGGCATAACCTTGAGCCGATGCCGCCGGCAACGACCCCACCTAACGAAACAGCGGGCCAACATGAGCCGTACAACCCCCCAGGCCGCCAGGCAGACGCGCAGACAGCCAGGGGGACCGCAAACTGCGCCCCAGCTGACGCCCAAGTGAACGAGAGGGGTAGACGGACCGAAGATGGTAATCCTCCCGAAAGTACCGGTGCACGTCACGACGCCACATACCAACACAGGTCCAACGCAACACGTGCCCCGCCAGGGGCCCCGACGACGCGAAAGCGAGACCAGCAAGACCAGCAGCGCGAAGAAGCTGGCGCAAACAGAGGCAAACCGCTCACGGTCGTAGACCTTCTCCGGCGCAAGGCAAACAAGCGACAGCACCCGGACCCGGACGCGGCTCATGATACCACGGACACGAGCACAACCGCCGCAAAGACGGAAAACAACGTCAGTGTGCAACGCGCAAGACCACCTGTCATGCCAGTGCCCGACGAAGGCAACGCGCCCCCGATAGCCACCAGTTCATCCCCCGAGACCGAACACCGGTACGCCCACATCGTCACACATAACGTACGAGGGCTGGCAACCAACCTTCTCAGTACGATATGCAACCTAAGAACCTGGGATGCAGACATCCTTGTCCTGACAGAAACGAAAACTGGAAACCGTACAGCGTGGATTAAAGATGCCTTGCGCAGGGAACCGCAGGCCTACCGACTTCACTGCAGCTCTAAACCGCGTAGTGCCGGAAAGGCGCGGTACTCCGCAGGTGTCGCAGTGGCGATTAGCGGCCGCTACAGTCGCTCAGGAAACGTCACTTATGTCCAGCCGCCGGCCCCGCTACAAGGTCACCTGTGTCATTGCAAGATCTCAACCCCCATGAGCACGCCCCTCAACATCCTTGGGATCTACTGCCCAGAAGACACCGGGACCCGGAATGCCATTTATGCGCATTGCAGAATGGTGCTGAAAACATCAAAGACAAACGGAGAACACGTCGTGCTGGCGGGAGATTTCAACGCGGTCAGAGCGGCAGAAGAAAGGAGCACCGGCGTACTTGATAGCGCCGACCGGCTACACGCCAAGTTCGTCACGGAAAACGCGCTCAGGCCCGCACCTGAGAATCAACTCCCCCGCCAGATGTCCTTCGACCAGTGGGTCGACGGACACCGCACACACAGCAGCCGGATAGATGACATTCTGCTGTGCCCCGCAACACAACTCAGCGTAAAACTTAAAGCCACCGCCTGTACGAATAAAACCCTGGCGTACAGCAGTGTGACCGTGGCTGCCGGCCAGTTCGACCACAGGCCCGTGCACACCCGGCTACCAACTGACGAAATCCGCCTGTGGGATGCCAAAACACCCACGCGCGCCACCCAAGAAGCGGCAGACCACGTTAATGCAAAATGGAAAAACGTCATCCTGCCGGTCCCACGTGCCACGATCTGTGCAGCACAGACACGAATGGACGCCACACTCACATCCGATATCGCTGCGCTTCACGACTACCTGCATCCCGCAGTCCGCGACATTGAGGATGGGCTGGCGAAACACGCCGCAGACCCCAACAGCACAACGGCGACACATCTCATGTCGACGCTGCGATCCCTTGAGAGCGTGCAGAGGACCAACGTGGAAGCTGCGGCCGCGATGCTGCAAGTGACCCTCAATAAAGGGCTTGCCATCCTACTGGAAATGTGCACGCAGAAGCCACCTAACACGGGAAAAATACACCCTAAGCGCACAGTCAGCAGATACGTGCAACGTCTGCACCGGGAACATGTGCAGCTCAAACACGAATACGAAGCAGAACTGCGAAACCAGACCTGTTCAGAGCCTCATCCAGTCGAACACAACGGCGCTACCCTAGGCAAACAGCCGCGGCACACACACCCGCGGACGCAACTCGCTGCCCTGGTGCACGCCTTCGCGACACGATTCGACAAATTGGCACCCAGATAAGGCAGGCACTGACCATCGAGCGCAAGAAAAACATTGCTGCTGCGAAACGTCGCCGCCAACATCTGGTCGCAACTCGCCCACGACGAGCCCACCAAGCCATTTTCAGCAAAGATGAGCTTGAACGAGGGCTGCCCGCGGTAAGACACCCCACCTCGGGCAAAGTTTGCACAGAACCCGACTCCATCCTTGATGCCGTACATGAATACTTCAAGATCCAGGCTGCCACGATAGGCACACCGAAAACTGGACAGTACAGACCGGAGGAGGCACCCAGGACATATCCGTTCCTTCAGGGCACGGCGCCAGACACCTTCCACCTCACCAGCCCGAAGAAGGCCGACGACCACGTCCTGCTGAGCAGCATCGCTGAACCTTTTAACTACAGCAGATGCATACAACACTTAGCCCGAAACAAAACGCCGGGACCCGACGGCCTTCCCAACGAACTCCTCAAGGCGCTGCCCGATGCCCTACAGGCCACCATCCACGACCTCATGAAAGTTATGTGGGTCAAATCCCACACGCCGAAGGATTGGACAGAGTCTGTCACGGTGCTGCTCCCTAAACCTGGCGATGGGCTCCTCCTCAAGAACAGGAGACCCATCGCCCTAGCAAATACGCTGTATAAGCTCTGGACCAGCCTCATCACGGTGTCTATCGGAGACGTCGCACCGGAGCTGGCCCTGTTTAGCGAGGCCCAAGAAGGCTTCCTTCGGTACAGAAACACAGAGCGGCAAATTCAGAACCTGCTCCACGCAATCGAAGATGCCGGGCTCACGCGGAATGACCTGTACGTCCTATACGTGGACTTCTCCTCGGCGTTCAACACGATCAACCACGACCTGCTGCTTCAAATCATGTACGACCTTGGGCTGCCAGACGACCTTATCCGTGTTGTCCGCAACCTCTACAGCCAGGCCCGAACAAGCATCCGGACAGAACATGGTACCACAGCGCCAATCCAAATCGAAAGAGGCACGGTCCAGGGGGATACACTTTCACCAGTGCTCTTCATCATCTTTCTTGAGCCCCTCCTACGATGGCTCCATGTTGGCGGGCGAGGGCACCAGTACGGATGCCTCTCCGACGACCTGAACGCCCGCTATCACTGCAGCTCGGCTGCTTATGCCGACGATCTTGCGGTGCTGACCAACACCACGCGGGACCTGCAGACACAGTGCGACAAGATTAGCCTGTACTCCCAGTGGGCGGGTCTACAAGTGAATCACTCGAAATGCGCTGTGACAGGCATCCTGCACCGCAAGGCATGGTCCGACCGCGGTCTGAATGGACCGACATGCGAACGCACGCTCAAAGCGGCTCTGGATGCGAAAGTCAAAATCAGTGATCGGCCAGTGCCGTACATCTCCCCCACCGAACCATACAAGTACCTTGGGGTGCTTATAACGATGACTCTCAACTGGAGCGCCCAAATGACTCATGTCTGCGAAGCAGTACGGGATAAGGGAGACTTATTACAAGGCTCCATGGCGACGCCAGATCAGTGTATAAGGATTATACAGAGCTGTATCCAAACAGTGGTGACATACAGCTTTCCCACCATGGCGTATACTCCAAACGATGTACGACTCCTGGATGCGATGATAGCACGCATCGCCCGCCGCTGTTACGGCCTGCCCTCCAGCTTCCCCACGCGCGCCGTGCTACTACCAGCCGAGCAATACGGACTGGGGGTAGGATCCCTGCTCCCGATCTATGCGCGCACTGCAACGCGCGCCCTGATTCTCTCCCTAAACGACGAGGGACGGCTCGGCGTTGTGACAAGAGCCATGCTGGAACTGCAGTGTCAGTTAGCCGCCGACACCAGGATGCACACGCTGAGGCGCGAAAGCAGCTTCTACACGACTCTGAAGCAACTCACGCTCGCCCGCGACCACGGCATCGTGGTGACCGATAAAGGCAGGCCGTACAACACCTCCTTGAACACACCGCCGTCAATGCCGAGCAGGAATCGCGTGAAGAGATTCTGCCGTACAGGCTCTTGCTCCCGCTGACAGAGCTGGGTCTTGATATGCACTCACTTATAGATAAGAACACCAAACGGCACCTGATCACGACCGCTGAGCTTCAAAAACTCTTCCCCCGGGGTAAGGTGCAGCACCGGCACAAGGTATCGCTGAACAGACTGAGTCTGGCCGTAAGCTCCCAATGCCCCGACGCCCCACACTCGTGCATGCACGACCCACGCAAATGGACATCCGCGATGCCGCTGGAAGACAGGAAACTCCGTGCGATCCCGGATAACCCGACATTCACCGGCCTAAGGCACAAATCGAGCCTCCCGACACCGGTCATAACGCCATCCCTTGACCCGCACGTCAGCCGCAACGCACCAGTTGTGTGGAGTGCGACCGCGACAAGGACCCGTCAGAAGGCCACGTCGCCGGCAAATTCACCGGAGTCCGAAGCGTCACCACCGCTGGATATGCCTGCGGAAGCCGAGCGAGTTGGGTGCAAGCGCAAGAGCTCACTTCGACAAAGGCAACTAGACTTCATCAACAACAACACACATTGTGATAACAAGGCGGTCGGAACAGAAAACGCGGCTATCCACAGAGTGCAGCTGCACGATCCCACTCCTGAACACCGCACCTCATGCATGGAAACACGGCGAGTCATGGCCGCGCTGCGGCAGGACACACGCAAATGCGTGCCCAGCCTTGGCACCCTGCAAGGACCAGTCGCACAAGGACCGCGCGCGGCCACCCCCGAACCCAATAACCCGTGAAACACCGTGTATCAGGAGGGCCCCCAGGCTAGACGAGGAGAAGGGCACAGAATCCCCAAACCCTGTCCTAGCGTACCTCGCCAGCAAAGGGCTTGATGACACGCCAGCGGCGCCCCGCGCTCGGCGGAGCGATGGCGCCGAGGACGCCGCTCTAATGACTACTGTAGAGGTGGAACTCGGCGACGAGCCGCGAACATCCGGACCGTACATAGTGTCGCCAGCACCGACGCCACATCAGGAGCATCTTATCCCCCAGTGGTGGTGGCCACAGTGGCAAGTCGCTCGGAAGCAGATCCTCCAAAACTGTATTCCCTGGAAGTCTGGAAAGGGCAAAGCCGAGGACACCACGGGACAGCAGCAATTAGTATACGACCTGTACAATGAAGCGGAGGACATCGCCGAGGTCCTCGCGGGCCCAATCACTAAACGAGTCGCACCCACAAGCGCGAGATCCTCCAAGAAGCAGAAAGTCGGGACGGGCAAATCAGCAGTGACACATGAACGGTACTACACAGTCCGATGGAACGACACAATCATCCCGATGTCAGTTGTCGACGCGTACAAAAGCATGGGGTACGTGCCGACGCAGCTCCTGCCGGTGAAGGTAGGGGCTCTACGGCACCCGGATGGACCGTTACTTCCGACGGGCGGTGTGGGAACCGTCAGACATCCCCGCGGCACATCTGGAGAGGCTGCCGAGCGGACCAGACGCCCTGGCTAGGTTTAAGCAGAAACAGCTGCGCAGCGCGGCTCCCCGATTGGTGTACACCAAGCCCCGCGACACCGCCCTCACGAACCAGCAGAGGCAAGGCCGATGGGACCAGCCACCCCTGGACCACGCACACCGCGCACGACTCATCCGCGCGAACACTACCTTTGAGGCTTCGCCGTGTAACCCGTACACGGACACGCAACCCACGGGGCGGTACCAGATACAGCTGGGCCGGCGCACAGCTGATGGCAATATGACCGACGACGCAACGGCCTTCGTCTATGACCCAAGAGGGAAATGTGTGGGGACACTCAGCATGCAACGCCTTGATACCCTGCGAAAGCGCTATCACCACGCATCGACGGCCTACCCCGAGGTCCACCGAAGCCTCGCGGCCCAGGGCGGCTTTGCTGAAGACGTCGCGCGAAGATTTGGGTTAGGGTGCTCGCGGAGTGCAAGGTGCAAGTGCAGCTAGTGCGCAGAGCATAGGGCAAGGCACGTCACGACGCGTTTCGGCCTTGCCAGGGCCTCATCAGGTGACTTTAGCTACCGTGCCTAGTGCGCATGCAACCTAGCAACCCCGGAGCCCGTAACCCTCGTTTCACGTGTCGCGGTAGGGCTTACATTTTCAGGACGTCGGTTGCAGTCGAACGACGTGGGGACGTTGGGTAAGCTTGAACGGTGGGCGATCGGGCGAGATCTGTTGGGACGGCGTGAGGAGTGGGCGAGGGGCGAAGGTTTTCAGTGGGTTCAAGATCAAAGGAGCGTTCGAGCGACGTACACAAAAACCAAGGTAGTCGGGTCGAGAGGTGCGAGGCGTGGGCTGACCCAGATGGGAAAATTATGATCTCACGGGACCCGGAAAGATGAACACCGTTTAAAACGCGCCGGGTCGCAAATATTGCGCGGATATAGCCGATAGCAGGGGCAGGCTGCTGATTGTGCGTATCGGAAGGAATAATAGGGACTTACGTCGCGGACTTGTCTCAGGTGCGGCGGTCGGCGTTGCGGTGGTCGAGCAGCGCGGTGCTTGGCGGAGTTCCTGTTTACCGGACGTAAAAAATGGGGCGGAATAAAGGATATCTTACACGGGAATGGGAAATATGGAAAAATGAAGAGCTGGATTTTCGTGAGCGCAAGGTTTGCGCGGCTGGTGCGAAATGTCGCGGCGGTGGCAAAAATGATCAGACTGCTAGCGTGTGCGCGTGCGGCGCGCTGGTTGGGTCAGCTGTGGTGTAATTTGCGTAGATCGCGCGGGTGCGAGACTTACGTGGTTTGCTCGGTCTCAGGGGCAGTCTTCGAATGAAGCGGCCAGGTGCGCGCGCGGTGTGGACTGGGCCGGCGGTCTTGGCGACGGTGTGCAGGAAGTTGTGAGGACCAGATATAATTTTTGGAAAGTTGTGAGAGATGGTTCATAGTGAGGGGCGGCGGCGTATTTAAGCCCGCGTAAAAGGGAAGGGTGTACGGCGGGGATCCGGTTTCGGAGGGAGGTTTTCGTTTGGATGGTCGAGGTGTGCCAGGATATGATTTTTTTGACCGTTAATTTCATTTTTCAAGCAGATTTTCGTTCGTCATGGAGTTGGTAGATGACGAGCCGTCATGAGGCGAAAAATCGGATTTTGAGGAGGAGCGGATTGGTGGGTAAGCAGTTTTGAATTTTAACAGGCAGGTGATGTGCGTCATATTGCGGTGAGACAGGAGGGGCCGATATGGAAAAACATCGGGTTATTACAGTATTTTGGAGCTAGCCAGCGAACCGCCCGTGATAGGGCTGCTGCTGCTGCTGCTGCTGCTGCTGCTGTAGATGGACGTATCGACGCAAGCGAGCTTCAAGCTCTTGTGGCCACAATGGTAGCAGAGGCGTTCAGATCCAGGGCATTTAAGGTCGCACTCATCATCATGACTGTCTTCACGGTGATCCTGCTGGGGGCCATGTTCGGTCTCACCTGGGCGGTGGTTTCCGCGCTGAAAGACACACAGGTGGATGGATGGGACGGAGTTGCTTGTACGGCATGTCGGAGTGACAGATCAATAGCGCTCTAAGGCGATAGATCGATCCCTTGACGACCTTGGCTATCTGCTAACACCTAGACAGAGATTAGGGTTTAGGGTGTCTCCTCTCAAGCAGCCTCCTCGCAGCATGCAGTCCCTTGCTCATCGCCTGTTTGGTGTTTTTTATTGGTTCCTGCTGGCAGGTCCAAGGCGGTGTGCTGGTCACCAACGACAGGGCGCAGGCGCCGGTGCTGGTCGCCAACCTGGACCTCACGGTCGCGGGGAGCAATCTGGTCTCCAGGAATTCCTCGTCGGTCCTCAGCACGTCGACGGTGCAGACGCCGGGCGCCATCACCATTAGGACCCCCTTCCAGAAGCTCATCGCCCTGCAGAACCTCGTGGTACGTACGTACTTACGTAGGCATCAGAGTCTAGAGAGACGGCAGGGACATGCCTAAGAGACAGCAGATGCATATATGTGATGGCAATAGTGGTATGATTGCATTCTTTGCGGCTTGCTTCGTTGCCTAAACGTACTGCACGCACGCACTGGAGCCACAACTACCGTACATATGTATGTAGCAGAACGTGCGGGCCATCGTTGCCCCTGTGTATGTACGCACTGCTGCCGCCCCGCCGCATGCAGTTCATGACCCCCAGCAACTCGGGATGCAGTTCATGACCCCCAGATACTCCCTGGCCATCCTGGGGATTGCGCGGGTTTCGGATAAGATGGCGGAGGACGGCTTTGTCGTAAGGGTCCAGACGGCGGCCGGCATTCTGACGCTCCAGAACAGCACCTGGTCGATCTCCAACGTCGCGGGGCCTCTTCTGGAGGAGGCGAACACGTGGCTGGCAGGCGAGGCGCCGCCGCGGGCTGCTGGAGGAGAACGAGCAGCTCAGCTTCTGTGAGTCGGGACCTGCTGCAGGGTAGTCGGGGGCAATGCGTTGTTGCTTGGGCCTTATCTTATGTTGTGCACGTCGTCAATCTAGTCAATCACATGACGATGCGGGCGACCTCGGCAGGAAAATCCCTCGCTCGCTGCCAGCTGATCAATAAATTACCTTCCATCTGATGTTATGTTCTTTCCTAACACAGATTTCATATGCGAGAATGGGGATTGCGGCGATGCCCTGCCGTGCGGCCTTCCTGGACTGGATCCGTGCCCAGTGATTCCGGATCCAGGCAGCGGATCTCCTTCTGGCGGCGGCCAGGCTGGTGGCGATGAAGCCACAGGCTCGCAGTCGTGCTGGCAGACAACAGCAGTGACGTTCTGCAGCGCCGGAATGTTTTCATGTTACGGACTGAATCCCACAAGCGCTCAGAAAACCCGGTACATGTCGCAGTATGCTTGCACGTCCAACTGCCAAAATGGATGGTACATGGGTATATGGGGAGAGTGCGAAGGCACTGTTGCAAGGCGTTTCTGCTGCATGTGATGAGGAGCGAGTTCACCATGGGTTGATGAATGAACGCGATAGAACTTTCCTATTCTTTATAGGCGTCGTTGCTTGAAGTGGATCATGCATCGCTCGTGCGCCCAACCGGGCAACCCTGTCGTGACACACGGAGTGATTGACACAGCGCGTGTTCAGTTTGCCGTTAGGGTTTCAGTGGCCATCTAGTTGGGCCGACGATTAGGCTTCCATCCCGTCGGTTATTCAGTTGATCATGTGCGCGCGAACTCTCTCAGTAGTGAGCGCGGCATTTATTGCCCGTAAAAATATTCTCGTCTTATTCTGGTAGAACATGAGCAGTTTCTGTGCGAATGTGCTTGAACTTGGTTGCATTAGGCCCAAGAGGTAGATTCGTCGCTACAGGGAGGATAGTTTCGGGCCATCTGCGTCACTTAGGCTTGCTGCTCAGCCGAGCTGAGCAGCGGTGATACACGATTGCTGTCTTTACGGATACACATCTTAGTGTATGGATTGCACCTCTTAGTGCGCAGTTCTTGCCTGGACAAGGCATTGCTGTAACATCCCAACAACATCCATCCAACAACATCTCTCGTGGACGACAACGCGCAAAGATAAAGTAGTCAGCTGTGCATTGCAACGCAGACCGTGTGCCGCTGACAGAGTCTGCGCAGGTGCTGTCCTGACCGAGAGGTCATAGCAGTGGCTGGGGGCCGTCCATATTATGAGGAGCGCAGGGGGGCGGGGGGAGTGAGGATAGATCATGCACTGTGCTGTGCTGTGCTGTGCTCTGGAATGTCCGTACGTGGTGCCGAGGTCCCGAGGTCCATCTTACGTCTTACGTGCGGTGCGTACATGCGATGTGTACACATCAACGAACGACGGATCCTTCGTTGACTATTTAGTTAGAAGCGAGCGCTAGTAGGTAGGGAGACCAGCCAGCAGGTGTGCTAATTAATAAAGGGTGCCCTCCCGCCTTATGCTTCGTTAGGCCATTGTTTATGTCATGCTGCTGATCCCGTACACCGTTGATCCCTTTAGGGTCCGCTGTAACGTTCATTCATTCATTCATTCAGATAAGGACACACACTGTTGGATACCCGTTGATTTGAACGGTAGCAAAGGCAGGCCTGTACGTAAAGGCTTGCAACCGATGAGACATTCGTTGACGGATACACTGGCGTTGCTAGGATTGTTGTTCGTGAGCCGTGCGTGTACGGCTCTGGAGTACTAGCCGTACAAGCTTGCAGTTTGTTTTCCCGTGTGGACCGTCTTCCACATTATTAGATTGAGAGATGCATGTTCGTCAAGTGAAGTTGGACAGGTAATAAGACCAGGCATGAGCAAGCGCCAGCTCTCAGAGTATCAGGAATCGAACATTCAGGAATCATAATGGCGATAACCGGTATAATGTAACCGTTACAAGGTGGACCCGTATCCCGACCGGGTGTTCCAACGGGCCCAGATCTCGTAGGTGCCTCGTCTCATCAACCCCTACCAAGGACTGCGCACCCATCCTCCATCACCCGCGGGGGGGTCACGCAGCCATACCGGCCACTACACCAGGTTACCAGCGCGCCAGGATTGCCGCTCCTGGAAACCGCGCCAGACCCGCCTAATCACACGGCGGTGAGGGGGCGGGGATTCGAACCGCCGATGCCTGTATGTGCACAAACGCACACGCATGTTTGTGTATGTGCCAGCAGGAGGGACACGCACTCATCACCTATCGAGGGACCCTGCACGAGATAAAGGACGCCGCCGCCTGCATCGTGTGTATGTATGTACAGCTAACTGCTGCTGTTTGAGTGCGTAAAAGAAAACTGTTTGAGTGCGTGCGTGTCCCCAGATGTTCTCGCTCTCTCTGCACTGAGGAAAGCTTACAAGACCTAAAAAAACATGTTCTTCTGTGGACTCCAGGTTGCAGAAGCGCGCAGTGCGCCAAGGTCCCGCCTACAGCACAGCTGTTACACGTTGCTTGCTTCGTGCGAAAAAGACGCTTAATCCGACCACATACAGTGTACGTCATACACGCAAACATCAGCACTAATCTGTCACCGTACATCTCGAAATAGTACTCACCTTTACCTTCCCCAAGCCTTCGAGTTTCGCAGTCCAAGTCACGCTCCCGCACTAGCTTGTACGCCCAACGCTGATCCACGCCGGGGCTCTTGTGATCACGTACGGGCGCTCCATCAGCAGAGGCGGTCACCATCTGCAGTCGTCACCCTTATACGCCCGGGTCTCCTGCCCCTGCTGCCCAGCGAGGCAGTGCCCTGTCCAACACACAAGCTACCCCCCCCGCCTACCCAACCACCCATGCACACTCGCGAGCACGCGGGCGCAACGACGCGACGACCAACGCGGGCGAGTCCACGAAGATGAAACCCCCCGAACACCCTCAGCCAGCCCGCAGCTCGAGTTGGTTTCACCAAAGGAACCGGGCCACGCTTCCGTCCGCGAAGTCGTACGGCCTGAACAGGAAGAGGTACATGGTGGCCGCGTTCACGGCGCCGTACATGAGCAGCAGCGCAGCCGCCTGGGCCCGGCTGGGCGGCTCCAACCGCAGCGCCATCAGGTAGAACCCCGGGGTGAAGTACCTGCGGCGAGGACAGCGGCGAGGACAGCGGCGCGGGGTGAGGATGATGGGAGAAGTGCGGCCCTTCCAAAGCCGAAACCGTCGAATGCAACATCGCGCGGGGGAGACACTTATAACCTTCGCCGCACAGCGCCAGAAAATGAAGGCGTGCGTCTGCGCATTACGAGGGACTGCACCGTATGTCATGGGAACCAACGCGCGCGATCCTCCCTCCCTGGGCGCCAGCCATGCTGCCCGAAATCACGAATTCCCAGCATTAGTGCTAGCGCTAGCATTAGTACTAGCGCAGACAAACGCGCAGGCAATAAGTGCTAGCAGTAGGGCTGGCGCCAGCACTGCCACTGACGCCGTGAAGCCCGCTGCTGCCTGCCCACCTCAGCTCAAGCAGCCACGCCGGCAGCAGCTGCGCTGTCAGACAGACCAGGAAGCCCGCCACCCACAGCACCGACACGCGCCGGAGCAGCGCCGCCAGCAGCGCCGCCCAGGCCGCGGAGTACACGGGTGCCAGCGCGAACTTGGCCCCGGGCGAGCGGCCCAGCAGGCGGCGCCACAGATAGAACACGTAGTGCCTGGCCGGGGGGACGCAGCAGCGGCCCTTCACACTGTGTAAATGTAAAATCACATACATGATATATAATACATAGTGTAGTGGCAGACAGCCCCTACCCCGCCCTATGGCACCCGGGCGGTCCCGCGCGCCCCGCTAGGCCACTCGGGAGAGCCTCATCGGCATCATCCACAGCACCCACGCTCCCTGGACTGGGCACCCAGGCGCCTGTGCCGGTAGGGCGGGCAGGGGTTGGGATGTCCGAGCAGCTATACCACTCAGCCAACGACACCACGAAGCCCCGAGCGTCCGGATTGCCTCTCCTGGAAACCGCACCCGACCCCGCCTGATCAAAACCGGCGATGAGGCAGGCCGAGGCGTAGTCGCAGGACGGACCGACCGGAGCGAATGTGACGCCCGGAGATGTGACGAATTGTTCATGTCATGGAACGCACGGGGAAAAGGGGGCAGTGTACGGCAGACGTACCGGTTGTCCGCCAGCACGTACGGATGCACCATCGTGGAGACGTGCGCCAGCCCCGCGGCCGCCACCACCGCCGCCGCCGCCGCCGCCGCCGCCAGCGGGCGCCGCGCCGCGGCGCGTCGCAGGACCCCCAGAGCCGGCAGCAGCTGCGGCCACAGCATCAGCGCCGCCCAGCCGCCAAAGTACAGCAGCTGCGCGCCGTGCCGTACAGGTTTGTGCGCCTCCTTATCTCCCAGCACGACCGACCCGTCGTTCGCGACCAGGAACGCCACGAAACCCGCCGGCGGCAGCAGCAACGGCCACAGCCGCGCAGCCAACCGGGCCCTGAGCTGCCACATCCGCCTCAGCGCCTCTGGCAGCTGCCCCAAGGCACTGACCTGGCCCCCTCCCTGCCCCTCGCCCTCGCCTACTCCCGCGCCTGCCCCTGCAGCCCCCGGATTCCCTGCTGTCCTGCCGGGTGCTGCTGAAACCCTCACGGGGGGCACCTTCCCCGGTGGCGGCGCCCCCAGTGACCCCTGCAGGAGCGTGGGGGCCCAGTCCAGCCCGATCTCCGCCAGGGCCGCCTCGCCCAACAGGAACGCGGTCCACACCGCGTTCGTCTGCCGCATGAGCACCGCGACCGCCCCCGCTGCCGCCGCGAGGAGGTACCGCCGCCTCGCCACCTGCGCGTCTGGCGGCCATGGGCGGGTGGGGCGCAGCCCGCGTGAGGGCGGCCGTCGCGTAACCGGGACGGTGGGCGCGCAACCACAGGTCTGTGCTTACTTACTTACCTGAGATCGCCGGATAGAGTCCGGGTAGGGGCCTGATGGAAACCCGTTAAGGAAATCTGGTCAGCGACATGGGAGGGCTGGACTGCACTTTGATGCCCGACCCAGCCAGGCCGGAAATCCCGCTCACTTGCGAAACTCGGGGCCCCTTACCGCTTTTCCCCCACCGCCCGGTTGGCTTACGGCCCCTCCTTGGGATTAATGAACGGCGGCGGTGCCCGCGATGGGGGGCTTGGAGTGGCGGTGGTAGGGGTGGTAAGGGGTTGATGCCCACCTTCTTTGTGATCCCTTCAGGTGTTGGTCACCCTGTTATGTCAGGCTCATAAGCTATCCTTGCACCAAATCACCGGCCACTGAGGCACAGTCGCTTCACCGGACGGGCACGCGGACACCACCACTACCCGCCATCCCCCGGTCCTCCGATTGCACGTGACATGCACGGCATGCACAGCATCCCGTCCCGGTGCCGTACCACCCCTCCCCGCCCTCCGCCGCACCTGCAACTGCGTCAGCAGAAGGAAGTACAGCGACGCCACGTCGGTGTAGTACAGGAAGGAGAAGAACCAGTGCAGCGGGTACAGCGCCAACAGCAGCGCGTGGTAGGACGGGTCGGCGCGGGGCTGCATCGCACCCGGGCGGCCGGATGAGGCGACCCCGCGTTCAGCCCCAGCCTGCGACGCCGACGGCTGCTGCGTCTGTTGCTGCTGCTGTGTCTGCGTCTGCGTCTGCTGCTGTGCCTTTGCCGTCGTCTGCTGCCTGAAGGTGGCAAGGATGTCTCCAATGGCGATCAGGCACGCGGCCGACAGCAGCACGTTGAGGGACCGCAGGAAGGGGGTCGAGCACGCCGCGTCCTGGGGGGGGAACGGGCAGACACCGAGGTTTACACCGAGGTTTACACCGAGGTTTACGGGGTTTACGGGGCGCGAGGGAGGGGTCAAGGGTCGATTTTGATAAGGGCCGGAATGTCACACGGTGAAGGGTCACGTTTATGTATACACCCTGAACCCAGGTAACTGGTTTGGGTCGGGCGGGCTTCTCATTAAACACCCTGGACCTGCTGGAAAGGGTGGCGAGACGAGTCGGCCCCGGCACCGCGAACATGCGAGTTCCTTACAACGGAAGGTGCCGGAGAGCATAAGTGCACTCGAGGGCAGTGGCGAATGAGTCAGGCGGCCGGCCCATCGGATCGCCGACGGGTCGGCTGCACCCGTACCTCCGTGCGGGGGGTGGGGGTGCGCTTCGTGGGAGGTGAGGCAGGAGTACGTGCCATGCAAGGGGCATGGCAGCGCCCGGGCGTGTGTGGCTTCTAGTCCGATGACGGTCCACAATCACGGGACACAGCTCCGCCTGTGATAGCCCCTTCTACAAGCCCCGGAAGAGGGAGGGTCATCTGCCGTGCCATCGCACACGTCCGCCCAAACCCCGCACTAGGATCCATCCCGTTGCCGGGTCACGTACCAACTGTACGGGCGACACCAAGGCCTGCACGGCCCAGCGCGCCCATCCGTACAGCGTCCCGAGGTAGTAGATGCCCGGAAACGTCGTTATCTTCGGATGCCACGACGCGAAGGCGCCACGGCAGTACTCGCGCCCTTGCGGACCGTGAAATA
The DNA here is from genome assembly GCA_003117195.1 of Eudorina sp. 2006-703-Eu-15. Lineage (NCBI taxonomy): Eukaryota > Viridiplantae > Chlorophyta > Chlorophyceae > Chlamydomonadales > Volvocaceae > Eudorina > Eudorina sp. 2006-703-Eu-15. The sequence goes on from BDSI01000121.1 coordinate 343,200, forward strand.
TTTCATCCTGTCGTAATTAATAAATTGGCATTGACCACTTTAAATAGATTTCACTTGGACAGCTAACTTGAATGGGGCGGAACCACGCTCTGAACTCCTTAGACTCCAGCTGTCCAAGCCTCACCATATAATCATCCGGGACTATCTTGTTCACGAGGGATAGTATAGCAGCCTGGGCTGCCAAAAATCCTGCCACGAGCCATAACATACGTGCCCTTGGTACAGATTACTCGCGAAAGGATGCTTGTACAAGCCTGGAATGTTATTTTAAAAAGGCTCGTAAAATAAACTTACATACACAGCGATTACTCACAGTTTGTTGGGCTGAACTAATGTTTTTGGCACTGTAGTCAGTCGACAACGGCAGTCTCCGTTGTACCACAGCCGTCCCACTTTCCCAGCAGTTGTGCCTCGTAACAATCACCTTATATACTTGCGAATACTCGGAAGGCCGCGTGCGACGCGCACGGCGCGATGCACGGTGGGTGCGCGCCTCGTACCCCGCTGGTGCACACCCCGTCGCCACGCCAGCAACCCGCCTGCCCACTGCCCGCACAGCTGACATCGCAACATCAAGTGCGGCAGAAGCAACACGAGCTCCAGCACCTCCGGCCGGGTCAGCGCGTCGAGCCCAGCAGCCCCGAGAAGGCCTCCCAGCAAACGCATTCGGCCACCCGCCCCAGGCGGCCAGGACTGCTCCCCAAGGCCGAGGACCCGGCGGCGGCGGCGGCGGCAAGCTCAGTGACGGCGGCAGCGAGGATGACGGCAGCGCCTCCTTGCCTAGCGATCCACAGCAGGAGCCCGACCCTTTTTACGATGAGACAGCAGGTGCGAGAGGGGCGCCGCACCCGCGCCGTCCCCACTCCGTCGAAGGGAGGGGAACAGAGGGAAGGTGCTGGTGCCCACCGGGGCCTTGTCTGCCTCACCAGTGACCCCCTGTCGACCGCACCCTGTCACCCGCGCGGTCTAACCCCAGCACTTTCACGATCACTAAGGGCTCGACCTGAAATTGCTCAAATGTTCGATTCTCCCCAACGTCCCTCCTCCTCGCTTCTCCCCAGGGCTCTTCCCTGCTCACCAGGACTCTTCCCCTATCTCTCAGACTTCTCCCGGACTTCGACTTGCTTCCATTTCACCCCCGGACTTCTCCCTCTCCACCCGACCGCCCTAGGCACACCACCACGCGGCACCCCACATGCAGGGGCTGCTCCGCTGCGACCGGGCACGGTGGGGCGCCATACCCCGAACTTGGCCCGCCACCCGGTCGTCCGTCTCCTCGTCCCTGCCACATGTTTGCTCCCCCTGTCGTACGTGCCGTACATGTCGTACTGCCCCCCGTCCCATATCCCACTCCACCTCGCCTGGCCCGTCCTCTTCCGCGCCGCGCTGACGCCCCGCCCTTCTCGCATAGAGTTTGCCTTTTGTTGTTTCCTTTGGATGTTACGTACTGTAGTTGCCCCTCTCACGCCGCGCCCACTCACTCAATTCCTCGGCTTCCCTCTGTGCATCGCCATGACCTCGGACATCGCTCGCGGCGCTGCTACTCCTTCTACCACCACAGGTCGGTAAAGTATCTGTCCTTCTCGTGTTGGGGAGGGTTCGCACCTTGCTTACTGCTGCACCGGCGGCAGCGCGGCCGCGCCGCCACGCGCCCGCGCGCGGTCTCTGTCTTTCCATTGCTATGCAGGTACCGCACCCCGTAAGTATACTGCGTTATGTTGGGGTTCGTTCTTCGGGTTTATTTCTTTTTTCAATTTAACTCCCTCTCCACACACACCCTTCGGGACCCTCTCGACGCGCAGATGATGTGGACAGCGCCTGGGCAGACCGCCAGCGTGGCGGCCGGGTGTCCGATGCCGTACTGTCCTGCCCGGGCTGCTTCACCACGCTGTGTATCGACTGCCAGCGCCACGAGAAGCATCAAAACCAGTACCGGGCCATGTTTGTCATGAACTGCTCTGTGGAGGGGGAGGGCGAGGGCGGAGGCGAGGAGGAAGGCCAGCAGGCGGGGCGCGGGGACGCGGGCGGGCGGGGGGGTGGGTTCGACCCCGGTGCACCGACAGGGGGGGCCTCGGGCGGCGGCCGTGGCGGGCGGCGGCCCAAGCGCGCCAAGCCGTCCTCCCAGTACCGGCGTGTGCGCTGCGCGGTGTGCGACACGGAGGTGGGCGCCTTCGAGGAGGGCGAGGAGCTCTTCCACTTCTACCACGTCTTCCCCAGCAATGCCTGATAGCGTGATACGGGACCACATAGGCCTGGCCCCTGAACCGACCCGGCCGGGTGCGCTGTGCGCGCCAGCGCACCCCGCGGCACCCCGCGTTGCGGACGGCGAAGGGAGCGACAAGGCCCAGGGGTCCAGGGCATGGGCACGGGCCAGCGGGAGGGCAGGGTGAGGAGCAGCCTCCAATGACAGGTTGTGAAGTCGCTGGGGCTGCACACGGGGCGCAGCAACGAGTGGGGGGAGGGAGACCCAAGTGCTGCATGGAAGGATACCTTGCTGCAAGCGCTGCCCAGCGCACAGCCCGCCTGGTTGCGCTGCTTCCACGCCCGTTGCACCGGGGGAGATGAAGGGAAGTGGGACGGGGCCAAGGGCCAGTGCGGCGGACGGGTTTGCGCCGGGGTTCCCGGGGTACGGATGCTTTGCAGTACTCGTACGGACAAGCTGTGTGTGCGTCTGGCACAGGCGCTGCTGTGTACGGGAGCTGTAAACGTTGCACCATCTCGTGCCGTCTGGTGGCCACGGGGCTTGCCGTGTTCCCGTGTAACTTGGCAGTGCCCGGTCCCTGTTTTGGGGTGTCTTGTGGGACTGTGTGCAACCGCAGGCACGTCCCAATATTGTTCCCTCTGGCCCCGGCGGGGAAGGGGCCGCCGCTGAATGCGGATGGGACCTTGGGGGGTCCGGTGGGGTGCCCGCGGCGGGCAGGAGGAGGCAGAAGCGCGGTGCATCAGGCAGTCAGGCTGCCTGGCTGGCTGGAACGGGGGTTGCGCGGCTTACCCCACAAACGGCGCAGCATCTATCCGACTCGGATGGGCCCAAGACCCCATTCCCGAAATGCCGTAGCTGGATCCCGGGGGGAGTTGGTAGTCTCCGGGTCGCGACGACGGGCCCCGCGCACGCACAGGGGTTAATCCCTCGGCGGTGAGGTGAGGTGCGGAGGATGAGCCGGGTTGTGAAGCACGCACGCTGGGCGCGGGCGAGATGAGGGAGCCAGCGGAAAGGAGTGGCTCTCTTTTGAGTTGTTGCAGTGGCGTGTGAAGGGCTGACCGGGGAGGGGGCCCCGAGGCGGGATCATCTGGCACTGCGGTGCCGTTGTACAGGCGCCATCGGCTCTTCTTTAGTTAAGAGCCAACGGCACTGCTGCCAACCGATTTCCTCAGTTAACGCCAACGGCGCTGCCAACCGGCTTCTTCAGTTGAAACCAACGAACGGCACTGCCAACTCACTTCTACTCTCAGACTGCATCTCCCATACGTACTGGCGAGCGCATTGGCTCATCAGTCCGTTCGCAGATTACCGCATGGTTGTCACGAAGCTTTTGCCAAGGAGGTGTTCTCGCGCATTACCGACGACACTAAGCAAGCGCCTATCCACAGTACCGCGACGGCCCTACAGCACAGGCACACACAACACAGGCACAGGCACGCTCGCTCAGGCTACAGCACAGCAGGACATCGCGAAAACGTGCTAACTGGGCCGTCGGCCCTCGATGATGTACACGGAAGGACTCTGAAGCGATGGGCCTCCCACAGAAGAGCTCATCAGGCGGGTCAGTCAATTGCGGGTTCCGTGCGACTGCAGTCGGAGCCGAGGTCGCGAGCCAACGCCTGCTGACGGCTCCGAGGGCGTCATTTACCCTGCGGCCTGGGCTGCCAGCCCGCCACCCGCCAGACACCTGCAGCCATAACTGATCCTAACTAACTGTACTGATTAACTGCGAGATCCGACACAATTTGCGCCGCTCTGCGACACACACGGGGTCCGCTGTAACATCCTTGATTATACCGTACTGACGCTAATTATTTGCGGAATAAGTTAATAATTAATGTGTACCTCGCAAAGTGCGAAACAAAACGCTTAAGGGCACCTCGCAAATAATTAAAGTTCCCAAAAAACTCCCTCGTGAGCCTCGCAAACTTTTGTCACAAATTTTAATAATTATATCAACCGTTGCATGGTGGCCGTTGCGGAATGGGGACCGGGGCTGTGGATGATGTGACAGGTCGGGATAGTCGGGGAGGAGAGGCGGCGACGCCCGGTGCACCGATGGGGGCCGGCCCGTCTCAGCCAGCACGGGGCCGCGGCAGGCGGGCAGAAAGGGCGGCACAGGAAGAGGGTGGGAGGGCGGGCCACTGCACGGGGCGAGGAAGGCTGCTGCGCGCTTCACTGACGCTGGACTGAACGATGCGAGTTCGCAAACTTTTGTGTAAGGCGCTCGAGGTCGCAAACCTTTAACGTTTCTGAAAAAACTCCGACCGATGCCTCACAAATAATTAGCGTCGCAAATATGAAAAAACTAATTATTTCGGGCCTCGCAAATAATTAGCCTCGCAAAAAATTAGGATTCACGGTTACAAGGGGGACCAACAACCAAGTTGATCGCTCGCCGTACAGGCGTAGACGGACTGTTCATCCTACCCCAGGGGCATGCCCTGCACGAAGCAAGGAGCCATGCCAAAGAAAAGAAGCCAAGGAACCACCGGACCCAAGCCTTCAAAAGTATGAGCGGCCAACAACCAGCCGAAAGACACATAGGGCTGCCAACTTAGCACCCAGAACCAGGGCCAACCTCCCGGCTTGGAAGACACAACGCACCGATGCAGCCAATCCCGCACCAGAGTACGGGATAAATCAATGACTCATCCAGGGACCACCAGCACCAAGCCAAACAAATAGAAGATTACGAGACCACGAGCGCCAACGCAAGGGTGGCGGGACCAGAGGACCCCTACAACACTCGTAGGTCAGTAAGTCCAGCACGGACACCGCGCGCGGAAGCGGACCCGGCCGAGCAGGCGGGGTGTATGACGTATCACACAGTGAGGTCATGCCACAGGCACTCAGATCACCCACGCGGGGACGCAGGGGGAGAGTCGACGTCCAGAGGAGCATTCAAGACAACACGCCCATTCACATTGCATAGGAACGGGTGGTGAGAGGGAACGGAACCCCAATGCCGAGGGGCCAGTCCCAGGGCGGCGAAGGAAGCGAGGCGGGCCCAAAAGTCAGCAGCCACCTCAACCGTGATCGCCGCGAGACGCCCCCCCAGCAGGGGGGTACGCTGGTCCCACACATTGTACATGCGTTGGCGGCCGCGCTCCAGGGCCGCCAAGGCCGCCAGGGCCACGACATCCCAGACTGGCGGATGCAAACCCGGTGGGCAGACCACAAGCCACAGGTGGTGCCGCTGAAGACCCGAACCGAGCCGCCCAATCGACGCCCCCAACGCCAGCCCTAACACCTCCCGCAGCGACTGCGCAACAGGGCAATCCCAGAAAAGGTGCCGCCGAACCCAGCACGATCCCGATCCCGAGATGGCCGCGCCACAGGGGCAGCAGGCCGCTGCACGGAGGCGCGGTCCGCCTGGCCGCGCCGCGCTGGCCGAAACAGCGGGGAAGCCCGCGATCCCATGCACCGCCAGCCGCCAGAGGGGCTCCTTGTGGCCGTTTTCCCACCGCAGGCGCCAAAGCCTGCGCAGGGTGCTGCGGAAGTCGGCCAGGGCGGATGGCGGCACCGGCAACTGCCCATATGCATCCGCAATATAAGCCAGGTACCGGTCCGCCAGGTCCTGCAGGGAAGGGCCGAGCTGTAAGGCCGTGGCAGTCTTGACTGTGAGGCGCAGCAGTGGTACAGAAGTCCGGCCGGTGGGCGCCACACAAACCCGCGAAGCAGCGCACGCCAGGCCTCCTGCTCGGTCGGGGCGGCGGCCGCACCCCGGAGGACCTCCCGGGCGGCCGCCACCCAGCTAGCGGGTAGGCGCTGCAGGAGGGCGCCCAAGTCTTCCAAAACCTGCACGCCCGAGATGTCCAGAGCCGCCCCCAGCTCGCTGTAGCCGAGGACACCGCGGAGGGCACAACGCCGGAGCTCCAGCGTACACCCCCGGAGAACACGGGGGGAGAGAGGACCACCCCGCTGCCGAGCGGCAGCGAGGCTACCGCGCGCGGCTGCCAGCGAACGCCAGCAGCGGAGCGCGGTGCCGATGGTGGTGAGACCCCGCAGGGCGAAGAGGACGGGGAAGTGGGCCTCCAGGCAGCGCCCGTCGGCCGCCCGGAGGGCGGGGTTGCCCCACAGGGGCGCACTGTAGCACCAGGGGCCCGCCATGGAGTCCGGGTGGAGCAGAGCCGGTGGGCCCAGGGGGGATAGGGCGCTGAGGAGGCGCCGGAAGGCGGGGCTGGCGGCCGGCGGCTCTACCCCCAGAACCAGGCCGTCACGTGGCGCGAGCAGGCACAGAGGGTGTGCCGCGGGGTGACATCGTCGGAGGAGGCGGAGGACCAGCGCCGGCCAGGGGGGGTCCGCCGGGAGGAGGCCCGAGGCGCCCAGGACACAGCGCACCGCCGCCATCGCGTGACGAGCCTGAACATGGGCCTGCAGCGGGAGGAGGCCGAACCCTCCGAGCGCCGGCGGTAGGGCCAGCGTGTCGAGGCTCACGCCCGGGAGCCGCGAGTGGGGATTCACGGCGTGCAGGCTGGGAGATACGGCGCGGTCGACCACGGCCGCGACAGAGGCTTGCAGACGCTCCACCACCGCGCGGGCCGGGAGGCCCTGGAATTCGAGGTGGTAGAGGGCCTTGCTGAGGGCATAGCCCGAAGCGGCGGCGGCGCGGCCAAAGGTAGACAGGGGGAGGCGGGCCACGCGTTCCAGGGCGGCGAGGACCCCGGTGAATTCCACAGGCGGCACCATAGTGTCATTGCGGAAGCAGACCCCCAGGGTCCGGGCCTGTTCCACCGTGCGGGGTTGCATCGGCGCCACTGCCACCGCCGACGGCGCCGCCGCCACGGCAGGGGCTGGGGCGGCGGTCGGGCCGGGGCTGGCGGCGGCAGCAGGGGCGGCAGGTGACGGCGGGGCCCCACGGCGGCAGTACGGTACACACGCGCACGTACGGCGGACGCAAGGCCACCTTTGCCGGAAACCGAAAAACGCGACGGCCCAGCAGGGCGCATCTCCTCCCCCCCCCGGGAGTCCATCAGCAGGAGATCATGTTGGACGTCCCGAAAGGGTCATCGTGACCGGGTCCTTAGCTCGGCCTGATTAAACTAATTATTGCTTGGATAAACTTGTTGGAGAAGATCAGTATGCTTTTGCTACTAGTCACGAAACACAATTTTCTGGCCTGGGAACCCACCCGCAGTGAATCACAGCAACTCACGGGCCAGGGGACCCGGGTGGTGAGTCGACGTCCGGAGGCCGTGAGAGCCCTACACGCCCCGACACTCCACACAGAAAAGGGCGATCTGACGGCACGGAATTCCAGTTCCGCGGGGGCGTACCGAGCGCCACAAAGGACGCGAGACGGGCCCAAACGTCCGCAGCGACCTCCACATACAGATATCGAAACCAGGCGCGCACGTGAAATAGCCGTGAAGGTGTCCCACACATGGTACATGCGTTGACGGCCGCGCTCAGTGGCCGCCAGGGCCGCCAGCGCCACCACATCCCAGACAACCTGCCGGATACCCGGCGGGGCGATCACGAGCCACAGGTGGTGGCGGGCAAACACAGCGTCCAGGCCGCCGACAGCAGCCCCCTTCGCAGCCCCGCCCCATCTCTTCACGCAACGACCACGCAACAAAGCAGTCCCAGAACAAGTGGCGCCGAACCCAGCACGCGCCACGCCCAGTGATAGGGGCGCCACAGGGGCACACCGTGGCCGCCCGCAAGCTAGCACCCTGCGCCCTCGCGGCGTGGGCCGCGACCAACGGGAAGCCCGTGATGCCATGCAGAGCGAGGCGCCAGAGCGGTGCCTTGTGGTAGTTCTCCCCGCGTAGCTTCCACAGCCGCCGTAGGGCAGCCCGGAAATCAGCCAGGGCAGACGGTGGGGCCGGTAAGGGGCCGTACGCATCCACGACGTAGGCCTGGTGCCCGGCCGCGAGTTCGTGTAGGGACGGCCCGAGTTGGAGGGTGGTCGCCGTCTTCACAGTGAGAGTCAGCAGCCGTACGGGCGCAGCATTAGAGTGTGTTTTGGCGGTAGATCGGTGTGCGATGCAATAATTGCACCTGCGCCTGCTGAATTCCAGGCCTTTTTGGTAGTCTGGAAAATAGTTGGCAGTGCAAATTTCCGGCACTCCACAGCGTCAAATAAATGAAATCTCGCAGGTTCCCGGAAATAGGGAAAATCCGCGTTTTTGCCAGTAAATATTCCTTTATATTTAAGATAGCAACACTGGACAGGCGTATACATTTTACACTCGGGTAGGTCCTACAGATACAGATACTGCCTGTGCTCTGTATGTTCCCTCCAATGCTGTGCTACACTGATAGGAGGAGTTTTTCTGTAATACAATCCGTCCGTTGTGTGCTGCTGTCTGCAGTAAGGAAACGGCCTCAGAAGTGGGCTCGGTGCGCGCACCGAACAAGTAGGGGGTCGGCTTCCTTGAAGGGCGGGGCCCCCTACAATCCGTACAGGTCGCTTGCTTTACTACGAAAACTCTATTACCGCGCAAGAGTGTGAGAGATTGAAAGGGTGCCATTGAGGGTGTCGTTGATGTTGAAGGTGGATCGGCGTGTATAGATTCAGCAAGCTCAAGCAGGTAGGTAGCCCCGAAACCAACCTGCAGTACACGGCGGTCATGGCATCTGCATTATCACTATCGTAACGCTAGTCGCCTCTGCACTACCACATCCGTCTGTCAAGCAGATGATCACAAATCAAGCTTGAAGCATTCTGGCCGTGAAACTGTCGTTGTTTGGTCCGTCGGCAAGCTTGCAACCCTTCTGCTGCACGCGTGCAGCAGACGTGGACCTCTAAAGTTTGCTACAATAGTTACATAGCAATGTAAAGCAAAAGCAGGGTGCAAAAAAGTCGCGGTGAGAGCCGGACTTCGGGCCATCGAAACTGGAGAACTCCTTGGTACTCGGTATGCTATCCCTTTGCATCTTGAAACTTTGATTCAATACATAATGTTGAATTGTATTCATCTGCAAAACAGAAAGACAAATCTTGGTGTTGGTGGCATCTTGATGTTCAAACATCAGAATACTATGGAAGTTCAATTTAGCACGCGCCACCTGCCCCTAATCCAAGTATTCATCACGCGGCACCTGTTGCAACAAACATGAGCGCGAGAGGCGTTGGGTGAATGTTGACTCGGGTCCATGGAGACCGCGGAGCTTTACTTTGACCGTTTGTGCGCAAAGAATTTTTTTCAGCCAAACCAAAGTTACCTTGCAATAGAGGACAATTAATATGACAAACACAGCGAATTAGTTTAGCGGATAATGAACGTTTTGCCGTTACCGGACGGACCACGGACACACGGACACACGGACATGGGCAATCCTAGGGGGCGGGGCCCCCCGAACGCGCTTCGCGCTGGGGCCCCGCCCAAAAATGACGCGGTTTCTGGGCTCGGTGCGCGCACCGATCCGTGCGCGCACCGAGCCCAGTTTCACGGATCTGCCTCATGTCCGCACTTGTCTCGATGATTCATAGAATTGTTATTTGCATTAATAATGTACGATCAGGATCCTCCCGGCAGATGTTGCTGGGAGGGAAACGACCGCTGGGCAAAGTACGGCTCGGTGCGCGCACCGATCCGTGCGCGCACCGAGCCTGTCAGAAATTCCAACAGAGACGACTGCATCCATTGTATCCGAATATACGTAGGACAGCACTGTTCGTGATTTACTCCAGCAAAATACGTAAGTACCAGCTGATGGACAATGTTTTCTTCTCTCCACAACCGCTAAGCAAGCATGCGTGAATCAGTTTACTAAATTTCTAAAAATAATCAATAAACCTATACTACTTAAAAGGACGCATATGTCGGTTCACGCTCAGCTCATGTCGACCTGAACGAGAACGTTTCCTTACTTGGACGGGTCTGGAATGCCTTAACGCCTGTGAATGTTGTGCACTATAACAGCGATAGTCATTAAATAGGAGTTTCCTGGCTGGACGTATGGAGAGAGAAGACTGCGTTGACTACTTTCGTTCCAGTTTGCTCCAACGCAACAGCCCGGTCTCTTCAAATCTTTTTATTCAAGGCAGTGCTGAAAATTGGATCTCATTACACAGATTGTTGCAAAAGGGAGTTTCGAACAGCCAACATGTCCAGCATCGAACAGTAGCTCAGCCCGGGCAGTGGAAGGGCAACTATCAAAACACTGATGACCATTGATCTTGGGGCACATCGCACGTCCCAGCCTGTTCCCATGCCCCCCCGCTGGGATGCAACTTAGCCCCAGGACGGCCCGCCGCCGAGCCGCATAGCCACACCCGCCATCCCAGGGCTGTGTTATGACTATGCGGACCACTGGGACGTGTCAGAACGGAAGTCCGATCAGACACGGCGATGGGGCGGGCCTCGGGGCACATCGCACGTCCCAGCCTGTTCCCATGCCCCCGCCCCCAATCCAGTCTACGCCCCGCCCTGTCCCCTTGCTTGCGCGGATCGCCATTCGGACACGGACCAGGGATGTAAAATTTTTCTTCATGTCTGCGGTCGCGCCGGGACAGGCTCTGACGCATGGCAAACGGCCCAGTGGGCCTGGTCCTCTTAGCGTACCAACAAGGGGCTGTCGATTGTCATGGATATGGTTTGCGAACCAAACAGTCGGGACATCGGTGGGAGAGGCCGGGCGTTGCGTTTTTTTTCCGCTCGTGCCTGAAGCTACCCTGACGCGACGCGACATCGCCTTTGTTTTGCCCTCTCGATCGCATACTTTCCCAAATGAGCTTAGGACTTGCTCGTTTGCATGCTTTTGCGGCAGGTGGAAAGGAACCAGTCAACTGAGACTTCTCCAACTTGTACTTCTTACTGGAACAGGATTGGTTGGATTCTGGTGCAGTACTTCATGTATGCTGTGTGGGTGTGAGAGAGTGTGAGCTATTCCATTGGGTACAGGGTCACTCGTCGGCGTCAGGACAGGGTCTGAGCAAGCGAGGGAAGGGGCGGGGGTGGATGGTGTGTGGGATGTGGGGTGAGACAAGATGGATAGCACCACCCCCCACTTCAAGCCCGTTCGGCACTACGGCCGCCTCCTCCCCGACCCCACCATCCTAGACGATGGCACAGGGGGGGAGCGGGTTCATGGAGACGGGGTGACGGCTAACGGGTGCGGGACACACAGTACACACAGAGAGTAGTGTGACAATAATATGTTCAATGGCAAACTAGAGAAACTCCTGGCAAGTGGGAAGGAAGGTCAATAATGCGAGCCTGGGACAACTGAGTAAACTGAGTGAGATAGTCCAGTCTATCTACCAGCAGGCTGTTGTGCTGCAGTTGAATAGGCTATTACATACATTGTCCGCGATTTGCAGGTGTTTTGGCACAGAATACTTCAAGAAAGATATGCAGGAAAAGTTATGGTGTGCGACTCCAGTCGGTGCCCAAGTGCCGTTGAGACCATGTGCTGTCTGGCTCCAAGGGCCGTGAGGCCAGGGCGGCCAGCCCACCACTCGCCAGACACCTGTAGCCATAACTGATCCTAACTGACTGCACTGATTACGTAACCGCGTGATCCGACACAATCTGCACCGCTCTGCGACACGCATGCGCACAGACCCAGGGTCACCTGCTGCCTTTGCCGGAAACCCAAAAACGCGACGGCCCAGGGCGGGTGCATAGCGATCGATCGCGATATCGAGGGACAGCAAATCAGCCCCTAACCGCAGCCAGAAGGTTCGCTGTGGACTAGTTCAGGAAGGAAAGGCAATTCAGGCAACCAGTTGCGGCAAACATCTGTACACGAGACAACCAGAGGCGCCCAGGGGCAACGAGGCAACCAACCAACCACTGCGTACATAGCTTTGGCTGATGACAGCGTGACCAGGGCACAGGCACCTGCACAGAGACATACCGCCGAGCTTCATCGGGCTTCATAACGCCCACGATTGAATAAGCACGCAAACAACTTGATACGACAATTAATTACAATAATAAGAAGGCGCAAGGAGGATAATCACGGATAATCCCGGAAACAAAACTCGGCGAAAACCAAACGCCAGAGGCATGTACTTCGGCACAAGGGCTTACGAGCAAACCCTCAAAAGATAAATACGTTTGCTGCGATAAAACACGGAGCGACGTCGGGCGCATTCGCGCCGCGCTAGCTGGATTGGATTCATGATGTAAATCAGCGCCGCGGGCGGTTACGTTTGCATTGGTTCGCGGGACGTGCGTGCGCGTCACACACAGACACAGACACACAGCAGGCGTACATACAGCCCGGACTACTTTTTGCGGCGACACGGCGCACGCGCTTCCGTGCGTGTGACGTCGACGGATTTCCCGCCGATCCAGGACGGACTCAGGTGAAGGCTGTAAGCTTTGCACACCCACAGATAGATAGGAATTACATAAGTAATTCCGACGAAGTAAATAATATTGCTTCGAACGTAACGCAGTCTAGCGGAGCTGCGTAACGACCAATCTAAATGTGGATTCTGGACGACATATCGTATTGCCGTTCAGGCCGCCTGCGGCGGCGCTGCTCAAAGGATTCTCTTTGTTTCTTCGTCGGTGTCTCTGGACACCCCCGTCTCTGGACACCCCCGTCTCTGGACACCTCCATTCTGGATATAGATGTATCTCGTAATGCCTTACGTCGCGCGTTGCATGCGAACCACCTTCGTGGCCATAACTAAGTTACCTCACGACCCTCCTAAGTAATTCTAGACTACCTCTTACGGTTAGGTCTTACAAGTGGTATCGAGCTCAGGTTCAGGTAAACTTGGTTCGGCCGCGAGGCTTCGGCATCGCGACCTTTTCGGCCTAAGCTACGGCTTCTGGCCCGGCTTTAAGCCTTTTCAATTAAGTCGTGCTTGTCATTGACAATGCACGCACGCGAGCCAAGCAAGTCTTCGGACTTTGCTTTTTCGGATGTCGGCCGCGCCGACTTTCCTTAACGGCTCTGCGCGGTTCGGGCTCATCCTGATTATACAGGACATTCATTGCTTTGCCTTGCTAACTCAAGTGAATGCTTGGGTGAAGCATTGCTATGCAATGTAACGTGCTGCGGCACACCGCCCAACCGCAGACCATAGTTTTCAATAGTCTCTCTTTGAGAAACATTGATAACTTTCTTTGGTCTTTTCCTGTCGGCAAATTGCCTTGCGAACCTTGCGGGTCTACGGACCTGGCGTTTGGAGTCGGTACGCCGACTGTCATTCACGTTCCGCTTGGCTTGAGACTCGTTCTTTCAAAGAACAATATGTCTCGGTCGATTTTGCTCTATGGCTGTAAGTTACGACTTTCTTGCGAAATCGCGACAAGGTTGCCGACCGACCTCAGCTTTCCCAGAAATTAATTTCTGCGATTCAAAGCTATTGGTCTGTATTATGATGTCAGCGAGACCATGTGGACACACCTGGTCTGTGGACCTTGTGCTTTTGCTCGGACACTCTGCTGGTTAAATCCAGCCTCCTTGCAATGCCACACCTCCGAAATCAATCACATCTCATGGGCTAAAAGGATTTTATCCGTCATTTGCCCCTGTCATGGCTGTGCTCAAGCCAGACATTGCTGCCCGGATGCCGCATTGGCTGTATAAGGAAGGATGCTTGTGCATACTTGGTTAATTCAACCAAGCACTGCTAGCAAACATCCGTCCCTGGCTGTTCTAAGCTGGCTGCGGACCAAAAAGCTAGATCCCACCGACTTTCCAGCACCCATCATTCCACGCACCTACCTGCTGGAATCACTAATGCTGGCACAGTTGCTTTGTTCCTTTTGGACATACAACTGCACTGGTGTTGATCTGTGTCCTATGGAAACATAAGACACTTGGCTGGTCTGCTTCTGATTTACTTGCTGGTTGGTATCATGTTGTGTTTGGCAGACCCACGGGTCTGGCTCTATTGCTACCCTGGCTCTCCCACTCACTCCCAGCAGGAATGCCAGCTTATCAGTGGCCTTTACACATATGTGTATGACCACAGTGTCATCTGCTTCACTATACACAGACCTCTGCCGGACATGGAGGCTTTTATCCTCTGCTACTACAAGCAGACTGCTGCAAGTTCAGCAGTTTGTCTTGGCAGAGTATACCAGCATCCAGTCAAGTAAGCTAGCAGGCTGGCAGATGGCCTCTGTATATGCGAACTAACCATGCAAAACTTTGCATGGCCTGCACATGCCTCTGACATGGCAAGGCTGTGCAGACAAGCAGACGACCCAAATTTGGGTCTGTTTAAACAGACCCAGCCGATGCATGCAATGCTGCAACAGATTTACTCTGATTCAGCAGCAACTGCTGCACTAACATGTACTATATGGTACTAACCCCATCCTTGGTGGGCATTACAAACACACATATAGTACAATGTTATGAGCAAGTTACTGTGTATCGAACACAGCTCTTGCTTGTGATTGTTGGTGCTCATGGCATCCTGCCAGGCGGGTAGCCTCCTATGTGCTTTCTGCTGCACAGCAGATAGGCACACAGTGCTTGGTCACTACTTGGTCTATGCATCAGCTCCACTCCAACTTGTCTCTGCCTTTCAACCTTAAAAAGCAGACACAAAGCTCGCTGACTGCTACTGCACTAGCTAAGTAGTGGCACTCTGCTGAGCAGGTGGACCTGATACCCTGGTGGTACCTGTTGCAATGACAGCTGTGGCTCTGCACTTAACAAGCCACCTCACTGGAGACTGGATATCTGATCTTGTGACTGGAGACCCAAACCCAGAAACCAGAAACCCTGATGGACCAGGCACTGGGACCACCCTCTATGGGTTGGATACCAAATACTGGATACTGTCAGAGGATGGATACTGGATATTGGGGACTGAAACTTGATCAGAAGACCAGATACCAGATACTGGCTTGAACATGTGCAGTACATGGAAATCATGACACCACCTATTACCAGGTCTGACCTGTAGTGATCTGACGGGTCGACCGAGGGTGTGGCTCTTGCCAAGCCATCAGAGCATGCCGTTGCAATGCTAGGAGCCTGCTGTGCGCTCCACCTTTGCAGTCGCGGCCAATTGTGGCTGCTGTGGTGCCTGCTAGGCCTCCCACTCAGCCCGTTGTCGGGTCTAGCCCTTTTGAGGTTGGTTTAGGGGATTCAAGTCCCATAGCATCCGACTACAGTACGGATGGGGATGATGTCCTCCAGGTGCATGGTGAGCCTGTTGCCAACCCTGGTGCAGTTGATGTTGTTACAGCAGCAGCTGCACGTTTGGGCATCGACGCTGCCCCAGTTGCAGTGTCTCATTCTGCATCCTATGCACTCTGTGCACCAGACCGCATGGTTGATCAGGCGATCTTTGTACGGTTGCAGACACACCTTGGCGTCTCTTTCTCATGAGATGCCGCGTGTAACCCGACTGGTACGAATGCTCTGTGTCCCCGTCACACAACTCCCGGCACGTTCCTCTCAGAAAACGTCGCTGGTGAAGCCCTCTGGTGCTGCACGTCTCCACAAACAGTGAGAGCATTCCAGCAGCACTATTCGCGTTCAAAGCGGCAGGACCCACATCACACGTGCACTCTGTTCATGGTTCCTTGATTCCCGCACTTGACGCAATACTTCCAGCAACTGCAATATCAGCTTGTGGAAGAGCTACCATCGGGCACTCAGCTCCTTGTGTCCGCTAATGGAAAAGCAAAGGGTGGGCGGTTGCCGATGCCACCATTGCCTTACCCTGTTCAGCTGTGGTACGACCCACCAGCTGTGGTCGCTGAGCTCTCAGCTACACACAACAGCGACTCAAACACTATGCTGTTTGACTGCAAAGCGGCCGGCAAGCCCGCAGTCTTTCTAGCTGATAGCGGCGCCTGCACCCATGGCACAGCAGACGGCTTTGTGTCCAAGGAGTTCTTGTCCTCCACGGGACTCGCACCAAAACCGTCAAATACCACCACTGTACATTTGGCAGATGGCACACCCAGTGTCCTGCTTGGTGAAGTAAACCTGCCAATCACCATAGGCAGATTCCGTGACACCGTCCGTGTCCTCATCATGAAGGAAGGCATCGGATCATCCGATATCATCCTTGGCAGTGTAGGCAGTGATTGGTTGAAACGTCGCAAGGCTCGCCTATGTTACGACACACATGAGCTCATCCTGAAAAAGGGTGGCAATACTGTTGTGTTGCGGCCTCGTCACCAGGGGAATCTTTCGGAGCCTGCCCGACTAATGAACTTGGTCGTGGCTACCCTCGTGACAGCGACGTCCGTGGACTTGATGACGGCTAAACAAGCCGCACAAGTCCATCCAGCGTGGTGCAGACGCATTTTTGATGTTGGTACGGCCGGAGACGCCAGGCGGCTATGGGGGCCCAGTGTCACCCACTATCCAGCATCCGGTGCGCAAGGAGTCAGCCACCTCTGACAAGAGGTCACCTACTCCTTTGGTGCAGCCAAAACAAAAGCTTCGTGCTTCAGCTGTTGGTCAATCACCCGCCCTAGGTGCAGTGCACGACGATCTGACCGTCGCTGCTACTTCCACCCCGGCAGGTAATCCCGACAACTTACAGGATCAACTTCAGACCCTCCTTGACGAATACAAGGATGTCTTTGCTGAAGTCACTGGCATTAGGCAGCAGGATGAGGGCATAGAGCACACTATCCCACTCATCCTGGGCGCCCAGCCTCCGGCTCGGCGTGCCTATCGGCTGTCCCCTGAAGAGAAGGCTGAGTGCAAGCATCAGATTGCTGACCTGCTGCAGAAGGGCTTCATCATCGAGCCCTCCACCTCACCCTTCGGTGCACCAGTTATCTTTGTACGGAAAAAAGATCCGGATTCACCTACTGGATTCAAACTCCGTATGGTTCTCGACTACCGGGAACTCAATAAGATAACAGTGAAGCGTCGTTACCCGATGCCGAACATCCAAGAGCTGTTCGATCAGCTTGCCGGTGCACAAATCTTGAGCACGATTGATCTTCAATCGGGTTATCACCAGCTCAGGATTAGTAAGGAGGACATACCCAAAACTGCCTTTATCACACCTGAAGGACAGTTCGCCTTCAAGGTGCTGTGTTTTGGTCTCACCAACGCACCTGCCACTTTCCAAGCGAAGATGAACCAACTCTTCTGTAGCCACCTTGGAAAGTTCGTCCTGGTATACCTGGATGACTTGCTCGTGTTCTCACGAACGCCGGAGGAACACCTTACCCACTTGAAAACGGTGTTAAACATCCTCCGTGAGCAAGGGCTTAAGGCTAAGCTCTCCAAGTGCGCCTTCAACCAACCAGAGTTGAAGTTTTTGGGCCATGTAGTTGGCAGGCATGGGCTGAAGGTTGACGAGGATAAGATAAAGGTCATTCGTGACTGGTCTCCTCCAACAAACCTCAAGCAGCTTCGAAGCTTCTTGGGCCTTGCCAACTTCTTCAGACGTTTTGTCCAAGGGTACTCTTCCCTTGTGGCCCCCTTGACGGTTCTCACGAGCGAGAAGCATGCTTGGAAGTGGTGTGACGATTGCCAAGCAGCTTTCGAGGGTGTCAAACATGCACTTACACATGCCCCCGTGTTGGCTCTGCCCGACCTTAACAAACCCTTTGAGGTTTGGTCGGATGCTTCTATATTTGGAACGGGTGCCGTCCTGTTACAGGATGACCGTGCAATTGCGTACCTGTCTCACCGGTTTTCTCCGGCTGAGCGCAATTACACCACCACCGACCAGGAAGTGTTGGGTGTCATTCACACGTTACAGCAATGGCGCTGCTATCTCGAGGGCGCGCCAGATGTAACAGTTGTGACTGACCACCAGCCCCTCACTTACCTGGACTCTCTGAAAGCTAACGGTTTGCTCTCTCGCCGTCAAGCTCGGTGGATCTCGTTCCTACAGGACCAACAAGTAAAATGGTCCTACAGGCCAGGCAGAATCAACGTGGCTGACCCTCTTAGCCGAATTTACGAACAGGCAGAGGGCGATCCTCAAATGGTTTCGCCCCGAGCTGATCGTCAGCCATGGGCGGCAGCACTTACACGATCTACGATCACCACCGATATTCGGAAGCGTATCATTGCTGGTTATCGTTATGATCCCTGGTTCAGGGAGAAGATCAATACAACGCACTTGCAGCGTGTAGTGAGCTCCGCAGAACTCACAGTGATTAGCGAGAAATAGCAGCGGAAATATAATCCTGTTACCAGGTAAAGGCGCGGAGTGGGTATGACCACGACACTAGCAAGACTAGCTGCACTAGACTGCTCTGACTACTAGACAGCCGCACCGAATTATATACGATCGGTAACCGTTGATCGTAGCCCTGCGGGACTTCAGTTAACCTTCCTTGATAGGACAGGCCGATCGACGCGACCGTTGGAATCCGCGGCTGTCACACTTGTGAAAACCGACAACCTGTCAGTTGCTTAGTATTGCCTAACGCGAGGCATTTTACTTGGATCAGCCGATTAGTATCCATCCAGGACACAATTAGTAATCATTCCGATTACAATGAGGGTTTGACCACACTCAGGTCACAACATTCACCCCCTCTTTTTAGGAGTCGTGTCCGCACGACTTCGGGACTTAATGAGCTGCAACTCGGCAGTCATATCTGGCGAAAAATGATGAGCTGGCTCCCAGCTGTTGTGTTCCGACTCGAAACCTCGCCATTTAACCAAGTATTCATCGACGTACTTACGTCCCACTTTCCGGTGGCGATAGTCCAATACTCGGTCTATCGGATAGGTATTTTCATCAATACATGAAATACGTTGTGTACCCGGAAATTATCTGGAAGCTTCAGCTTCACAGCAGCGTTGCCCACCATGTGTTCGACTTCGAACGGGCCACACCAACGAGGTGTTAATTTTCGTGAGCCTTTACCTTTCGTACGAAGGTTCTTAGTGCTTAACAACACTAGTTGTCCAGGCTCAAAGGTAACGTCCTTTTTCTTCTCATTATAATATTGCTCAGTACGATTCTGAGCTGCCATCAAGCATCGCTTGGCATCGGCCAGACGTTGATCCAGCGTTTGTACGAACGCTTTGGCCGTAGGTACGCTAACATCCACCTCACGTACTGTGGGCGTCGCAGGATGATAGCCATAATTGAGAAAGAAAGGCGTTTGACCTGTCGAACGATTCACGGTATTATTCACAGCAAACTCGGCCAGAGATAACACCTTGTCCCACGTGGACGGTGCACAATCACAATAGTTGCGCAGCATATCACCCAGTAAACGGTTCATACGTTCCGTTTGACCATCGGTCTGGGGATGGAATGCAGTAGACAAGTCTGAACGAAGATCGACCATACGGGCCATGTGTTGCCAGAACTTTCCAGCGAATTGGGGTCCTCGATCAGACACCGTTGTCTTAGGCAGTCCATGCAATCGAACGACGTTTGCAAGGAACAACTCCGCGGTTGTTTCTGCCGTAACATTTGTGCTTGTAGGCACGAAATGAGCCATTTTCGTGAGACGATCCACCAATACTAGGATAGCGTCGTTTTGGTGTTGCGTACGCGGCAACCCTACCACGAAATCCATTGAGACACTCTCCCATGGCATCTCGGGTATCGGTAATGGCTGCAACAAGCCATGTTGTTTTCCCGACAGGGTTTTGTTGCGTTGACACTTGTCGCAACAGCGAACATACTGTTCTACGTCAACTGTCATACCAGGCCACCAATGGTGCCTTTGTACCAATTCCAGGGTACGAGCGACTCCAGGGTGACCACCCATGGGTCCTCCATGACAGCGAGTGATCAACTCTCGACGTAAGTCAGGCTCATTTGGTACGACAACATTTCGCCGTCCATTAGGCATCGCCTTGAGCCAGTAGCCCCGTTCATCGTGAACCAGATCGGCTACATTCCGCGACTGACCGAACCAAGGGTCCATAGCATACCCTGCTAGGATACGTTCTCGTAACGTAAGCACGTGTTGCTTCCGGGTTATTGCATTCAGCAATGGATGTCGACTGAGCGCGTCAGCCACATTCAGTTTTCCGGCACGGTGCTCCCATGTTAAGTGGAATCGTGTGAGGTACTCAAGCCAACGTGCTTGCCTCCGATTCAACGTAGGTTGAGTTTTGAGGTAAATCAACGGGTGATGATCCGTTACCACACGTACGTCATGCGGTCCTTCGAGATAGCAGCGCCATTCTCTGAGGGCATGGATCACTCCAAGCAATTCTTGCTCTCCCGTGGTATAATTACGTTCAGCAGGCGTAAACTTCTTACTTGTGAACGCAATGGGGGCTCCATCCTGGAGTAGGACCGCACCAGTACCGCGTAAAGATGCGTCCGATATTACCTCAAATGAGAATGGTTTGGTCAAGTCCGGATACCGTAGCAAGACATCATCTGCTAAGGCTTTCTTCACTACCTCAAAGGCTTCACGCGCCAAGGGAGTCCACTCGGGCAACATGTTTGTCTTACCGCAAAGCATGTCCGTTAGGGGTGCCGACAACGCAGCATATGACCGAATATATTTACGGAAATAATTCGTCAACCCCAGGAACTGACGCAGTTCCGTAACCGAGTTGGGCAAAGGCCACTCACGAACGACGCGGACCTTCTTCGGATCGGGACGTACACCCGCCGTATTAATAATGTGCCCAAGATATTCTAACTCGGTTTGAGCCCAGTGGCATTTTGAGGCTTTGGCGTGGAAACGTTCCCGCCTGAGCACTTCGAATACCTGTTCCAGGTGTCGTATGTGCTCCTCACGACTTCGTGAGTGAATCAGGATATCATCCAAGTACACCACTACGAAGCGACCAATAAACGGCTCCAGAATACGATTCATTACTGCCTGGAACGTGGCAGGAGCATTGGTCAGCCCGAACGGTAACACTACGTACTCATAGTGACCGAGGGGTGTACGGAACGCTGTTTGCGGAATATCTTCATTACGGATACGAATTTGGTTATACCCCTGTTGTAGGTCGATGGATGAGTACACTGTACTGCCACCGAGACTATCGATCAGATCATCGATCCGTGGTAAAGGATACCGGTTCTTTACCGTTTGAGCGTTCAGCCCGCGATAGTCTATAACCATTCGTAGCGAGCCGTCCTTCTTACCAACGAAGAGGATAGGCGCTGCCCACGGCGAACTACTCGGCCGTATCATCCCTTTACGTAACAAGTCTTCAACTTGCCGTTTAACCTCTTCTAACTCATTCGGAGTTAGGCGATACAAAGGTCTAGCCACTGGCTGAGCACCTTCTATCAGCGGGATGGTATGAGACACCAACCGTTCAGGTGGCGGCTCTGTGATTTCCGCAAAGATATCCTGATATCGCTCCAACAAGGCAGCGATTTCTGGGTCCGTCACTTTTACTTCGGCGGCCGCAATGGTCGGTACGTCCGAACCATTTGACTCACGGGTCTCTGCTGCACGTACTACGGCGCCAGCACTAAGCCGCGGACGGACTAACAACATGTGCGCTCCCTTTCGCACCATGTTTTTCGCTTGCTTCCGGTTGACTGGTAAACACTCTGCCCCGGCTTGCATAGCCGCGATAACGTGATGAGTCTGACGCTGATCTTCGGAAGGATTCACCTTGCCGTACGTATAGGCGCGACGGAATTCCTCCGTTCCTTTGCGAAATACCACCACCCGGGTATCAAAGTCGATCACCATTCGACCTCGCTCTAGCATGTTTGCGCCTAAGATCAGGTCAGTAGAGGTCGGCAACCCCTTCATCACTAAGGCAGGTACCACCAACCGTACCGGTCCCACTCTCACCTTGAGCATCGTTTGACCAACGATGGGAGACGTTCCACCATCTGCCAACCGTACATACGTGTAGGTCGTTGGTAGGATGTGAAGATGAAGCAGCCGTACAAGCGCCTCAGAAACGAAGCTATGCGTAGCTCCCGAATCCAGCATGGCCATAAAGGTAGACCCAGCTATCTTCACAGGTAGGTGAGGTACAGCGTTACCTTCCGCTGAACAAGACGGGATTACTTCCTCGCCATCCGGACCGTCGTACCATACCTCCATCGTTTCCGAGATAGGAGGCAGAAGCGTGCGGCTTCCTTTGACAATGGTACGTGAAACAAGCATGTACCGACTGGGTACCGGCGTACTAGCCGCATTCCTTGCAACAGCAAAGGATCAGTCCCACTGGGAACTAAAATGCAAGCTGCAGTTGACCGTGGAGCCAGCGGCTTACACGCACGGTAATGCGTTACGTACGCAGGTATATCAGCTGCATTTGGGGTCATCCAGACCGTGTGTCCGGCTACATTGGTCTCGAGGAATGGACGAGCCGAGCACGAGAAAGCATTACACACGGCAGACAAGCCGCAGTCTGATGCACACGCATCTAATGTGAACTCTCGGCCCACAACAGTCGCAATACTTGCAACTTCGCTTTCCGTGACCGCACGACCCATTGCCTGCCAGTACTTGGTCCAATGTAAGTCCGCAACCGGGCGCCGAGCAGACCTCGGAAGGGCAACTCCCTAAGCGATCGCACCACCGGCACCGCCCGCCCCATCCTCGTTCCAACGAGGACAATTGTTATAGTTATGGTCGGGAGCCAAGCAGACCCATGCATCGGGGAACGCACGGTACTTTGGAAGTCTCTTATCCTCTTCGGGAGGTCTTTGGCAGGTCTTTGGAGGCTATTTGGGCGCAACCAAAGCGCTTCAGCCGCACCCAAAGAGAAGCCAAAGAGCCCTCTTTGGAAAGCGCCCCAAAGCCGCAAGCAAAGAAGGTCGCAAAGAGCCGTCTTCGGTTTCGTCTTTGGTATGTAACAAAGATACGTTTCTGTGGGAAAATCAGATATCTTCCTGTATGTAATGCAATATATATAGACCTTTACGGACTGAATTATAAGCAGTGAAACGGAAGGGCTCAGGGAGCGTACAACAGGATCCGGTCAACATCTTTGGCGCCACCCAAAGACATCCCAAAGGGAACCAATTCACTCAGGCCCGGCCGACCGTTCGACATGTGAATGTAAACCAGCCTTGCCCTCTACAACACCATTATACATATGAAAGCGTGGAGCGGGTCTGCCCTCAGATAATGTCTACAGACAATGTCTAAATTTCAATTATGCGACAACGATATAGACTATTACTGGAAATGGCCACGACTCTTAGAGTGCGGTCTAGCGGTGCAGCACTTCGACGGGCGGTTCTCGTGTCTTCGTTGCTATCGGCGCGACATTACTAGCAAGTTCATATACCAACATGTCAAAGACTGCCGGGAGAATCACCCGAATCAGCCGCTTGCACGGGTTAATACTCTTGCACTTGAGGGTGACAATGACCGGAACCGCCGTCTGGCAGCGGTCGTTGACAGAAGGGAACGTCACGGGCTCTTCAAGAAGCAACGCGAAGAGACTACAAAGGCAGGCAGAGACGACGACGGGTCCCCTTCATTCCGTCAACGGCACGGTAGTTATATGGTGCAAGCGCCCGAAGTCGACATGATGGCGTACACTACTCCAAAGCTGCGCAGTATCTTGGCACGGTTTGCACCCTCAGGGCGGGGCAACCCGCCATGCGTGCGTCACCGTACATGTCACCAGGGGCCCATCGGGACAACAGCCCCCCACAACAGCAGAGTCCCTCAGGTTGCAGCACATCATCGACGGAATCATCTGGGGACTCAACTGGGGAATCATCTGTGGAATCATCTGGGGAATCATCTGGGGAGTCATCTGGGGATTCATCTGGGGAGTCATCTGGGGAATCATCTGGCAACCTAGACGATAGCTCAACCCCAAGCTCAAGGGGTACTCGCGGGAGGGCAATGTGTCAGATCCAGCCTCGACACCCACAGGCACCACGACAGATTCACAGTCTGGTGGGAGCAGTACCCCTCTCTCAGGTTCTCGTACTAGCAGCTGCCCGAGTGCCACTTCGGGTTCGGTCTCTGGCTCCCAATCTGTATCGCCGAGTCCGTCGTGTAGCCCGTCTCCCATGTCCACCGGAGGTTACAGTGATGCTGGGGGCAGCCGTTGGAACCTCAGCAGCCATGTAATTATGCCGATGCCATGATGCTAGGCACTCCGCGACTGGTGTCGCCCAGTCTACCCCAGGGTGAGTGTCTTGCAGTCGGCATGCGTGTGTGAAATTGCAGTTGGCATGCATATGTTATCAAGGTGGTGGGTTCGATTGGCCATTCCCTCAACCTCGCAGATCCCGGGGGCCCCTCGCGCGGCCCATTGGAACTTCAGCAGCCAGGTGATAACGCCGATGCCACGATGCTAGGTACTCCACAACTGGCGTCGCCCAGATTACCCCAGGGTGAGTGACTGGCAGTCGGCGCGCGTGTGTTAACAAGGGTTGTTAAGGTGTTGGTTCGATTGGCCATTCCCTCAACCTTGCAGATCCCGGGGGCCCCTCGCGCGGCCCATTGGAGCTTCAGCAGCCAGGTGATAACGCCGATGCCACGATGCTAGGTACTCCACAACTGGCGTCGCCCAGATTACCCCAGGGTGAGTGACTGGCAGTCGGCGCGCGTGTGTTAACAAGGGTTGTTAAGGTGTTGGTTCGATTGGCCATTCCCTCAACCTTGCAGATCCCGGGGCCCCTCGCGCGGCCCATTGGAGCTTCAGCAGCCAGGTACCACGATGCTAGGTACTCCACAACTGGCGTCGCCCAGTTTACCCCAGGGTGAGTGACTGGCAGTCGGCGCGTGTGTTATTAAGGTGGTGTGTTCGATTGGCCATTCCCTCAATCTTGCAGATATGGACGTTGGCACAGTGGATATGGATGTAGGCACAGCGGACCAGCCCGAGTTGACCGACACAGTCCGGGGTGAGTCGCATAGGGAAGTTGCAGGTTCAGGCCAAACCAAACCACGCCCTGTTCGTCTTGCTGACAGGGTTTCGGGACGTAACAGAAGAGGAATGGGCTCGCATTGAGATTGGCCCGCCAGAGCATACAGGTTACGACGAGGGGATACCCAGCGATGGCGGGATACCCAGTGAAGATGAATGGGAGGGTTTCGAAGGTGAGTGGTAACGAGTGACCTCCGGTATACACTCCCACAATGTCGGCGTCCACGCAACGGACATCTAGTCGTGATGTCGTAAATGCATGATGTGTATAGAGTCACACTGCTTGGGACGCTGTGTGGAGTGTTGTTTCTGGGCATTGGTGATCCCGCGCTGACATAACGGTCGTTCGTGTCCAACCTGACGCAGATGGGTCGATACCAGACGATGATACGTTCGACCTGCCGGATGGGTTGGTATCACCAGGCAATGGCAGCAATCGAAATAGACGCCGTAACAATGCATGTGATTGCGGATGCGGACAGCCTTATGTAGGGCGGGGCTCTGTTGATTGGTTTAAAGCGCACATGGATAAACCGCTGGCCAAAGGTGTGGATGCAGCAGGTCGGACAGTGCACAGCGAGGTGACGACCCGGGAGATGGTGCTGGCCATGCTGGAGCTCCACGTTCAGCACAACATCGGGAAAGGCCTGATGGACACAATATTGGCGTTATTCAGCAAGGCCATTCCGGATTCACTTTCTTCCACCGTCTATTCACTTGCTTCGGAGGGTTACTGACACGCCTGAACACACGAAGTTCCATGTGCATGTGTGCTCCACTGATGGATGCCCCGGGCACGACTATGGGCAGTGCCGCCAAAGGGCGAGTGGGCCAAAATAGCAGATCAGAAGTGCCCCCACTGCGGGCCAGTCGGTTCAAGACCTCCATTGTTGCCGGTGCGTAGCCACAGAGCACATGCAGACACGCGTGCCTTGCACAGGGGGGTGGGGATGTGGACGACGCATACAGGACGGTGGTGTGATGCTAGAGGGTTGCTATTCGTTCATCGGGTCCGTCGGCTTGTCCGCCGACGATTGGTTTGTTTGTGATCCTGTGCGTGCACCCTGTCGTGGTCGATTTCCCAACACGCAGGCAAACCAGTTCTGCAGCCTTCATCGCAGTACTTTTATTACGGATTGGACAATGTCGTGACGGAGCTCCTAGCGAAAGACCAGCTGTGGGCACAGAGGGGCAAGCATCGCATGCCGGGGTGCTTCACTGAAGGAGGCTCTAGCATGTACAATGGTGAGTAATGTGCGGCAAGGATAAGGATTCTGTGGGCGACTGTCCTTGGTGTGGTTGAAGCTAACCAGTTCCTGCCCGAAGTCTGTTGCATGACGAGATGTGCCCTCCTTGCCTTGCTTTGCAATGCAGGCTCAGCAATGGCCGAGATGTCCCAGCGGACTAACGGGCTGGCTGAGTCGCTGAGGGGGATGCATTGCAATTTGCTGTTTGATGATGTCCAGCCCTTTGACAAGGGTATTCATAGCACGGGGATCCTCGCGCTACAAATATGTGACGTGGAGGCAAGGAACAGGGGCAAGTCGTACACGGTTGGCATTCTTGCTGTGATCCCTGGCCCACGGAAACCAGCTGTCCTCGCACCGTACCTGTCTCGTGCCATCGACGACATGATGTTGTACTTCCACAACGGTCTGGTCATCGAGCATACGTGGGTGGAGGTCAACGCTAGCGGGACTACTGAAGTGCGGTGCTCTTTCAAATTGCATCCCTTGCTATGGGGCGTGCTGGCGGATACACCGGCGCGTGTCTCACTGTGCGGTCACAGGGGGCACAACTCGTATATCGGTCGTGTCCTTACTGCATTTTCCAGGGCGTGTACCTCAACGGCGCCATGCGTTACTTCGGCTTTTGGGAACCTGTGATCCAGAGCCTAAGGTGCGTACAGGGCGGGGGGGGGGGTCATTAGACAAGCACAAGGCGGTGATCATTTCTTGAATGTGGGATGGGTTCACGCGAGTGCACTGCAGAGGGTGGGGAGCAAGGAGCATCTGCATGCGTTTTTGTTCAGTGCCCTGCTCGTTTATTCTGGGTGCCCGACCCCAGGCTCAAAAATACATCGATGCGTGTCGGGGACGCGAGGCTCCGTCTGACCGACCAAGAGCACAGGGCACGCGGGATCCGGGTCGAGACTGCCAATCTGGCGGTCTTCAAAGCGGGCAGTGACGCCGAGCGGAGGAAGGCGCAGCTCACAGCCAAGCGGACCCAGGAATTCGAGGGCTGCCGGACAAAAACCCGTTTGAGAGGGTGACATACCTTAACTTACAGGACATGTCCCTGTCCCGGTCGGCCATTCCATCCTATATGGGTTGGTGCACAATTTCTTTGATCACATTGCGAGCAACCCACCAGCTGATGCTGGTGTTGACGTGTTGAGGTATTACCTGACAGCCGAACAGAAGCGTCTGATCAAGAGTCGGGCCAGGGACATAACAGTGACGGCGGACTTTGGGCGTGGCTACAGATGCGTCTTGGACTACAGGTGCGGCGGTGGTCATCATCATAGGGACGGGACGGAAATGATAGGTGGCGCCGCTGGCGGTTGGGTTGTGTTTTTGCAAACCTGGCCACAGAGACATGGCACGGATGGCAACCCTTTCACCAAGCCCTGCCCTGGGTGTCCCCAGGAACTCGTACCTTCTGGAGGACTGGCTGCATTTCAGTGAAACCTTTTCGGCCTACATCCTCAAGGGTGCACTGTCGCCGGAGCTGGAGGAGATGTGGGACTTGCTGTGCGTAGCCATCCACCATTACTTTCGTCCCGTCCACTTCACAAGTCGTGACAGCTTCCTAGCCGCCTCTAAGAGGGCGTCGGATGCACTCCGGAAGTATGCACGTCTTGCAGAACAGAGGGACTTCCCGCCGCATGTTCACAATCAACCTACACATCTGTGTTTGTCGGTAGGTGCCATGTGGGTGTGGGGGTGTGTGGGGGGGTGGGGGTAGAGGATTGCCGGAATGTGATTGACCTCCGCGTGTAGGGCAACGATATGCCGCAACCGTTTTGAGGATGAGTTGGGTAGAGAGCGAGCTATCCCACACTGCGTGTGGCTGTGGTGTCCATGCGCAAGGCAAAGCGTGACGGCCGTTTGTTCGTGACAGATGACCGGAAGAACGGGCCCAGTGATTACTGGAAGCACTACGCCATGCCGCCGGCGCTTTGAGGGGGAAGTTGGAGAAGTCGTGGTCGCGGCACCGGCGAGGGAGTCCGCGCTCAGTACTTCGCGACGTACTGTCATATGACGGATCGCTGAAGCCGTGCGAGTATTTGCTTTTATAATTTAATGTGCATCTAATGTTACGTTCCATGTGAATGTGGCATAGCCGGAGAAGTGACATGTGGCATGAAATGAGCAGGAATGTGTCCCATCCGAGCCATTGAAATAGAGGCGAATAAAGTGTAACAAATTGTAAGCATTCACAGTCATTGTTTGTTGGTTCTACTGTGGATAATGTCGCTCGTCCATTGTCGTATTCGTCAGCAGGCGAATACGACAACCATTTAAACTACTTTAGGACAAAGGCGGACCTGCAGGTGCTGTGTAAAGGTTCTTCATAGCAGACACGATAGTTGTAGATGTAGAGCAAAAAGGTTTTGGTCTCACAC